>JAWNKY010002555.1:0-415074 GCA_035041765.1 Drosophila algonquin
TGCTGCCAATTTAGCTATTTTCCCACTAGATCTAGTGGGTTGCAACAAGGAAATGCGGGATAAATTGTGAAACAGCGGCTAACGGGAATTATAGCTATTTCCTCTATGATGCCACATTTTCATACGAACGGTATTTTTCCATTTGAATGGCAAAAAACATCGAGAAGCCAAACGAGCATTCAGTCTTATCGTTTTTCACTGTGAAGTCTACCGAATCGTATTTCACAATTTTCAAAGCGCGAGTGGAAGTTGAAAATGCCAAAAATTTACAAGCAAAAACCGCGTGGTATATGGATGCAAGACCCGGCATTTAAAAATTGGCTGACTTTAGATGCAGCTGATGAGGGCAAATGTTATTGCAAATACTGCAAGTCCAGCATTAATGCAAAGCTTTCAGACTTGCACGCTAAACACAAGTCAACTTCAGCGGCTTTTGAACAACCTAACAAACTACCGTTTGTTTCTTCAATTTCATTGCAAACTTGCGATCAAAAAGCGGGACTGTGTTTGTATATTGCAACACATTGTTCAATCAAACCTGTGGACCATTTGGGATTGCTGTGCAGAGAAAAGTTTCAAGATGCCAATCTTTTAAAGCTCCAAAGGATTGTAAATTACATTAAATTTCATATTTGTAGATACGGACTACGCCGCCAAGAAAAATGCTGCCACGATTACAAATTACCAGCAGCATGTTTGAGAAAGATAGGGACCAATGAAACCTACGTAAGCCAAGATGATGAAGATGAAGTCATTGATGAAATCATCCAAAATATTGATATAAACCAATAAACAAAAAATGTATATTCTACGGTTTTTTTTAGCTACGAAGAAACATTTCTAGCTATTTCTAGCATTTTTCAAAGGCTGATTTAGCGTTTTCATGCAACGAAGTGTTGGCAGCACTGCTTCTTAGGAGAGCGAGCATGGAATTAGCAAGCGGAGAGCGATCATTCACCTATGTCGTCATTTAGCAGCTTAACAGAGAAGTAGAGGGAGGGCCTAAGACCTAAGGCAGGCCATTTAACAGTGCTGTAAGTGATCTGTGCAGATTGTTTGCCGAAGCTGGGCCTGCACTCTCGTTCGCTCTCTCTGGCAGTGCAATGCTCTCATTATTTTTCGCAGCTCGTGTATTTGTGTGGGTGTGTGTGTTCAAAGAGGAATACGCATATTTGCTATGTTTTTTTCAACGTTCATTCGTTCTTCCTCCACTCATTCTTTGATTTACTCAATGCTAAAGCTGCAATTAATTTGTATTTAATTTCCAAGCCAACCTCCCGAGTTCCAAATATCATTTCAATTCAATTTCTCTTTAAGATGAACCCTTTACCATGCTCAACCCTTTTAGCTTCTCTTTTCTATACGTTCCACATAAGTTATCTCTCCACCGAATATTGGTTAAATTACTTGCACCAAAAGCGAAGAGTACTCCCTTTTGAAATGAATCAAAGAAAAACTGGAGCACACACTAGAGAACAAACTCCCTTTGGTACCAGCTTCATAACAAAGCTAATCAGCTTTTCTTTGCTGTGTGAGGGTAAAACCAGGCCACGACAGCGACGGTAGCAGGAAATGAATGGAAGCTGAATGAAAACCATGTTGATGTTGGTCTCTGCCTTCTGTCTTATGGTTCAGCTGTTTATTCCAATATGCGAATGCGAATGTGAATGCGAGTACGAACGTATCTGTATTTATTTAAATGCGTAAATATCTGCATGCGTCTGCCATATTTCATTTGACCGTAGGCGCGTTGAAATGTTGCTCGAATTGCTTTGCGGCGACCAAATAAAAAATTACTCCCTGCCACTCTCCCATGCCACGCCACACCACGGTCCACAGCTCTCCGTGGCATGGCATGGCATGGCTGTATTTAAATTGATAATGTTAAAGCTCGGTCCGTTTAAATGGTCATATAAATTGTCTGAAATATGCGTTGAAAAGTGGCCCAGAGATCAGGTAAGACCCCCAGTCGCAGTTCCACTTCTCCCCCCTGCCTCTGTCTCTCCGTCTCTCTCTCTCTCTGGGGTTCGCTTGATAAATGCGCGACAGTCAACAATTGGAGGTCAAGTGGTGTCTGGGGCTCTGGCTCTGCTCCGATCTGATTGGGAAACATACATGCGAGTAGTATGAATGCAGTCACGAGGGAGGGGATGCCTATAGAGAGGATGGATGGCTCGGGTTCGGGTTAAGTAGGTGTGGATGCAATATAGTGGATGAAAAATTGAATGCCTGAAAGAGAAGGTGGGAGAGCCAGACGAAGGGAATGAATGCGCTTTGAAATAGTTTCAATAACCTGACGAGGAGAGTGCTTTGTTTTAGAAGATGTTGTGGAATCAGTAGTCAGGTGAGAGGAGCAGCAACAACAGAACAAGCCAAAGCAACAGCTTCCACAGTGGCAAAGGAAAAAAGCAAAAGTAGTAAAAGCAAAGACAACAACATCCACAATCAGAGACAGCAACCACAACAATAGCATCCATTACGGTGATGTCAAGAGCGTAGGGAGAGGAAGCAGCAAAGAAATAACATACACACACCCACACACTCGCAGAAGTTCCGCAAAATCTCGGTCATTGCACTGACCGAGAGAGAATGAGAGTGAGAATGAAAGACAAAGCGCAGATTGGGCAGTAATTGATGCTAAGATCATTTACACACATTGTTAACTGACCTGCCTTAGGTGCTCTCCCTTTACTTTTGTGTTAAGCTGTTAAGTAACGACAGAGGTGAATGATCGCTCGGCACTTTGGTAAATTCTAAGCACTGCTCTCTCTCTCTCCCCCACGACGTCATTCTTATTGACCGCCGAATGCTGTGGCAGCGAGAGAATGACAGTGAGAGTGGGAGTGGGGGAACAGTGAGAGTGGGAGTGGGAGAACAATTGAGTGACAACATAGGTAAATGAGCGTTCGGCAATGCGTTTCAATGAGTGTAAGAGTGAGAATGGAGTTCCACTCATATTGGCAGAAGATCACGTAGGCCATTTCATGGCAATGCCTTGCTTTGTTGCTGGGGGAGGGGGAAACGTTGGCGAATCTTTATTTTGCAGAAAACTGTTATATGCCAGCAATGGAAAACTTAGTAAAGCGATTAAATAGTAAAAAATAATAGGAAAAAATAGAAAATTTCTGGTTTGCGCAAAAGCACTTTGCAGACCAAATCCCATGGCAATTATATTACGAGCCGAGCTAATGTTTATTTAGCCATTTCCCAACTGGTTTTCCATTATCCAATTGCCTGCCATGAGAGACTCTACTTCTCTAATCTCTATATTTACCTGTGTTAAATTTATGGAAATCATCAACCCACCTAGAGCTTGAGACTCTCTCTCTAAAACCAATTTCCGAAACTAATTGCTTGGTGGCTTATGCATCGATTTACACAATATCCCCCCCACAATGCGTGGCTCACTTTTACTTTCTAGCACCAGAAATATCCCACAGTCCCCGCCGCACCGTCCCACACACATGGCCATACAAAAGAAAAACCTGATATGGATTGGTTTTAGATGTTGTCTTGGCCCGAAAAGAAAAAACAGTGGCCAACACACGATAAACCAAACACCGAAAACTGCAGCAATGCATGTAATTTGGAGCTGCAGCAGCAGCAGCATGGAAATCTCCATGTGCCGGTGGCACCACTCGGTGGCAATCAAAAGTAAATGCGACACTAAACTCCCAGCTGCTGCCTGCCGCTTGCTGCCTGCAGCAGCCAGCGAAGTGGATCGCAACGGTTTATGTAGGTGAAGTTGTAGTTAGTAGCGGCACTTAAGGCGTCCGGCGTACAGCAGCCACAGCAACTTGTGGGGCATGAAATGGAGAGCAGATACAGAGATCTCTGATCGAATAAGAGAATGCTCTTTTTTTGGGAGTATCAAAATTGTTAAAAAAGACTATTAAAAGGAAGAAAAACAACTCAGAAATATATCTAAAAAAAAGGCAAAATAAATATTAAAATTAATCGAAGCCTTATAGCAGCTATTTTAGTATTTTATTCAAAATTTAATTACTTAAATAAAATAAAATATATAAAAATAAATAAATAAACCTTTCAGCATCTTTTTACTACCTAAACCTCCCTCTGAAAACCCCTCTAACCCGCTTAATAAAGTGCATAAAATCATGGCCTTAATGGCTTTAAGCTAAGTCTCTCTCTTGGCCAGCGACAACATTTGGCATTTTAACGCTTTGGCCACAAAAACATGACTGTATTTTTTGCGATATACATTTTTCCAAGCGCCAATAGATCGAGTGATCTATAAATTTTGCTGGCTTGCTTTGCCTTCAGGGTGCAGCTGCAACACTGTCGATGATCGCTGGCATCCGATAAGATTCGCCACGAATGCAGGCGACAGGCCGTGTCGCCGCGTGGAAAACAAAAATTAAATAACAATTAATAGCTTAGCACCCACCAAAAGGCCGAAAGCCACTCTCTGGGGAACTCTCTGGGGCACTCTCTGGGCCTGGGCTGGCGATAAATTAAAAAGTCTCTGTCTCAGTCTCGTCCCGAACTTTTCTGATAACTTGGCGACGATTAGAGGCCCCGAAGAGACATTGAACATGTTTGTTGGAGTGGATTTATGTTTGCGGCGATAGAGTGGAGCGGCGTCGCGTAAAAGTGAATGCTCGCAATGTGGGGCTGGTGGCTGGATGGTGGCTGCTGGTGGTGACATGCATTTAAGATTTGTTAATTTTATTTAATTATGTTAATTTATTACCATATCTACAGTGGCCTCTGCATCTGGGCCTAGCGATGGACGCGTGACAATCACGCATAAATTAGTGTCTTATTTATATTTTTTAATGTTTTTTATGAATGATTGCAATGAGGATCTTTCATAGAACTCATTCCCGGGTCTTTAATGGTTTTAATCTTAAAAGATGAAGGCATAAGGAGGTTGCATCGTCGTAAACTTCGAGAATCTTTCAACGGAAAAGTGCTTAAAGTATTCGTGAATATAAAGAGTGTTTCTTAAGCTAAAAGGGGGAGATCACATAGCAAAACTTCCTCAGGTCATGGCTGTAGTCTTTCAAGAATCCCTTTGCCCAAAGATGTGGCCTGGGATGTATCTAGATACTTCTTCAACCTTTTCTAACCCAATTTTCTATCACTTCCCTCTTCTTTAACCATTTCTCACGACTTGCCCCTAACTCCTCACGCTTTCCTCTCTAACAAATTCCCCATTTACACCATTTCGAACATCTGTATCTATCGGTTATTTGAATGCTTAATGTTGCATGTTAGATGTTTGTCACGTCATTGGACTGAGCGAGTGAGAGCTCCTTTCCACAGTCCATTCGCTCTGGTCGGTGGTTGTGTGGTCCGACAGCTACTTTTTTAATTGCATCCGTGAGATACACACAACATTCCTCCGCTCCCCCTCTACCCCTCACATACCCCATTTCAAACGGGGCAATTAAAATGCGTGCGTAATTTGTTAACACAATTTCTACTCGAATCCGGGGATCGGGTATCCGGGTATCCGGGAGATCCCTTTGGCCGGACCGCACCGTTTACTTTCAGCCTCAACGAACCATGGCCAAAAGTTCTTTCGCTCGTTCTTGGCCAAGTGCGGGGGCGTCCTGCCCATAAAGCACGCCTTGTTGCTTTTGTTGTTTATGAGCGCCAGCAGATACGCGTCATTAAGCGCGTTTCTGGCGCGTTTTTGTTTTTGCGCTCGCGCTGTTTCGGTCGCTCGGAAACTTTTTTCCCGCTACAGCGCGCCCCACTGTTGGCTGCTGCCTCTGCTGGCTGCTTCCTTTGTGGCTCCCTCTTTAGCTCCCTCTTTATGGCTCAAAAACTCAAAGGGGAGTCGAGTCTAACCATTGCGTGAAATGGCAGATACTCTGAGAAAAGTGCTAAGGTCGGGGTCACCAGCTAGCCTTTAGACCACTTTTGAATGGGTTTAACTACCTATAAAGTGGTGGAAACCGCAGCCGTATTCTTCCTAGAAAGGTTACCTAACAGATACACATACTTTCGGGATGTATTTTCTACAATCTCCTCCTAAAATCTATCCAGTACTCCCAATCGTTCACCTATCACTCCTCTTGTCTGTGTTCTGCCTGTGGTTTAACGCTTAATTAAGTTGGATAATCCCTTCAGGGGGAAATATCACTCAATCGCTCTCCCTCTCTCTGTCTCCCTCTCTCTCTGTCTCCCTCTCTCCCTCTCTGTGTATTTTCTAACCGCTTCATCAAGTTATCTTCTGCACTGCATATGAAAGTGTATCCCGTGAAATGTTTGTTAGCAATTTTCCATGGCTTATGGCCTTTTGCCATCACCCCCACCTTACACCCAACACACCCCCAACCTGCTGCAGCATTGAACTGTAAAATTGTGCAATTTTCAATTTTCATAAAGTTTCGCGGTGTTTTCTCTCAAGCATTTTGTTTGTGTTTTACACACTCCCCCCAATGCCTCCCCAAGAGAGAGAGGAGAACTTTGAATTATGATTATCGCTCACACACACACACAGACACACACGAGTGCTGCTGCAGCGGACAGAACAGAACCCCCAGGATCCCCCTCCCTCCCCCTGCCCCGTGTTTTCCACCCATGCACTCAAGTGGCAGTTAATTAAATTTTGCGCAATTTATTTTGTGCAAAAACTTTACGCCAACAGCAACAATTGGAAGGAGTTTTCCCTGCTGCCGCAGCCGCTGCCCTCATGCCCCTGCCCCTGCCACTGCTGCCGCGTGCGTTGTTTACTTTTCACTTTGTAGTTTTGCATTTTCCACCGTTGAAAGTTTTCCCCTGCCCCACCCCACCCCACGTTTTCGCACAGAAAACTATTTGTTTTGCCTCCAGAAGAGATGTGTTCTCTCTCGCATATTTGTTTAGCTTTCCTTTGATTTTCCATCTCTCAATCGGGTTGGGGGGTGGGGGGTGGTGAAGGGAGCCAGCCGATCCTCATGATTGAAAAGCGCTGGCATATCCATCAATTTTCTCTAATTAGAGAGAAGCATTTTCGCCCCATGTTTCCCCCCTTTTTTATAGTAGTTTTCGCTCCCCCATTTTCGTGCTTAGTTTTTCGTTTCGTTTTTCCAATAATTAAAAATAATTTATGAGCTTCAATATGTCATAGATATTACAAGAGGGGGATGGGGGTAGGGGGGATTGTGGGGTGTTTGAGTGATTGCAACAATTTACTGCCAAAGTTCCTTCAGCTGTCGTTGCCTCTGTCCGTCTTGTCGATAATTAAGCAATTGCGTTTTTCCCCCTTTCGGTTTTTCTTTCTGGCTAAATGAGTTTTCACAACTGCAGAAAGACGCAGAACGGAAAGAATGGCCAAAACGGCAAACAGGGCGGAAAGAGAAGACAAGAATGGCCAAAACGGCAAACAGGGCGGAAAGAGAAGACAAGAATGGCCAAAACGGCAAACAGGGCGGAAAAGTGTGGGTCAAAGGGGCAGTGGGTGGAGTCTGGTGTACATAAATATAGAGAATTATGTTGGGAGAGATCTTACAGATCATTCTTGGCTTTATATTATAGCTAAAAATATCTTTTTATCTTTTTTGCTTAGTTTTTTATTCAGAAAATTGATTGTTGAAGAAATTTTCATCAGAGAGTGTTCCAGAATGATAGATTCCTATGGAGGTCTATAATTCCACAAAAATTGGTTATATTTTAACCATAGTATGGATTGCTATCTTCTGTTGTATTCCTATACAGAACTCAGAACTAATTCCATCTTTGAAACCATAAACATGTTGAACGGAATGATCTAGTCAAGCGAATTCATCTAAATTAGTTCAAAAATATTACTATTTATTCGTAGTGTTCATTAGGATCCGTAGATCCATTACTACCATGATATCTAACTTCATTCTCACAAGAGTAATGCCTCTGACCTAGTTTACATTAATCTTGGGATCCATTTAAAGTCTATAGATCCTTTAGCACCACCTTTACCCATCGGAAAGATATCATATAGTCCTCAAAATGCGAGAAGAAAGAACCAAATTCCAAAAGTAATACTGATGATGATCCTCAGATCCATTTGGATACTGATTTTTAAGTTAATTCTTTGATAATAAGTATAATAAATAAGTGTAATAAATTTTAATATAAATAATAATAAATATAATAAATAAATATAATAAATAAATGTAATAAATATAATAAATAAATATAGTAAATAAATATAATAAATAAATATAATATATAATAAATAATAAATAAATCTTTAAGTATTCCAATATTTTCCATGGCTTTCTATAGCTAAATCTTTATACTGATACTGATCTTTCAGTCACATTTGAAAACAAACTATTATAAAGCTATAGAAAACCATAGAAAATTGGAATATTTTGGAATTTTTACTTAAGTATTTTGGAATTTTGGAATACTTAAGTACTCCAATATTTTCAGTGGTTTGCTATAAGTAAATATTCCTCTCGATCCCTATGCATTGGCTTAATGATCTCTGAATGCGTTCTCAAGGAGAAGATATGCTTATGGTCATTCTTGTATTAACACCATATGATATCTTCTACTGGGGATACAGAAATGTGAATAAGGTCTCCTATTTTGCTTCAATCTTCGCTTATCATTTCTTTTTTATATAAATGAACCCTTAATATCAAAGCATAGTTACAAGAAAACCATTGACTTGGGAGTCTTTTCCTTTATCCCACAACTAAAAATAGTTCTTCAATTATCCCCTCATATCTCTCACAAGAACTCCTCAAGCATCCCTCGCTTTTCAAAAGGCCACACTGCCAAAAAGAGCACAGCACAGAGACGAAAGCTTGAGAGATCTTTCTCCGATGGTTTTTGTAAAATGAAACTACAACAAGTTCAAGACTGTAGAAGAACAAGAAGAAGGAAGGGTCTGTGTATGGGCTGGAGTAGGGTCTGGGGTCTGGGGTCTGTGGGCCTGTGGGAGAGTATCCATATCTGCAGATGGCGCGATTGGACTGTCAAGTATCTCTTCTCTCCCTCGCTCGCTCGCTGGCTGGGGCTGCCTCTGTGGGAGGGGCCCTGACCTTTGTCTAGTTTTCCCCTCCACTGTATGGCTGTATGGCTTTGACTTATGGTGCTTAAGCACTGACTGATTGCATCTAATTATTCACTGAATGATAATATTCTTGAAGCAGTAGAATATTTGTGGAAGCAGCAGGCAGCAGGCAGCAGCAGGCAGGCAGCAGAAACAATGACGATGATGATGATGATGATGGCAATGTCTCAACGACCTATTCATGACCCTTTCGCGGTCTCTTGGGGCCTGTCTAGATGCTGCGAGGCTCTTGGCTGGCTGGTGGATCCCACAGCCATTCTTCAAGTGGAATGGAAATGATAATTGCGCTTTTCATGCATTCTCCACTCGAACAGATTGATGGCAAATGGAAATTGAGTTGCTGAAAGTCCAAGATAAAGATAGAGAATGTATCTTTCTATCTTTGTATCTGTGCATCTCTTCTTTCCAATTTGTGGCCTGCCCTTTTGTCTTTCGACCTTTTGGTTTAATTAATTTATGCATTCCATTTCGACAGGTGAATGGACGGGAGGAGGGGAATCATTTGTTTTTCTATCTATCTATGATTTTTCTATGATTTCTATAATTTGAGCTTTTTCTTTTGTTTGTGGGTTGAAGATATATCATTATAATCATAACAGATTTTTCATCATTACATCATCTTATATCATCTTATCTCATCTTTTCTTTTAGGAACCTGCAAGCAACCTTTGGGCATGGAATCTGGCGCCATTGCTGATTTTCAAATAAGCGCCAGTTCGGCCCACGATATGGGAAATGTGGGGCCACAACATGCCAGGTAAGAGACAAGACAAAAGACAAGAGATTTTTAGGAGACTAAAGATTAAAGATTTTAAGAGATTAAAGAGGGTTTTTGAATGGTTGATGGGATGAAGAAAAATGTTTATATTTCTATAGTAAAAGAATGAGTTCAAATGGGTTAAATATTTACATACCTTTAGCATTTCAGCAATATTTCAATGGTATAAAAAATTGTAGACCCACAGTAGAAAATATCTGAAATAGAAATATTTAAAATTAATTTAATTTAATATTTTAAAATCTAAGCCAATAGACTTGCTCCAAGAGGAGGAAATTGTAAAAAGAAAGTGTTTTCACCTACATTTTGATATTAATATAAAAATATTTAATTTAAATAAATTTGATATTTTGCATCAGAAAATATGAAAATATTTAATTTTAATAAATTTAATAATTTAAATAATTTTTCAAATTTTAATTTAAAAAATTAAATAAATAAATAAAATAAATAAATAAAATTAAATTAAATTAATTAAAATATAATTTAATTTGAATAAATTTAATAATTTAAATAATTTTTCAAATTTTAATTTAAAAAATTAAATAAAATTTATTATTTTTATTTATTATTATCTCTCTCTATTAATTAAAATTAATTAATTAAATAAGGCAGAATAATGATTAATTGTGTGATCTTATATTAAACAAATTAAATTATGCTATTTTTTGGCATATAAATATCTGCATAATTATAGAGTTTTCAAATTAAACCTTTGAGCACTATCCTAAAGTATTCTTTCTGATATTTCTTTAATAAAGCAAACATTGAATAACTTCCTCTCTGCCTTTGGATATCCACCAAAATGTAGTTCCTGATTGCATTAATACATATTTCTCCCAACATTTATATTTATATTTATATTATGTATATATTATAAATTATTATAATAATTATTTCTATTGAAAAAAAGCACCTGAAACCCCTTCCCCTGCCTCTTTTTTTATCCCCCTAAAACCCCAAATACTAATCACAATTTCTGCTTCTAAAAAGCAACGACAAATTCCAAACATAATAAAAGAAAAACATTCGGAAAAACCTTTGAAAAATCCCTCCGTACACACAAAAAACATGTCACATGTGATAACTGTAAATGTATGATAAACAGCAATGATCCATTACATTTTTTCCGACTCGTAATATGAGGATGATGTATGTTTTTATAGAAGGGTAGACTGGGGGAGGGCTAGGGGTGGGACTGGGGACTGGGGGTATGCCTGTGTCTTGTTTCCTGCCTTTGTACATGGAAAATTATTATTATTATGAATTATTTTATGGCGTGTTTAAATGCCTTTATGTCAGAGAGAGAAAAGGTGGGAGAGAGAGAGGAGAGTGAAAGAGAAACAGTGAAAACACACAAATGACATAAATTAAAGCACAGAGAAAACAACAACAAACAGCACATGCAAAAATGATTTTACAGCCAGAGAATAATGATACAACTTATGGGGCAGACATATATATTTTGCTGACATTTATGTGCCACAAAAAGAGAGAGGAGAAGGGGCAAACACACACACAAACACACACACACATACTTAACGATTTATCTTCAGAGAGGGAAAGAATTTTCATGGGTAATTATTCGCAAAGTCAAGGACTGACCAGACATAACAGAACACAACAGATCATGAATATATAATGCATAATGCCAACATCATACATTCCGTAATAAACTCCACACTCTGTCTCTCTCCCTCTCTTTCTCTCTCTCTCTCTTTCTCTGCTGTCTCTCTCTCTCTCTTTCTGTCTTTATAAACATTTTTATGAGGCACTAAAATCATTTCCAGTATGTGTGCCACAAAAGCAAACATAGAGCCACCCCCTCAAACCCCCCTCCACTCCCAACCCACAAAATATTGTCACAAAAAAAAACAAACAACTTTGGCTAAAAGTTTTTCCCTATTTTCCATCATAACCGTACATTGGGTTAACGTTAGCCGGAAACAAAACAAGCCATAAAATATAGAAACTTTTTTTAGGGGATAATATTTGATGGAAAATATGCGATAAAAATTGAAAAGTTAACCAAATGACCGCAAAAGGGAGGCAGAAAGAGGCGGGAGGCTGGGGGAAAACTGATGAAAAATCTATGGAAATATTAGATGTGATAGCAAAGAGCAATATGATTAGGATTTTTTTATGATTTTTACTAAAGCAAACAAAAAGAGAGGAAAAAACCAGAGAAACATCTAGTATTGACCACAGCAAAGCCATAAAATCCTATAGAAACCTTTTAAAGCAGAGATTATAGATAGTAGGACTCCCTGTCCCTCCCTGTCCCTCCCTGTAACCTCCCTGTCCCCTCCTTGTCCCCTGTCCTTTCCCCTTTTTCTGCTGCAAGAATTGCCTTAAAGAGTAACGGCCTGCCCCTAATAAAATGCACAAAACAGCAGGAAAATGTAAGCAAAAACCTGAAATACACACGGAAGGAAAATGTATGACTGGGAGTAACAGAAATATTGATTATAATGTCAATGTCGACCCCGGAGGGTAGAGGGAGAGAGAGAGAGAAACACTCGCATAAAAATAAAAGAAAAGCAATAAAATTATGCAAAGTCAACAAGAAAAAGCGACCGACGAACGACGAACGACAGGGCGACAGGCAACGTCCATGGCGGTGCCCTGGTACGTGTTGACTACTGCCCCAATCTCCTGGGGGCACACCCCACACCACTCTACCCCATACTCTCTCTCTCCCCCTACCTTTCACTGAGGATACTACCTCTCTCCCTGCCTCTCTCCATCTCTCTCTTAGTGGCTTTGGCGGCGTCTCCGGTGCGCAAAACAAATGTTTGGTACTAAAAATGTCACACATGGCGTTTTGCATGTGGCGCCCAGTGACTGCCGGGGCGGCCAATGCTACTCGTAACAGAAGATGTGCGTGCCCGGGACTAATGATGGGCCTCCTCTCCACCATATGAGAGAGAGAGGGGGAGGGTGGTAAAGGGGAGTACGGACCTGGAGTTTAACGTTAAACATGCGCCAAAGTCATATGAATTTTATTACAAATGAAAAAGGTTGCCTTTGGCCGGAGAGAGAGAGAGAGCGAGATGCAGAGGGGCAAGCAGGAGGAAGCAGAGATACAGGGGAAGCCAGAGAGACAGAGGGAAGCCAGATAGACAGAGGGGAAGCTAGAGACACAGGAGAAGCCAGAGCTGCAAAGAAAAGAGGGGCAAGACACAGAGAGAGGGGGCCAAAACGGCATCGAAATGAAAGTCACAAAAGATTGAGTGAAATTCACTTTCGCTCATATGATGGAAATGAAAAAGTTTCATATTAAGAAGGGGTTAAACCCACACACAAACACACACACACGCAGACACACACACACACACACACAGAGAGAGAAGAAAGCCAGCAAGAGAGAAAGTTCATTTCTCTTCGGCCTTAAAGTTCTATATTTTGCAACGATTTATGGCATGCTTTTAGGCCACTTGGCAGCGGTACAAAACTTATTACCAAAATGTGGAATATAGCCTACTTTCTGGCGCCCCGTATTGGTGGTTTTTGGGGTGGGGTGGGGGGGGTGTACGAAAAACAATAGCTAAAAAGCCAAGAACAGTAGAGTGCAAATTATGCCATCGCCCCGTTCTTTATGAGCTCCTTACGTGACCAAAAACTCTTTGCCTATTTTACTTTCTTTCTTGTTGTTTTTTTTGTGGGGTTTTTACTTTCTTTCTTTTTTTTAGCTAGGGGTTCTATAAACTGTTGTTTTCTACAAGAAATTTGGGAGGCGGTTTTCGCTATAAATATTTTTGGGGGCTAAACTTTCTTTCTTTATTTATATCTACTTTTTTTCATAGGTGGAAAAATGACAATGTGCGGGGGGCGGTGTGTGTTATTTCGGTTGCCATGTCATACATATATGTGTAGGTGTGTATATGTGTGTGAGTGTGTAGGTGTGCGTGTGTTTGTGCGTGGGAGAAAGTCCATAAAATTCATGCGTGAATTTTGATGGATGTCTTCTAATGAAAATATGCGACTCACTCATGGCATTTGCTCTCCTCTCCTCTCTCCATCTCCATCTCTGTCTGTGTGTCACTCTTTTTACTACCTCTCTCTCTCTCTCTATGGGACCTCCTGTCTCTCTCTATTGCCCGTTCATTCTCACGCATCAGGAAGCATTTTCCTTTTTCCCCTGTATGTGTTTGGCATAAATTTTTGACAGTTGAGTTATTTTCGACAGGGGCCACTGCCAAGCGCCTAAATATAGGCTACACATAAATATTAACCAGAGGAATGGCAGGCTTGCGAGGAGAAAGAGGCTTCTACATGTGGGAAATGGTAGCTGCTGCTGCATGTTTTTCTTTTCGTTTTTGAGATAATTGAAGCAATTTAGGCTAAAGTGTTGCATAAAATAATCTATGCCATAGCATAGAAAAAAAGGGGAAAAAAGATTGTTTGATGTTTCATAAGCGAACGGCACCCACTCCATCTGGGAGCGTGTGGGAGTTCCTTTCTTTGGTGAAGGAAATAAAGTTCTTTCCTGGAAATGTAACTCGAAAATTTCTAGACAAATGATGAAAAGGTTATGAGGAATTTGAAGCAGTGTGACATTTCATTCCTAGAAAGAGTTATTTATATTTCAAAAAATATAATATATAAAAATAAAATTAAAAACATGAAAATATAATATAAAATATAAAAAATATAATGATAATTTCCGCGGCAAAAAACATGAAAATGTAAAATTAAAAACCTTTAAAAATTTAGTATTAAAGGCTGAGATTTTCACCATGAAATTGTTCAAAAATTGCTTTTAAATAATAATTTAAATAATTTATAATGTAGGAGGATTATGTACGAAAAATATAAATAAATATAATGAGTGATTTCTTAAAATTATTATAAGAAAATTTGGTATATTTAAAAATGTATACGAAAAAAAATAATGACACAAGAAACGGGCAACGGAAAAACTAAATTTTGGGTATAAAAAAAAGATAAAAATCCCTAAAACTAAAGAAGCTTATAAAGCCCTATATCCTATATGTTCTCCATTCAAGTTATTCATCTGTAAATTATGGGAAATATTCCCATAAGCTTCCTTTGAAATGCCTCAATCAAAAACTACTTTAAACAGAAGTTTGATAAAGTACTTTTGTGCAGTAAAACATACGCAATGATGGCCAAAACACACACACACACTCCTCCAACTCCCTGCCACACATAGGACTCCCCCTTCCCCCCCCAAGCCCCCCTTTGACAGTCGGACAGACAGACAGACACAAACGACATTATCTTTGAGACGACATTGACATTTGGTCGCATTCGCATTCGCATTCGCATTCGCATTCACATTTTCATTCACATTTCACATTGACTTTGACACTAACTTCAGAAAGCCCTAACCCATAACCCCTGTCTGCCCCACACGCACCGCCCCCCGTCCCACACCGCCCTGCACCCCCTGCACCACCCCACACCTCATCGATTCCTATTGCTCTTCCGAATTGATTGAAAAACGTTGTAAATTCTAGGGCCTGGAAAAAGTGAACTTTTCTTTTTGTTTTTCCTGTGGCTTTGCTGTGTGCATTGGCGCATATGAAAATGCAGCTTTTCGTTTTCCCACAGCAGAACTTGAATCAAGGAAAATGCATTGATTTGTCGATTTTCACGCTGTCATTAGAAATGTTCGACGGGGAGGGAAGGGAAAGGGGCAGGGAAAACAATCCACTTTCTGCGTTGTTTTTCTTTAGTTTTTTGAGGGGTCGCCTTTTGGGGTGCCTTTGGGGTTGCTGTGGGGCTCCAAGTGGAGCTCTATTTGGGGCTCTCTTTTAGAGGGAGGGGGGACTGCCTTTCCTTTTGATTTTCTCTTCACGGAACATATAGCAAATGGGTCAATTGATTTCTGCTTATTGCATGCCACACGGCTGCCATCACAATTTGATGTAATCGTACTCCTACCTCCTACCCCCTACCCCCACTCCCACTCGTACTCCTAGTTTTTCCTTAGTTTTTCCTTTAGATTTTTCTCCCCCCAAAAAACTGTGTTTTGCAATTGTTTTCCCAGTCCACTCCTGGGTGTTTTTTTTCTCTCTGATGTGTATTTCAATCAGTTGCAGACATTTTTCCTTGTCGTTTTCTTTTTTTTTGGTGTTTTTCCTTTTAGCATTTTCTTCATTTTCCTGCCGTTGGCTGTGGCTCGTTCGCTAATTTCTTTGGCATTTTTCCCTAACGCCAGAATGGAGAAGTTTGTTTAATGGACTTATAAGTCATTTAACTTTATTAATCAGTGCCGCTTGGCTTGACCAGACGCTGATGGTGGAGGGGGGTGGGGTCAATACAGAGGTCAATATATGTCGTGGGATTTGGTTGGGGATTGGCAGAGCTTTTGGGTTTGATTTCAGAGAGATTTGGATGGGCCATAGGCTCGGGGAATGCCAGATTGTAAGGCCTCAAGGCTTAATAGATTTCTATAGAAAAGAGTTTGGATGATCCAGAGGCTCTTGAGGGTCTTCGAGGTGGTTTAGGCTTGGATTTGGGCAGATTTGGATATGGTAGAGGGACTGATTTAGGAGATTGTTTGGGGCTGAAAGACTTGAAGAATTTATAGGAATTTTCTTGGGTAGGGTTTTGAGGTATAGAGCTCTCCCTTATGGTCCAATATCTCCCTTGATTAAACCATATTTTAGACCCAATATTTGTGTATATTTCTTTGCTTATCATCTCTGAAACAGAACTCATCTTTGGGTTGTTAAAACTCCCAGAATCCGGCTCCATTCGAAGACCTCTGCTACAAATTGTGGTCCCTTGCACCGCCCTGTCCATCATTCAGTTACAATCAAACAGCTGTAGTCCCCTTACTGCCACCCACCTGGGGACATACCTCATCTGGTCCCCCCACCCCCTTTGTACCTTCACTCTGTAATTGCCGCATTAGACGCTGCTGCATGCAGCATTTGCCTTTGCTGTTAAAGTCAGGAGGACATGTTCCCATGTTGCCACAAACAACCAAAGGCGGGCCCCCACCACACCCACACACACGCATCTGATGCTTGGCTACCTTCCATTGTTGCCTCTCCGATGGCTGGCGCGTCTGTGGCTGTCGCTCACTTAGTCCCTTTTGTTGTTGCCGGGGAGCGGCGGCCTGTCAGTGGCATTGATTTTCGCTTTTGGCATAGTCTACTTTTAGGCAACAGGATACCAGGACAGGATCCTTTGGGTGGGTCTCTCTCTGTGCACTGATTGCCATGTGCTGCCATTCGAGTTCGTTCTCTCTGGCCACTGAGGCAATTGTTGTTAACGCGTTTTCCATTTTATTGCATTAATGTTTGATTTGGTTTTTGCGCCTTTTGCCGGGGCTGCCAGCAGCAGCAGCAGCAATGCTCTGCGTTTCGGCGTTTCAACGTTTCAGCGCTTAATGTCTGCCCGATTGAATTGATTGCCACCGCCAAAGGGGGTGGGGGAGGATGAGTGGGATCTGTGTGTGTGTTTTAGAGATGGCAGCGTGATGAGTGAGAGGCAGTATGAGGGACAATACGTGGGAGTTCGTTCGGTACGATTTTGATTTGGGGATAAAAATCAATACTTTATTGATAAAAATGGGAAACATGGAAAAAAAGTAATAATAATGAAAAAAGAGCCGCTTAAAAATATATAAATAACGATACATAATCGAAATAAATAAACAAATATCGATAAATCATCGAAACATATAAATAAATATCGATAAATAATCGATTAATAACGATAAACAAATATTAATATGAAATGATATAGTTTATGGTCTGAAAACTGAAAATTTAACAGATTTAAACTATGAAAATTTCGATAAATAGTCAATAAAAAGCGATTGACATCGTTAAATATGAAAAAGAAGATTAAAGTATTGATAATTATCGATAAATATCTATATTTATCTAGAAATATCTGAAATTACCGAAAAAAAAGAGTAAATACTTGAAAAAATGAAAAATATAAGTATATGTAGTAATTAAAATCGAAACACCGATAAATTTGGTTTAAAAAATCGATAGAAGTTGATTGGAATGGATAGATATGAAAAAGAATCTTAAAATGTCGATAACTATTAATAAATATCTATATTTATCGAGAAATATATAGACCTCTCGAGAAATGTCTAGAATTAACGAAAAAATTAAATAATATTTGGGAAGTCGACAAATACTATAGTAAAACCCATTTAAATGTGAAACATATCGATAAATATGATTGAAAATCGATAAATATACATATATATCTATACAAACGATATATATCGTTGAAAAATCGATGGAAATCGCCCCAAAGAATATATATACATATTTCAATATTTTAGTATTGCCTAATAGTCCCCCGATTCTCTCTTCCATCTGTTGTCATACTTTATGCCAGAAAATCACAATCTCTCCCTGAGAAACCCACACAAAATCACGACCTTCTCTCGCCATATCCTCTCCTCATCTCTGTACCATCTCCATCTGGGGGGCATCCTTATCCCCATTTCCCTTTGTGTATCCTTGACTATATTTGCCTCGTGTTATTGCCGCTGCTAGTTCTCGCTCGACCCCCCACCCCTGCCCCCTCACTCACTCTCTGGCTGTGGCACTTGGCCCTGGGAATATTTGATGGCGCCTCCACTGCCAACGATTTCGACTTTGTTTCGCTTCAGCTGTCAGCAGTTGCACCCCCCTCTCGCACCCCCTGTGTGTGGGGAGGGGCATGGGCATCCCCTAATGTGTTAATGTGCTTTTTATGTTACAAATGAGTCAATTTTTATGATTTAATGCCGGGGGTTTTCGGCCATTTGGCGTCATGGAATTCGAATTTTGATAACGGTTTGGCATTTCTCTTCCACTGATTAGAGAGAGCGAGAGAGAGAGCCAAGAAAACTTTCACTTGGTGTGTCTGCTCATTGCTTATTGAATTATTTATAACATTTTATTGAATTTCTTCATTTGCCACACATTCAACATCCTTTTTGGGGCGGGGGCGAGCCGGGGTTGCCCATTGATTTGGGTCCTTAAAACGATATGGCAGCAGGCAGGCAGGCAGCAGGCAGGAAACAGGAGTTTAAATCCTTACTCCGATGCTCGAGAATCTCGAGTTAATTCAATGAAAGCAAATTTGCTTCAACTTTTATTTAATAAAGAACGAAACGAAACACTGGAAAACACTGAAAGGCCGGACAAGGACAAGGAGGAATAACGGCAGAGAGTAACGGAATCCATCGTGCGACGACGACAACATGTTTTATTAATTTCATTTATTAAAAACGCACACACTGTGGGGTTATTTTCATTATATTTTGCCAGGAATTCTTCTTCGCTTCCTGTACAGGTAAACAAATGCAGACTGGCAGGGAGGGGCAGGGCAGGGCAGGCCGAGAGCTTCCTGGCTCCCTCTTAAGTTAAGGAAAATTCCAAGAAAATGACATGAAGCTGTAGGAGGATCCGCCCTCCCCCTTGCAGGCCTTGAATGCCAGGACACGGCAGCTAGCGTCCAGCGAAGCGGCAGGCTGAAGCTTTAAGTACAAATTGAGGCAAGCATTTTGTGGCAAAGAGGCTTCAAAGGACGAGGAAAGTTAGGAGACTTGCTGCGGGTTGGAATTAAAGGTGGAAAAGCTACATTAACTAAGGAAAGACTTAATTTTCCCAGGCTTATGGCATCTGGATCGTTTTTCTGCCTTAAGCGGCCAACATCAATGATCTCCGCTTTGATTACCGCTTTATTTTCCTCAACTCAACCATGAAAAACCACAAATAGCTTTGGAAAACTCAAAGAATTTCCCCATTCCCTGAGGCCCAAAACCGAAACTCTCACAACTTTTCTCTTAGCTGCACCTGCAGCTGTTTAAATAGGGCTTTCTTTCTAACGTTGATCAAATAAAAATAGACAAGAAGCTGTAACTGTTTACAGTACCTCTCTCTCGCTTACTCTTTCTCTCTTGCTGGAAGTTGTTGCAGTTGCAGTTGCAAGTAGTTGACAGAGTGAAAACGTCTTCTACAAACACATACAGAGGCCAGGCCAGGCCAGGCAGCAGTCATCAGAGCCAACATCTAAGGCAAACAGTGCCTGCCCCCCTCCCCATGACCCTCAATTGAGTTGTCCCATGTCCAAGCCATTGCGTTGCACATGCGCAGTCTTTCAGTCTTTCCAGTGCTCCAGCGTTCCAGGTCTTCTCTGGAGTCTTCTCTGGGGTCTGGTCTCCTGTGTTTGCCTTTCAATTACCTGCAGGCAAACATTGCCTTTTGCTATTTGCTTGGCGGGTATTTAAATTTAACTACGCCACCAGTGCGCCGCCTCCTTTGTGCCTGCCACTGCCGCTGCTTCTGTCGCTGCCGCTGCTGCTGATGGTTACGCATGCGCGCCACAAAACCAGACAACAATTTGCTGCCTGAATGCCCCTCAATTGGGTTGAGTCTTTGGGGTCGCTGTCTGTCGCATGCAAATTGTGTGGCAAGGTTTCTGTTGGGTAAGATATAGCTCTGCCCAGGGGAAGGGGTAAATAGGTGGCAGATGGTTGATGGTAGATCTAGGGTATGTAGAGATCTACGTGAGGGGCATAGAGCTACGAGTAGGGAGAGATTGAGGTGGTAGAGAAGGGAATACGAGAAGATATCTAACAGGATTTAGGATTTATTCATATAAGTGAAATACGTACAGCTTCCAGATGTTAAGGAATATAATCTCCTAATCGATCTCCCAATCGATTTTCGTGGGTTATCTCTTGGGTTTATGTTTAGGTGTATTTGAATTGAGGAAAGACTGCCAGAGTGTAACGAAGTGGAGGCTTATGGCTCTCTAAATGGTTCCCTGATCTATTCAGAAGATGGAAAGGTCTATTGAGGGCTTGAAGGAAAGGGAATACAGAATAAAGTATTAGAAGTCTATATAAATGGATATCTATAAGGTTTTGTACTGCAAGAAGGTACATAGAGGCCTTGGAATGCGTAAGAGAGTGGGGAATACCTCAAAATATAAATATATCTCCCTATAGTTCCTGGCTGGAGGTAGAACCTTGCTTTTGGGAGATTGGGCAATGGTTTCTTCTTCATTATTCCCAGTAAATGACAGATAAATATATAATTATGATACTCTATATAGCTTCTAGCACAATAACTAATCAGTACATAGCTTATAGGAGTTACAAAATGGTTGCAAATACTATTAAAGATCCATAGAAGTATGATTATCTTCCTGGTTTTATCCCCTAATCAGAATATAGAAAAAAACCAGAAAAACATATTAAAACCTTCACTCTTTACAGTAGACAATTCGCACCTATATTTCTCCTCCATTTAGTCCACCAATCCCTCCTCCTACTTGCCCTTCCATACCCTTCTTCCTATGCCAAATAAAAACCCCAAAAATCGTTTCAAAAATCTGACAAAAACCATTAAAACAAAAGTCACGCCCCGTGTCGCCCCCCAAAAGAAAAGCGACAAATAGTCAAAGCGAAATTGTGGGATAGAGATTCATAGGGATAGATAATAGGGGAGGGAGGGGTAGAGATTCATAGAGATAGAGAACAGAGGAGGGGTGTTGGAGGGGTGGACGGGGGGTATAATGAACCAGGAGGCAACATCTTACATAATGCCAGAGAAACAAGAGAAAGACGCTGGGAAAAAGGATGACTTTGTCACAGTTATTGCGCCATGACAATAATGACACGAGAAAGTAGCAACAAATGGAAGTAATGGAAGGAGCAAGAGAGGGAGAAGGAGGAAGTGGAGAGAAGAGAAGCAGAAACTGCAAGGAAAAGCTCAGTAGAAACCACAAGCAGAGTGGAATCCAAAGAGTGAAAGAGTGAAAGAGACAGGCGGTGGCGGTGGCCTAAAGCCGACTGCCAACGCAAGAAAAACAGCTGCCAAAAATGAGGCGAGGCGGGGGAAAAAAGGAAAATGACATGCAGGGCAACAAGAATGGGTAAAAAACAGAAGCCGAAGAGGAAAAAAAGAAAAGAAAATCCAAAGACGGAGGAAAATACACACACACAGACACAATACTGGTACACAAATGCAATGCCGGCAACACTTTAGAAGCCAAACAGACAACAGAAGCGGAACGTGTGGCAGGGCATGGTCAGGGGAAGGGGCATGCAACGGAGGGAAAGAGTTTTGCATTTTGTGTGCCATTGTGTCAAGTGGAAATTGCAAGGCGAAAACCTAGAAAGTATGAAAGGAAAAAGAGTGTGGCGGGGGGTGGTGGGTGGCAGGGAGGGGAAATGAAATGGCAAACACGCAGCAGAGCGACAGAGCGACGACAGCGGAAAAGATGACAATAAAAATGGCGGCTAAGGCTTAGGCGAAAGAAGCAACAATAAAAAAAATGCATAAAAGCAGGGGGCAATACGAAGGGGTAACGAATTAAAGATACCCTTTAGGGGTCAAGGCAAACAGCAGACTTTTCCAGGTTTTTCAGAGACAAAGAAGCGTTTAGAAGGATTATTTGAAAGGCTATGGGTCATTCGATTAGGTTTAAGTGTTTCTAAAGGTCTTAAGTTCTTCATACAATCCCAAATTAAAAAATTCGTAGCATTAACTTTTGATATATTAAAGTTTTTCACTAGGAAATCAAATTTTAAGGCTATAATTTCGCATTTCTCAAACATAGACACCATGATCTACAGATTCTCTGTCTATATACCCCATATATACGATGATCCTATCCATTTTAATCTCTGTAAAGTCAATGGGAATGATGTAAACGGTTAATATTGGCCTTTAAGTATAATTTTTTACCACTTTTAGGCATAGAAACAGAGGAAAACAGGGGAAGACAATGATAGATCATCTTTTCTACTCTACTCTTCATATAGACCCCAAAAAGTGTTCTCTTTTACCCCAAAGACCCTCTCTTTTCTCCCTGAACATCCTCTCCACATAATCATCATACCCTACCTTGAAAGGGCATGGCAAAAAACAGAGAGATGTCGGCTTAAAGTTCAATGGAAAATATGAAAAGTAAAATGGCGACAGCGACAGCGACTGGCAGCTTCTGGGTTCTGCAGAAAGAGACAGAGCAAGAAGAGCGAGGGAGAGTGCGAAGACTGAAAGACGTTTTGGGTCCGACCATTAGCGTTTTATGGCCAAAAGGAAAATCGATACACACACAAACACACACGCATACATACGCCACATGTTTGTCGTCCGTTCCGTTTTGCAATTTGTGTGACGTGCAAGGGTTGAGGGCACAGCATAGCACCGCCGCTCTTCCCCACCCCTCCCCCTTCGTCTCTTCCTCTCCCCTCTCCCCCTTCTTCTCTTCCTCGCCCCTCTCTTTGTTTTGCGCCTTCAATCATAAAAGCATAACACAAAAGCCATTATGCTTTTGCCGAAGCAGAAGGACGAAGGTAGAGGTGCAAGAAGAAGGATGATGGAGAGCACAAGGAGACACACACACACACAACCACACATATAGAGGTTATGCTTCCCTTCTAATGTGGGTTAGATGAAACAGACAGCACCAGAAAGAGATGGAAAGAGAGGGAAGGAGAGGTACGACAGGGAAAGGTATGTTTTATGACATTCCTTAAAGGTTCAAAGGAAATTGCCAGAAACTTTAGTTTTCTCAAACGAAGAACAGAAAGTTCCAAGTGAAAATTAAGCGGAAATTGCAGATCTTTATAGCAAGAATCTCCCTATCGATTGCCAGTCTTTCCATTCAACTCTTTATAGAAAGAATCAGCCATCAATTGCCACTCTGTCCGTTACTCTCTCTTACTACTCTCAAGCAAACTCTTGCCCCTTCAATCTCCTTGAATTAATGGTTAATGCAGACTTTTAACTTAAACATTTCAAAACTCAATTCAATGTCAATCTATTGCCACGGATGGTGGCTCTCCTCTCATTCCTGCCACCTAAGGTACGTGGCAACAAGCAATTAAAGCCAGCTGCCGCCTCATTTTGAGGCTAAAAATTAATTTGTTAAAGGATTGGCCCGCCCGCCTTTGACGAGAGAGCGAGAGAGAACGAGAGCGAGAGCGCTTACCAAAATATTTGCCCAAAAAAGAACCAAGAGAAGAAAAGTGTGGGGAAAAGTGTAGGGAAAAGTGTAGGGGAAAGCGCAGGGGGGGGCCAGGGGTACACAGAGGGAATTTTTAATTAAAAACTCTGGCGGAGAACCAGAACTCTGCCGCGAGGAACAAAGAGAAGGCGCCGCCTCATTGTTTTTTTTGGCCAAAAGGGGGTCGATTGGGGGTGGTGGGTTGAAAAGGGGCTAGGGGGGCTGGGGTACCGCCGTCTTTATGACAATCGTAAAAAATAATTTTTAGTAGCTTACGAGACGAGAAAAGAAGGAGGAAAAGGAACTGTTGCCTTGGCATTTTAATTGCATCAAGTGGCATTAAAAAAGCTAGAAAGAAAATGGAAAATAAATATGGAAACGGCAAAGGGGTAGGAAAAGGGGTAGGGGAAGTACCCTTAAGCATCTTACAGACACTCGTATGTTGAGTGGGAAAATTGGAAAGGCAAATATTTTACAAGCTTCTCACACTCCTTCAAGCAGAGCAGAAGACCGCCCCCTCTCCCACCCTCGCTCTCTATCTGTCTCTCCCTCTCTCAGGTGGAATACAAATGTTACAATGAGAAGATCTCTGCTGCAACCCTTCCATAAAAAAATGCCACCACCCTCCCCTTTGGCTATTAGACAGGGGCTTTGATGTGTGTGTGTGTCTGCTGTATCCTCTAACATATGTTAGGGGCTCCCTCTGTCCCTGTCTCTCCCTCATATGCTTTTCCCGAAAATTTAAGCCGCTTAAGTTTTCTGGTGGGTCCTCGTCGAAGCAAAAGTTAAGTTGCCAAGGGGACAACGAAGCGAAGGAGGACGAAGGACCCTCTCGACTTCTCCTGAAAATCAGCTTAACTTTTTGTGTCGCACAGGGGGACAAAAAAACTGTAGTCCACTTCTAGGCGCAAACTTTAAATCCTCTCTTCGTCTGCTGCAAATCTGGAGACTCATTAAAAAAAAGTTACCGAAAATGCAAACAAAAAAGATACAGATACAAAATGCAAAGAAAAAAGATACAGATACAAAATGCAAACAAAAAAGATACAGATACAAAATGCAAACAAGCAAAAGGAAATTTAATAAAAATCAAAAATAAAAATCTCCAAAAAGTGAGGCCGGAAAACCCCTCAGCAGAATCCAAAGAAAAGCAGGGAAATCTATTCAAAAAAACCAAAAAAAAAAAAGGGTCACCGACAAGGATGTTTGCATTGTCCTGTGGAAAAACAAGCCAATTGAGTGAGAGCCTCGATATATCTATGTATATGGAAGGTCCTCCTATCCTTTAAGTAGAGGAGCTCGAAACATATGCAAATTCGATTTTGCATAAAGCGAAATGAAATAAATTAGGGAGCTGGGAAAAATGGGGACTCGATACGAGAAAGGGGATAGAACTAGGGGCAAAACGAGAATGGGTATACAACTAGAGGCGAAAAGTGGGATGGGCAAAAAGTGGGGTGCGCAAAAGAGGGAGAGCTAGAGGCAAAAGTGGGGTGGCGCGACTGGCTGAGAGCTAGAGGCAAAAGTGGGGCACTAGAATGGGATAAATGGGGACAAAGACGTACCATACACCATATACCATACCAGATACCATTCCAAGGGAGTCTAAATAAGTACAAAGCTACCGAAAGTACCATACAATACCGAGGAGGTATTTCCTTTGTGGCCATCTAAATAACTAATGAGCATAGAAATATCTACAGCATGGAAATGTAATAAATGATTAAATTAGCATTCCCCTTAATAGGGTACTGGGTCCAAATGGGGAGTCTTTAACTACGAGCAAACTGTGTGTGGAAAGTGGGTCAAAGGTGGTGACAAGAGGCAGAAGGCAGTAGGCAGGAGCAGGAGGCAGGAGACTTCTTTGCTTAAGATCTACCAGAGCTGGAGGTGGTAGGGAATCCCTTTGGGTACTACAAACACCATAGTGTTAAGGAACATATACTTAAACGGATTTCAGGGGAAGAAAAGAAGTACATTAATAAATGAGAGATCCTTCTTCTATACTCCTAAGAAAATTACAATCGTAAAAAAGAAAAACCCATATTTAAATTAAATATTCGGTCTTTAACTACAAACATATTGTTTTAGCATTAAAAAATATGCAAAAATTCACTTATAATAAAATTAAAAATTCTTATAAAAAATCGTATACAAAAATTAAAAAAAAATATATAAAAAATCGTAATACGTAAAATTTGTAAGATAGAATTTTTTAAAAAGAAGAACCCCAATGGAACGAGATTTCATAGTTCTGAAAATAGATTCGTTATGTAGAAAGGTCTTAAAGGTCATAATATTGAAGGGCTCATACTGGTTCATAATGAAATGGTACGAAATATATAAAATCTAAATGTGAAATTCATTTAATTTTAATTCAAAATATTTGTAAGTAAAATGATTTTTTATTTCCTTTTAAATAAATATACAATTTTAAATCGAAATGAAAATATTATAATTTCAGTTGTATTAATGCAATTCAAAAAATGCAAAAATTCTTTAATAAACGTATTCCTTATTCCAATTTCACTACATTTTTCCCAAATATTTTGTCTTGTATTTTCAATAATTTTTCCAATTTCACTCAATTTTTCCCAAATATTTTTTCTTATATTTTCATTAATTTTTAACCATTTACAACCCAGCTTTCCTTTTCCTAAACATTTCTTCCTTCTGTGTTTACGTTCCTTTAGTTTTCATAAACATTTGTTAACATTTCCTGCTTTCAACGACACAAAAACAAGCAACACTTTTGCAACAAATAATTTTGCATTGATAAAACCAGTAAATGGTATGCAAAAAAACTTTCACTAGTTATCTGCCAAAGCGAAGGGGGAAGGTCCTGGTGTCACTTCCACTCTCTCGCATGCTCTCACATTTCCCAATGCCAGCCATATGGTGCCACACACACACAGACACACACTCATGCTCATATATTTTCATAATTAACTAAATAAATGTGTAACCCAGAGAGAAAGCACTAGAGAGGGAGAGAGAGAGAGAGTAGGAGAAGGAAGAGCCATTGAAAGCGACATGAATTTATATTAAAAACGAGCAGAATTCTCCCATTACCCTACCCCAAAGGATACCCCATAATTGTATCTGTGTATCTGCATTTGCCTGCGTGTATGTGTGTGTGTCTGCGTGTGTGTGTGTCTGTGTTTCGGTTCTAATTTCTGGCGTCGCCTGGTGGTCGCATAAAGTAACACAAGACCCAGTTAGCGTGCGGCACAGAGTCCCTGAAAGCGTAGCTCCATGTGTGTGTGTGCAACATTACAGCCGCCACTTAGTTGTGTGTTTTGTGGCAACAACCAAGGGGAGGGGGGGGCTGGGAGCGGAAACGAAGGCACGTAACATCGTGTGCTGCAGTTATGCGATAGCTGCCGTTGCAGCAGAACCTTTTATGGCATATTTTAGTGGCTTTTGGTTTAAAATAAAACCTCGGTTGTTAGGAGGTGCTACCGTATCCTTCCACTCCGTCGACAGTGTCCTCTTCCTGCTGCTGACCCATAACGCTGCAAAGTATGCTATGGAAACGGCTAAGGCCCCGCAAAGTATGCAACAATTTGCCATAAAACGAAACCACAGAAGGAAACACAACCGAAAAATAGGACCCACCCCACCAAAAGAAGAGGAAGAATATTATACAATTCTCGCACGGAATGCCGCCCACTTCCCCTCCCCCCCTGGGGGGCAAGCAAATAGTTTCCGGGTATTATATAACATCTACGCCTCGTTAGTGCTTTCTTCTCTCCACAGCAAAACGATGCTAATGAAAGGCAGATCTTTCTGGCGCTTGTAAACTGATTCTAAACGAATCTGGCAAGGAATTCTGTAGAGGCTGCGGCTGCAGCGCCTAACAAGCGGACAGGCTGACAGGCGGACAGGCGGACAGGCAGCACCTTTTCCTGCCAACATCTTGCATTATGTAAGTGGAGCAGCAGGAGCCAGATTCGTCCTAGTCGTCGTCGTCTTCTATTATTTGGCCAATTGAGAAAACATTTTTATATTCAAAAAGAGCCAAGAGCATTCGGTTGGCAAGGGGAGAGAGCGGTGAGCGGAGAGCCTTTGGTGTCATGCAAATTATGCTAAAAGTACAGTCGTAGTCCCCAATTCCTAGCTCCCAGGTGACCCATATGTTAACGGTAATAAACAGCAGCAGCAGCAAAGTAGCAGAGCGGAAAGCGTATACTGGTTAAACGTATAAATACCCTGAAAAATGCAGTGAAATAAGTGCCAAAAAGTGTGATTAAGGAAACCCTTTATGAATTTAATAATAATATTCATGATATTGGAGTTCTATCGCAGGAAACCTCCTCAGGTTGTGGCTGTACTCTTCGAAAACCCCACAGCTTGAGGATGTTGCATGGGATGCAACTCAATCACAACGATAAATGTTCTTCGGAAAAGTGTTTCAATCATCAGACATTTTCATTTTTCATGTGATTGTAAGAAATATAATTTTCATTATAAAATTAAATTAATTTCTTATTATTATTACTATTTAAATCAGAATTAAATATTAAATATAATTTAATTAAATTTAATGTTTAATTTATTTGAATTTAACTTTCATTTAATTGAATTTAATTTGTAATTTAATTTAATTTAATTAAATTTTCTTTCTGGATAATTTTTAAAAATTTTTATTAATTTTTCTTTACACCTTTTTTATTATAAAAAATTAAATTAAATAGAATATTCACGAATATACAGAACCAAATGTTATTTTTAATTTTTCATTGCATTTAATTTTTAATTTAATTCAATTTTCTTTCTCGGTAAATGTGACCGTTTTTTTTTATTGTTATTTTAATATTTTTTTTTTCATTTTCCTTAACCATTTTTTAACTTAAAAGTTTAAATTAAATCGCATATTAATGAATATACACAAAAAAATTCTATTTTTAATTTAATTTTTGTTTAGTTCAATTTTCTTTCTCGGTGAATGTGATCAAGTTTCCCTTTCTTTTATTTCAATTTTTATTAATAATATTTTCATTGCAAAAGTTTAAATTTAATTGAATATAGAAAGCGTGTTTTTTAGGTGAAAAATGCTTTAGGTGTGATTTTTGTTTAGATTTTTAATAAATAAAAATAAATAAAAAGTGAACTAAGAAACAGCCCTCCAAAAGGTAGAGAAATGTTGTTTAAAAAAAGAAGGACACATTTAGAAATCCTTTTAAAATGAAATTCCAGTAAAAGACTGCAATAAAACGATCCAAAATACAATCAATTTAAGGTAGAATCCATGAATAAAACAACTTCTTCAATTCCTTAATGATTTAATACAAATATTAACCCAATTACCAGATCCAAAAAGGGTTTTCTTCACCCTCCAGTATACCCTCCAACGTATCAAAAATATCTTTAAAAAAAGTAAAAGTCAGTAACAAAATGCTCTACGTTTCCCTCTGTTGCTTCCATACCTTCCCTCTCATCCTTTTTCTCTCTTTCTTCTCTCTCCCACTGTGGCTTTACCCAGCATACACGTCTCATTGGATTTATGACAACCAAATTGATATTAATGCTGGGAAAAACTCGACTCGCGCTTTAACAAAAAAATACGAGTACGTAAATGTAGGCACATTGGCCCCTCATGCCACACGAGGCGGGTTTACAGGGGCTATGGGGGGGGCAATGTGGAGCTGGTGGAGATGGAGATTTGTGGTGTTTGGGGCAAGGACACAATATGGCAGCTTGGCATATCCGAGTTAACTTTGGCAGCATATTCTCCTCGTCGCAAGCCACAAGCCTGCCGCACTCAGCCCCTGCTCCAGCCCCTCCCCTCTCGCTGTCCCTGCTCCAGCCCCTCCCCTCTCCCTGTCCCTGTTCCAGTTCCTCCTTTCCGACTGTTTTGCATATAGCGCAGAGCAGATCCTGTTGGTGCCACTGTCTGGGGCGCGTTGTAAACCGCGATTAACGTAAATAGCATAAAAAAAGAGAGCCCCGCATATGTGGCAAGAAAATATAAAAAAAACACACACACACAAAGGATGGCAGCCTGAATGTAGGTCATGGATGGGATGCATACGCCACAGCCACAGCCTCCACATCATTTTTCCTACTCAATTTTTCTCTGCATTGGTTTAAGAGGTTTTCCCATAAAGGATGGGGAAAAGTGGGACTTGAAGTTTCCATATTCGCAGATATTTTTGAAACTTTCTTTAAAAATCTTTCTTCACTCTTTCTGCGAATTTCTTAAAGTATTTTCCAAGAAACTTTTCCGCTTAACAAATCGGCAAAAACAATTCAAACTTTCAGGGGAAATGCTATCAGATTTTCACTCTCAATTTTTCATAGTTTTCATTGATGCTATTTTGTGTGAATGATGTTTGCGTGTCAAGGTGAATGGCAATTTGCATAATCAACAATTGAATGGCTACGAATGACACTTGAAACTGTTTTGCCGCAGCAAATCGCTCTCTCTCCCTCTCTCTCTCTCAGCAGCTGCTGCTGCTGCTGCTGCAGTTTGTGGCACTTTTCACTTTCAGTTTTCAATTCCCCAAACGAAAAGCAGAGGCAAAAGCGACGCAAAAGTTAACCACACACCGCGTCACTTGACAGGAGGCGCCCCTCTGCCCCCTCTGCCCCCCGAAAAACAAACTTTCGAAAACTCAAACTGCAACCTGCAACTGCATTGCGACAATTTCCTTTTGTGTGTGGCAGCAACACACACACATGAGAGTGCACCTCTCTGCCTCCCTCCCGTATAATCCATATTTTATCTAGTTTTCTAGTCCCTGGCACAAAACTCTAGTAAATCATGCAATTTTATTGACTCTCTTGCAACAATTTTCACAGTTTTCCCTCCCATATGGACTCTGCAGAATCATAACACATATGAAAGGAAAGGAAAGAGAAGGGGAGAGGGAGGGGGAGGGGAGAGGGAAGGTCCTTTGCCATATGGTCAGGGGGGTTTTTGCATATTTATGGGTTGGGGTATACTATGCAACATGTGGCACTGACGCAATATGTTTCTATTAGCTTTGGAGCTGGTAGAATCTGTTTGTGTATTAAGAGGTAAAGGGGGGCCTCAAGAAAGTTGGGCTTACTTCTGTTTTAAGGGGTAAACTATATGAAATAGAGATACGAAATAAGATAATAGACTCTACATTTTTTTTGCTTATATTTTAGTTCCTTTAAAGGAGGTTTTTTATGATTTTTTTTGTTTATTTTAAGAAATATAAAGAATTAGGCTAGAAAAATACTAAATACTGAAGGGAATTGTAGGTACAACTGTGTTTAAACCTCTCCATTTCATATGTTCAGGGTAGACCAGATTCCATTAAAATGTTTTGCATATTACAAGCCCTTCACAATTTGTGCCACAGCAGCGAAGTGGCAATCAGTGGAGTATTTTTTTGTGTCTCTCAATGAAACCCCTGGCCCATGTTGTGCCAATCATTTAATTACAGACTCCCAACGTGCCACTCCCCCTGTTCCACTCCCCCCCACTCCTCCCCCACTCAACTGTTTATCTCGATTACAATTTTCATCTGTTAATCGGAGTAGCAAAAACTGCGTACGTAAATTTAATTAAATAATTAACGCCGAATGCAAATGACAGCAGAAAAAAAGGCAGAAAAAAGGGCAAAAAAAACTCAACAAAAACAAAAGTTTGCAAAAAAAAGGACTGCAAAAAAAGGCAGCAAAACAAGAAATGGGCGTGGCTCAGAGAGAAACTATTTTTTTCCCGGCAGAACCACTCAATCAGTGCAACCTTCAGGTTTCATTAAATGATTGAAAAACTGCATAAAATCTACTAGAAAAAATGTTAAAAAAAGAAACATAAAACCCACTAGAAAAAGGTTAAAAAAAAAATGAAATGTTAATACACATTTTGTAATTAAAGTTAACAAACAAAATAGAGACTTTTTTTGCATAAACGTATTCCATTTAATGCCTTTTCCAATCAAATTATAAATGTAGTTCTGCCACATCCATTAATCTATTGTATCTTTGTATCTTTGTATCTTTTCATTGGCAGACTCAAGGTGGATAATAATGGCGGTGCCTGGTGTCCCAAGCACATGGTATCGCGTGGTCTCCAGGAGTATCTACAGATCGATCTGCTGCAGGTGCATCTGGTGAGCGCCATACGCACTCAGGGTCGCTTTGGCAAAGGTCAGGGCCAGGAGTACACCGAGGCCTATGTGCTGGAGTACTGGCGGCCAGGCTTTGAGAAATGGATACGCTGGAAGAGCATCCAAGGGAAGGAGGTAAGAGTGAAGGTTGGAGATGAATGCGTGAGGCCCGAGGGAGGCCGTGAGGGATGCGTGAGGGATCCTCGTGAACAAAAAAGAGAGGAAAAACACGTAAATAATGTCCTTATTTATTTGGAAGAATGTTAAGCACTCAAGCTCTATTTTGAATGCTAAAAAACCTTTGGAAAACATCTCTAAACCTTAAATTCTTGTAAATTGTATCTACTTTTCCATATGGTTATATCTTTCAGTCTTCCAAAGTCTCAGAAGACCAGAAAACGTCTCTAAATTATACATTTTTCTATGCCAAAACAGAAAACCAATTAAAAACTATCAACATATAAACCTAAAACCTCTCCATAGTCTCCCAAAAGTCACCTTTTTACACTCGAAAATACAATCCCCCTTTCACGCTCTCATATCTTAAGACATTCTCCTGTCGCCTGTCTCTCTCTCTCTCTCTCTGTCTCTCTTTCTTCCATTCACACATTAATCACGAGGCCAGGCCCATTCCCAACAGATCCAACAGATACGAATCTTAATAGCCTCTGGGGGCCTGCAAGATATTGCATCTTTTAGCCAAACAATTTACGTGCGAACTATCGCCCCACGAAAAGAGAGGCGAAAATTGCGTAGGTGTTCCATCCCCTCCCCCCTCCCCCCGCCCCCGCGTTCCATCGATTTATTGTGTGCAAGCAATGGAAAATCAATTTTAACGCTTTTGTTTTTGTATCTCAGATTCCCCACCTACACAACGTATGCCTCATGAGGAGACCCCATTTATAATCTCTCTCTCTCTCTCTCATGCTCTCCCGTCTCTCTTGTGTCTTGTTGCAGGTTTTACCCGGGAATATAAACACCTACAGCGAGGTGGAGAACGTGCTGCAGCCGAGCATCTTTGCATCGAAGGTGCGCATTTATCCCTACAGCCAGTACGATCGGACGGTCTGTCTGCGGGCCGAGATCGTTGGCTGTGCCTGGGAAGGTAAGTGCCACAGTCCCTGCTGCATGCCCCTACCATAGCTGCAACTACAGGCAGTCCCTGCCTCATGCCATAGTCCCTGCCTCTGCCATAGTCCCTGCCCCATGCCATGAGTTATACCCTCAAACACCGCTATCCCTCGGGAGGCGGGTAACCCTCTCTCTCCCGCTCCCTCTGATCTTTTCCCCTTTCCTCATTCAACATTTCGCACTTGTTCCGTGTCTTGGGGCAGGCAAACAACAAGAAAAAGTATCTCTTTAGCTGCAAAACAGGCAGGGGAATTTTCTATTTAAAGATAGTCGAATGGGAAATACCCTTCAAGAATATTTAACAACAAATAAAAGCAGGAAAACTCTTAAAATTATGATAAAAGATCATAAATTCATGAGATTTTATAAAATATATTTTATTATATTTAAATTTATATTTTAAAAATTTTAAATATTTTCTAAAAATGATTAAACATTTAATTCTTATTCTTAGATAATTATCATTATTTTTAAAATATAAGAAAAAATTCTTTTTAAATATTATTTAGACATTGAAAATTCTCCTAAAATGAACATATATTATATTATAAATACATTTATATTTTAAAAATTTTTAAATATTTTCTAAATTATTATACAAAATTCAATTCTTATCCTCAGATAATTATCATTATTTTTAAAATATAAGAAAAAATTATTTTTAATTATTATCTATGCACCGAAAAATTCCCTTAAATTTCCAGATTTTTTCTATCCACTCCCAAACCTTTTCTTAACCACCAATATACCCTGTAAACTGGAAAGTGTACTACAAATATCTGCAAGCATGCAATCAGCCATAAGACCATAGGACCGGTTATGGCTTAATGACTTTGTTTCGCTTTGGCTGTCGATTCGGGGGAGACGCCAAAAGTCCCCCAGAGCCCCCCAAAACTTTAGTTTGTTTTCCGTTTATTGTTTTATTAAAGATTGCAATGTGGCAGGGGCAGGAGGCGACTATTTAATTTACAGTTCACATTTTCCCCCCCTAAAACTCCACCATAAAAAATAGGCTTAAAATTAAGAGGCCGAGAAAATATGACCCCACAAATCGCCTTAAACTGAACTCTAGATTCATTTTCCTTTTCCTGTACTTTTTTTTGCAGAGGGTATCGTTGCGTACAGCATTCCCAAGGGCATGCAACGGGGCATGGAAATCGATCTGTCGGACAAGACCTACGATGGCCAGGAGGAGGCCGATCGCTATGTGAATGGTCTCGGCCAACTGGTGGATGGACAGCGGGGAAAGGATAACTTTCGCAATGATATCAATGGCTTTGGCAAAGGTAAGAGACGAGTGTGAGTGTCGGCTTTAGATCTGAGAAGTCGTAGACTGGAGTGGAGTGGAGTGTGTGCTCCCCCGCATACGAGAGTATAAATTGCACTAAAGGTAGTCCATGTAATTGTCACATAAACTAGGCGGCAGTACAATACCCCCCACTCCATAGAGGTTCGTACTCCGTAGAGGATGGTCCTTCTGTAGAGTTTACCTCTGCAAACCCCCACTCTACAGAGGAGTTTCATACAATCCCCACTCTGCAGAGCAGTTCCATACATACCCCAGTCTACAGAGCAGTTCCATACAATCCCCACTCTACAGAGCAGTTGCATACAATCCCCACTCCACAGTAGAGTTCCATACAATCCCCGCACTCTTCATCTAGTGAAGTTCCCTCTCCCGTCTGTGGAGTCTTTCTAGACCCCAGTCTTGTGCATAAATGTCACATAAAATTGCCAACAACTAGACCATAGACCAAAGACCACAAACCGTAGACCGCATAACTAATGGTCGTTTTTCGAGTACTCGCCGTCTGGAGGTGTGCCAATCCTCTAGGGTACTAAACAGGGTATTAAATGCATTGATAAATGCCAGAAAGACCGGACTCGGTTGGAGTTTTGAATGATGGTAATTCCGCCTTTAATCTTTGATTTTATTTCTAATATTTTCTCCCCCAGGTTACGAATGGATTGGTTGGCGGAATGACACTCTCCTGGGTCGCCCGGTGGAAATCACATTCGAGTTTGAGACTGTACGAAATTTCAGTGCTGTCATTATACACACGAACAATATGTTCTCCAAAGATGTTCAGGTAAGGGATAAGATATCTTGGAAATAAATAAAGATCATAAGAAATGGTTTGCCTCTTTAAACTCTCGAAACCGCAATAAATTCTATAAACACAGCGTTCGTTTTTCTAGTGTTTGGAAATCGTAAAAAGTAATGGCACACACAGATACACAGATACAAATACAATCCCCACTCGCTGCCAGACAAACTGGCGGCAAAAAACGAAGCAAATAAATGCCACAGAGCCAATGCAATAATAAAATACAAAAAAAATCTACAAAAAAAACAACGCTATTTTATAAACAAAGCAAATACGAAATCGAACCTAAACAAACGGTTATTGATAGCAAGAGGGAGAGAGAGAGGGGGAGAGTGGACCTCAGGTGGTACTTGAATGTAGATAATAGAGGGAGGGGAGGAGGATCGTTGATGGTGGGAGCACGAAAGGAATGAGCAATTGGTGGAGGAGGGAATACTTGATGGCAGGGAGGGAATACTTGATGGCAGGGAGGGGTACTTTCTGGCTGTGGCAGGGGGCGGGGGGTACACAGTGCAGCAGTGCGGGAGTGCAGCAGTCCAGGAGTGCTGTAGGGGGGTGGGGGGCGGCGTAGTGCACTACCATTATCGAGTCAATTTCCTTACTCGTTCGCTCGCGCATTGTCGGTCTTTATCGAAAGTAAACAAACCATTCGAACGCGCAACCCATACAGCGAAACGATTATATACAAGAATATACATATGTATCTGTTTATATGTGCATATATAAAAAATGATTGGAGCATGTTTACCCTCCCCACAAACCCCTACAATCTGGCAACAGAACTTGAAACAGAACACAACACAATTTTCAAGTCCATTGACCCAAATTAGGCGACGTTCGACTAAGAGTACTCCTACGGTCTACAGATAGTGGCAATGTGTTAACACCAACAGAATCGGCTTCAAAATCTTTATAGAAGGCAGAGCTATGGCCACAATGACAGATAAGAATTGGAAGAAATTGGGAGAGAGTAGGAGAGAGAGTGGGGTGGAGAGTGTGTTCAAACAATTAGCTAGTAATCTTGAGGTCTTTATTGGAGGTAGGCAACAATAAAACTCTTTTTACACATTCGAATTTATTGGTCTACTTGTAGGAATTAATGATTATCTCTGGTCTTTGAAATGTTGTACTTTTGAGGCGGTTTTTAGATATAAAAATATCTATTTTAGAGGCAAAATGGAGTTGGTAAACTTTAAAACGGTTCTTTATAGGAGAAATAGTGTGAATATAGGCAGAAAAATGTTCAAAAAAGAAGAATTTTTTAAGAATTTGTCGATATATTAAAATTATTATTGACATTGCATAGTCTTGGAATATATTTTACAAGTTTAAAAACCTCTAAAAATATTTATGTAAAATATTTTCTATAGAAGAACTCGTAGCTCTGTCAAGGGGTAATATAATATCAAAAGTTTCCTCCTATATTTCAGACAAAAATGTAAATCCGATGAAACTATTCCTAGAACTATTCCTATAAAAAAACCTATAACGATTCCTATAGTTTCTGCTCTTCTGTTAGTGTTAAATTTCCTAAATCTTTCTAAAGATTTTTACCCCAACATTCAAAGAGCGTACTGATAATATTTGACAAGATTAAAAACCTCTATTAATAGGCATGAATAATCTTTAAAACTTTTACCTACCTAAAGAGGAACTGGTAGGTCCTTCATGGGGTAAAATGATCTCTAATGTTTCCTCCTTTATATCACACAAAAATGTACTACACAATCTTAAAACAGTTGGAACTATTCCCATGACTATTTCTATAACTATTCCTATAACTATTCCTATACCTTTTCCTATAACTATTCCTATAACTATTCCTATACCTCTTCCTATAAGTAATCCTATAACTAATCCTATAACTATTCCTATAACTATTCCTATAACTATTCCTTTGACTATTCCCATAACTTTTCCAAGATAATCCGATGACTATTCCTATAACTATTTCTATAACTTTTCCTTTAACTATTCCCTTCACTATTCCTATGGTTTCTGCTCTTCTGTTAGTCTTCTGCTGTTTCTCTCATTGTTCTTATTAATTTTCTTAATTTTCCCAATTTTCCCAATATTATTAAATCTTAAGATTATTAAGATGATATATACATATATGTTTATGCCATGATAATATTTTAATTAACATAATTTATAGTTCAATAAAATCCGCCAAAAGTCAAGAATATTTGTGTGTTTGCCCAAAAACACCGACAGCCGAAATCTTTGTTGCCTTCAACTAGTGCCCCTCTTTCTTCGAAGATTTCTTCTTTAAATTCTCCAGAGAGGCGGTGAGTGCTACTCTGAAAAGTCGTAGTAATTGTTCCGTTGGCGGTGTGCCAATTCGTTGATCTGTTTGGTCAGCGACATTGTGTCGTCCAGTTCGCGCTTAAGGTTCAGGCATTTCGTGTGCAAATCCCCATAGGAGCTGCTCAGCTGCTGGTCCAAGTCTGTATCCAGGTCCTGATCCAGGTCTTTGTCCATGTCCAGGTCTGGTTGCTTGTCCTGGTCCTGTTCCAAGTCTTTGTCCTGCTCCTGTTCCATCTGCTGCAACAAGCAATCGCCCTTCAAGTCAGAGGCGCCACTTGAAGAGTTGTTCCCCGGCTGATCCCCAGCTGCATCCTTATTGTACTTCCGGTTCAGACGTTCAACGATATTCAGGCATTCCTCGAGGTCATCCTCCAGCTTCTTGCACAGGTACAACCCCGCGTCGAGTCGTATTTCCTCACCCCACAATTTTGTTAGTATTTCTTCTAACATTTCGCTTGTAAAATCAGTGACAGTCTCGAGTATCGTTTGACAGTTTAATAATTTCCTATGTACTGACTGACATACAACACCCCGCACACCCCTCTAACCATAGTCGATGTTATCTCTCCCTCTCTCTCTTTCTCTTTTTGGGTTTGAGGTGATATATGGTGTGGCCCTCTTTCCATGGCAATAGGCTTGTCAAATTTGTGTCAAATTAATCAATGTTTTTAGGGGGGTATGGATATATAGGTCGCCTATAGCTTGTAACTCCATCATAATTATGTAGAAGTTTTATCATAGTTTTTCCTGTTTTTTTGTCATAGTTTTCCCCTTGCTTTTTTCATCGTTTTCCCCCCTGTTTTTTTCCTAGTTTTCCCCCCTGCTTTTCACATCAAAGTTGTGCCGATTGTTAGATAAAAAAAAGGCCTACAAATATGTTAAGGCAAGTGATTTTGATAGGTTTTATGGGGTTATATGTTTGCAAAGCTAAAATATGGGTCACCTAACTCTTAGTTAGAAAAAATCCCATGAGATCTTTCTCTAATCATTCCAAACAATAGTCAATCCCTTCTAGTAGACAAAACACACAAATTCCCAAGCATAATTAAGAGGACCACACGTATTTGATGGCCTTAATCGTGATAATAAATCAGGCTGGGGGTGGGGCATGCATTTTAAAGAGCAAACAAACGGAATGATGGAGCGAGCGGTGGAAGAGCGTCCCCTCATTAGAAATGCTAAAGACAAAGTCAAAGTCAAACAAACAGACAAACAAAAGCAGAACAGAACAGAACAGAACAGAAGGTCTCTTTAGAGGAGGGGCTTATCGAGTACATCTCAGACATGCAACGAGACAGAGGTGGGGGGTGTGGCAGGTGCCGATTGGGGGGCCCCACACGCACACACACGCATCTCACATAATTAAAACACAATTAGCATAATTCTAAAGCTTATCAAATGCATCATAAACGGCACAACCAGAAATCTTCTTCCTCCCCAAAGTAATGGTACAGAGAAAACTCTCGACGCAAGCAAATGGTAATGAAAAATCATAAAAATAAGAATTATAGCAAGCGACGACACAGAGAGCCCAGACCATGCCACGCTGCCACCACCGCCGCTGCCGCTGCTGTTGTAAATTATGGGGCAATGGCCAACCCAGGCATAGGCCATAAACCGAATGGTCAGAAGAGAGTGTGTGTGTGTGTGTGGACCAGGTAGAGCTCCACTCAGCCTCCAACTCCTCCTCCTTTAGCACTCCAAATGGCGGCCACAAATCAAAGCCTTCGCAAGAAAATTTGTGGTAATTGAAATTTTATGTGCCGTTTGTGAAGCTGCTGCCAATTGGTTTGTGGACTTTGTGGTTAATTAGAGAGCGACACAGAGAGACAGAGAAGAAGAAGGAGATGGAAGATGGAAGAGGGGGAAATCAAGGTGGGGTAGGAGAGCTCAGGGTGGGGTAGTGGCAGATCAAGGTGGGCTAGGAGAGCTCATGGAGAGCTAATAAGCATTATCTGGAGTGGACATCTATTTTGATGACGCTCATAAGTGCCTTAAGCCTTGGTAGGCGCTTCCTAAATGAACAAACATTAAAGCAAACCTGAGGAAACCTCTTTGGGAGCCTGTTCCAGAGTTGAATTATGAATAAAGATACAACATATACGAGTATAGATACATTTGAATGCCTCTAAAGTTGTTTAATGGCTAAAGATTGTCGTAGATATGGTTTGAATGGTCATAAGGAGTGAAATTATAGGGTAGCTATAGGTTTAACGATGTAGCCATACGATGTACTTCAGGGTGACGATATCTTCCACACACCGCAGGTATATTTGATGTATCTTTATTGTATACGAGTATTCATTTTAGGCATATTAAACAATTCAGTTAACGGAAATAAGTTCCTAATTTTCAAGCCCATCCATTCATCATTCAATTTTAAGTCAAAATCTGTAGATTTTTCAAAGAATTTTTATTTTTTAAGAGATTTTCTTGAAGAGCAACAAAATATCTTCTTTTAGTCGGTAGAAATGCCTTCAGCAAGACTTTAAGGACAAGTTTTGATGGCTGACAATGTTAATACTTCCCTGAGGACTATAGAAATAGACTAGCTTAGACTATAGATTAGTCTAGAATAGGAAAGACTTCTTTACTTATTGTTTTCTGTAAAAAGCCTTTAAAAATTCAAGAAAACTATCACTTTTCCACACGTATGACTTCTAGACATCAATTAATATAGTTTTCTAAGAACAGGTGCTCATAGACTCAGGTTTTGACCCCTGTTTGTGTGTGATGTACTCCTCTAAGTCATTAAATAGATGCCATCCAGTACGTAAAACTCATCTTTGTATCATGTATCTATCTATCTATCTATGCGCGAAATATATCGCGATAAAGTACTTCACAACTCTAATTTTTAGACCAAATCTCTTCAGATTACTGGAGACTCTTCTTGCTGAAAAGTGTGGGATCTACTCTAATGATATTTCCACCTTATGTGGACCTTCTGTAACATTTTAACAGCCAAAGAAATATACATTGAATAATCATTCAAATATATAGCCATATTCCACCTCCATATGCAGAACTAAACCCCCATTCCCTACCACTTATTATCTAATATTCAAATCAATTCTTAAATCAAAACCAAAATCCGTTATAAGACACCACACAAACGTTTTATTAAATTCCCATCGAATGCAATCATTCCATCAATCGAACTACCATTCAAATCACAATCTTTTCGTATCAGACGAACCAAAAAATCACTTTCAATCGTTATTGTCTGTCAGACATATCCCCATTACCTTTTCCGGGCTAACACCTTTCGAACAGCAGAACAGCAGAACCCAACCGACACCTTCTTTTTGGTAGTGGACTCCAACTGGACAACTCATTAGCCCTTCCCCATCCGCAGACAACACTTACACATCCGGCACTGGCACTGGGCACAACAGACAAAAAAAAACAGTGCCAGCCACTGACCAAAATTGAATTGTCGTGGAATACCCCTTCTACTTTCCGCCCCCTCCCCCTCTCCACTTCTCATTTTTATTACAAACAACTTCCGTGGTCTGGGGGCCATAACTGAACTTTGGCACTGACCAAAAGTGTCAGGAAAGCAGGCAGACGCTGGCGGAATACGGAAAATAAGGAAAAACTTTGAGATATGAGGATGATGATATAGGGGATACTCTTACCTTAAAGATCTCTCTGGCTTAAGGTAGATGGGTGTATAAAGATGTATGTAGAAGAGAGAATCAAAGTCTACAACTGTAAGCCAACTTCAACTTAAGCCTACAACTGCAAGCAAAGGGAGTTTATCTTAGATCAAAGATTATGTATGTATATATAATTTATATATGTAAATTTAATTTTCAATATTTATTTTATATTTATTTCTAAATATTTATTTTATATTTTAGTTATTATTTTAAAAAATATATTTTTATTTATTTCAATTTATTTCAAAAAATGTATTCTTTATATATTTATTTCATATTTTTTTTATTATTTAAAAACAAATGTATTTTGACTTGTATTTATTTTATATTTATTTTTCACTATTTATTTTATATTTATTTCTAAATATTTATTTTATATTTCATTTATTATTTAAAAGAATGTATTTTATTTATATTTATTTTATATTTTATTTAATTTAAAAAAAAATTATTTTTACTTATATTTATTTTAAAATATTTATTTTATTTTGATTTGAAAATATTTATTTCATACTTATTTTTAAATATTTATTTTATAATTTATTTATTATTTAAACCATTAATTTTTAATTATATTGATTTTTAAATATTTATTTTCTTTGTTTTTAAATATTTATTTTTATAGGTTTATTTCATATATGTATATTTTTTTAAATTTTTAAAATTATTTCAATATATATATTTTTATATATATATATATTTTTTTTTAAATATTAGTTTTATATTTATTTTGTATTTATTTATATATATTTTTTTATATTTAAGCCTCAAATCCAAGAAAACTGTTTACATCTTCGATCTAACATTACCGCACAAATGTGAATGCCCCTCCCTCTATAAAGAGTATATTTACTTTAATGATTACTTTAATTATTATGCCACTCACAGACCCACACACACACACAGACACACAGAGACACGAAGCAAACAGAAGACACAGCCAACAGACGCACCAACAATTTACACACAAATAAAAGAACCAAACAGTTACTCATCCATCGTGTGTTCCTCTCTCTCTCTTCCCCCCTCTTCTGTCTCTCTCTCTTTGCAGGTGTTTGTCCATGCCAAAGTCTTCTTCAGCATCGGGGGACGTCAGTTTGGCGGCGAGCCCGTACAATTCTCGTATATGCCCGACCTGGTGCTGGATCATGCACGCGACGTGACAATCAAATTACATCATCGCCTGGGGCGTTATCTGCAGTTGCATTTGTATTTCGCCGCCCGCTGGATGATGCTCAGCGAGATTACGTTTATATCAGGTAAGCGCCACACCATCACCCACCCAGTGCCCCACACCCCCCTTACCCACAGAGAGGGACAGCCATTGGCGTTGCCTCTGCAGATGCTGCTCTGCAGAAATTGTTTTATTAAAAAATGTAACACTGGCACGCAAAAGCAGAGGAACCAGCAGATAAAAGGGTTAACTGGGTTGTCAGCCTCCCCCCACTCCACTCTCCCCACTCTTCGGATACCTCGTTTCTGTAGTGGGGTATATCTGCTCTTGAATCTATCGCTCAATTATGTTGCATAAATGAAATCTCCTACCAAAGATGCTCGACATTTACTGCCACATTTGCAGAATGCCACAGTTGGCTTCTTGCAACCTGCATCCTGTATCCTGCATCCTCTATCCTCCATTCGATTCGATTACTGGTTATATCAGAGTCGAGCAATCTTTAAATGGCTTCTCCTGTTGCAGGCCACATGGTGCGACATTTCTGCCACCTTGACAGAGAGACAGGGAGAGAGAGAGGTGTGTGGCAGCAGCAGGAGGGAATGGGAATGGGTACCCACTGGGAGCGGTTTATTGTTTGTAGTTTAAATTAATTTTTATGTCCGTGTTGTTGACTTGTTAGTGGGGAATCGCCCCCAGGACCCCAGGACTCCAGGACGTGATTAAAGCTCAAAAAGAGGGAGAGAGAGGGAGGGGGAGAGTCCGGTTGGCAATGATTTTAAAGTACTAGCTACATCTGGCAGCTAGCGATTTCCCTGCTAGTTATTTGCATTCCTAAAAACCTTTAGCATCCAAAAGGATCATCAATTCCCCTTTTCTACTTTGGCAAAATAATCTCCTTTCTCTTGTGCAACGAACAATTTACGGCATTTGCTTGCAAGCCTCCATCCCTCTTGCCCTTTACCCTTTAACCCTTTTTGCCAATGTACGGAACGCTCCTCTCATCTATTCGAACAATCCGAACGAACGAACGAACAGTAAACATAATTTAGCCCTGGCAAACTGCAAAAATAACAGACAGGCGGACAGACTCTGCTGTTCTGTTCGGGGGCCAAGCTCTTCAAACATAAACTGCAATTGCAACAACTGCAACTGCAACTGCAACAACAACAAGAACAAGAACAACTTTGAGCAATTGAAAATTCCCACTGACACTAAAAATTCGTTGCGCATTTCATTAAAAACAAGAAGAAAAAAAACCAAAACACAGAGAGCTTCCAGACTCTAACTAGAACTCGGGAAGTCCTAGCTCTGTCTCTCGATGGTGCAAAATATATTGCCACACTGAGAGAAACAGAACAGAAACAGTCCTTCATACTCGTAAAATCCTTAAATAATTTCTACATTTTTCTACGATCGATACGGAAAACAACCGGCCTAAAAGATACTAAAAAATATTGAAAATATACCAAAAATACCGAAAAAATACTGTGACATTTTCAAGAAATACTTATATACCAACTGTTAAATACTGGAGCGAAATCAAATAAATAATGATATTTAGTATTTAACAGATACCGGAAATATACTAAAATAAATACTGCATAGACATTGAAAACAAACTGATATAATTCTGGAAAAATACTGCATATATATTGAAAAATATTAAAATCACTTATTAAAAAATAAATAAGTACTACAAATAATATTGTAAAATACTGAAAAAATTAAATAGTAATAATTCAAATATTCCAAAGAAATTCTGCGTAGATACTACACAGATGTTAAAATAAAATACTAAAAATATCTTAAAAATTTACTGAATATATACCCAAAGGATTGTGAACAAAATACTGAAAAAATACGAAAAACAAATACTAAAAAGATACTGAAAGGATTCAACGAAAATTAATATATTTTGGAAAAGAGTACCCAAAAGAGGATAGATTAGAAACGATAGGAAACAAATCTCTAATTATAAATAATTATTACTAAACAAATATTGGCCAAAAGAAATACTGAAGAAATACTCATAAAACTGACGGATCAAATATCTCAGATACATTCTCCTCTTAAATATTTATATGCCATTACCTTTTCAGTTTCCCATTTTAATCTGGAATCTATTTCTTAGCTTTTTTCATTATTCTGCATTAAATGCAAAACCCACTCAACATTTTTCCTCAGTGCATCCACAGAAAAAAAAAAAAATAGGAATAACTATGTCTGCGATGTGTTTTTGTATTTGTGTGTGTGTGTAGGCTATGAACCAATTTTTACTTAACTCTGGGATGAGCACTCGCATGAGAGAGAGAGAGAGAGGTAGAGAGGGAGAGAGTGCAAGGGGAATCGGAGCGTAGCTCCTGGTAGCTTTGTTTTCCCTGCCCTGCTCTGCCTTCTGCCCTCTACCGTGTGCCGTGTGCCTTGTGCCCTGTGCCGTGTGCAATTGTGCATATAGTGATACAAAGCAGGCGAAGGACTCTAAAGGGAGGAAAAGGAATGTGCACTGCTGCAGCTCCATTGTAACAGGGGGGCAGAGAGGAAACGGAAGAGCTCACACACACACATACACACTCGTACGAGCAGCAGCAGCAGCTTCGACTTTGCCACGCATATGCTTGACTAGAAACAGAAGCCAGGAGCAGGAGCAGGAGCCGTAGGAGCAGCAGGAGCAGCAGCAGAACCAAAGCACAAGGATATTGTGAAAATTAAATGAGTTGCATTACTTTTGTGCATTTGAAATTTGCAACTCAATGAGCAGTGCAGTGCCGTGCAGTGTCGAGAGCCTCTGAAGGAGGATATGGGGATTGAGAGAGAGAGAGAGGATTGGTGATGGGGGAAATCGCTGGAGAGAGTACATCGTGCTTTCCTGGCTTCCTGCTTTTCCTGCTTTTCTTTTTCTTGTTGCACGTTGCATAATAAAGCAATGCATTCCCTTTTGCTGCATGCTGTTGCTCGAAATAGTTTGATGCTCGATAATGAGGTTGTTGCACACACATACAATTTTTGGTCCAGCAGATAAATTTGCATCTGTCGAGATTTACAAAGATTTAAGTAGGATTTAAAAGGGTTTTTGGTAGTTACAGACAGACTTTTACTTTTACAGACTTATTAGGGTTTAAATTTCCTTTGTAAAGGGTTTATTTCATATCTAAAGGGTATTCCCGGTTTTACCCTTTTACATTTCATGAAAATTTCATCTGTTGTTTGGGTTTTTCCTACCATTGGCTTTCTGCTTCTTCGTTACAGATTTATTTTCCACTCCCCATTTCTGCTCCCCCTCTGTGTTGCCCCCGTTGTTTCCCCTCTCTCTCTTGGCGTATTTAAGCCATGGCAAGTGCTTTTGCCTTTATAAATCAATAACATTGCATCTGCATCTGCATATAGCACTCGTATCTCTGTATCTCGTATCTCTGTGTCTTATTTCCTGCTTGGATTTTTTTGTTTGTTTTTCACTCTCTTTGGGATTTTGATGCATTTGGCATTCAGTCATTCAGTCATTCGTGCAGGGATTCATTTCAATAACTTCGCTGCAGCCGCCGCTGCCGCTGCTGCCGCTGCTGCTGCTGTTCCGCTTTAAATCCTTGTGCAATTTGCCTCGCTTAATCCTTTCTAATTGAAAATCGCTTTGTATGCGAATGTGAGAGCGATATGGACGAGTGCTTTGTGTGTCATATCCGATGCAGAGATAACTCTATAGAAAAGTCCCCTCCTACTCCACCTTCTCGTAGCTCTCCTCTCTGCTCGACTCAATTCAATTGATTCTCCTCCTGCTCCACTCTCCTCTCCTTCGGCTTTCTCCTTCTGCTGCCCTTGAGAGCACTGGTGCATCATTTTGGCGTTTTACGAATAGAATTGCGTCTCGTAATTTGCTTAATGGCTACAGCAGCAGCAGCAGCGGCATTGCATTGATATTGAAAAGGCATTAAGGCTGCAAAATGTATAATTTCCAAGTGGTTCAACGAGGCCAAGGATACCAGACAGACAATGAGCTTCTAATGGCAGGTTGTAGGTTGAGATTATCTTCAAGGGTTATCTCTCAATTAGAGCAAGTTGTAGATAGAATATTTATCTTATTAGAAAGAAGCCTGCAGCAGGAAAAGGACATTAAGGAGACACTGAAAACTAGGACTGGAACTTTGTTAAAAACCTTCTGGTTTGGAGTATTCTTGGCATTTTAGGTAAAAAATATAACTATTTATAGAGCTGGTGTAGGTTATATCTTGATTTAAAGAGTCATTCCAGTGTTTTGATGTCAAAGAAAGTGATAAAGGAGCTATATTTGAATTACCTTAAACTTGTTTTCTTTATTCTGGTTCTAAAGATTATCTAATTTCTACAACTTTCAGCAATTAAGTACAAAATATAACTATTTATTAAAGTTTTTAGAGCTTTATATTGATCTAAACAGAAGTTTTCTATGTTTCTTCTTAAAGAATTTGAAGGAAGTGGCAGGCTTAAGGTTCTGGGAACTTGTTTTCTTCATTCTGCATCAGATTTTAACAATTTTTGGCATTTAGAATAAAAGTAGGAGCTATTTATAAGTATTCTTGAAGAACAGCCAAACCAAAGACAATATAAACACTGAGGAACATATGAGGAATTTGGTGAAATTCCAATCCGAAAAATTGAGCTGATAATTTTGTATGGCGTGACACATCTAAGTGTATTCTTCGTTCTGGATATTTTTGCTCGATTTACCAAAAAAAATTAACCATTTTATTGGGTTAAAGGAAGGTATAGAGACGGTATGTTTAAGTAACTGTAAATTAGTTCTTGATTTTCATGCAATAATTCAATTCTTTCGACATTTTGGGACATTCAAGTGAAGCGTAACTCCGATTTGTTAGAGTCTTTATAGGCTCCTTCCCTTATTAGATGCTAAAATCATTCAATCGTCTACAAAATCTGAGGAAAAATATATCTTCTGTTTGGAATATGCCTCCCCCTGATTCTTAGACTTATTCCCAAGAATAATTTGAACTTCTAATCATTCATCTGGCATCCCATAGTTTTCTTAACATTCAAATATATTTCTCTCCGAGGGGCCACACATTAACATATATTCACGGTTTACTTCATCCAACATATGACGCTCCTCGAAAATTTGGTTAGCTAATGCCGTAGGATGCTGTAGGATCTCTCTCCCTCCCTGTCCCTGTCCCTGGGAAATGTTCCCATTTTGCCAGACACTTTTCCGGGGGAAAACAAAACATTTTCCACCGTCGTCGCTATTTGCATAGCAAATTCAAACACACAGAAAAGTAAACGAAAAACACAAACTTTTGTTGCCAAAGAAAATAGACGACCCAACAGAAAAAAAAGGAGAGTGGGAGAGAGAGGTGGGGGTGGGGTTTGATGTTCCAGCCAAAAAACAAGCTCAAAATCAATGCCAAGAGCTGGAAAAATTTGCATTTCCCCTCAAGAGTTTTTTTTCCCCCGAATTTATACTAAAAATTGTCCGTTTTCCGTTTTTGTTTTTAAATATCGAAGGGGCGGGGGGGACGTAGGGTCCGGAGTATTTTTTTTGTTTTTGGGGAAAGTTCAACAAACGCTCGAGGCGGAAATGCAGTCCGAAACGTAGCGGAGAAAGGATATAGAAAAACAGAGTCAACAGGGTCCGTCGCTCGATGGGTAAACATTTCTGGGGATATCCTCTCCTATCGATATTGTTGCTGCCGCTTCTGCCGCTGCTTCTGATGTTATTGACGACTGTCTGGCGTTTTTCCGATGGTTTTATTCATTGTGTTTTTCTGTTTTTGTCTGCGTCGCAGAGCAAAATGTCAACACCGATGGCAAACAATCGGATGGCATACGCTTCAACGCCTTAAAGTTGGAGTATCGTCTCGTTTCCGTAGTGGCTGCTGCTGCTGGCGCTGCCGCCGCCATCGCTGCACCTAAAAGTATGCAGCACTAATTGGCACTCAACTTGTTTCTGCTTGCCTGATACCCACCAGAAAGGAGGGTATGATGGGTTCAATGTGAGGTCTGTGGAAGAGGTTATATAGCACTTTTCTTGATGGTATATCATGATTATACATCGTATCATCATTGGTATATTATTTTATTCATTGCTCCATAAATTTATCGTAAAATACCTTTAGATCACGGGAACTCTAGAAGCCAGTGTTAAAGTATTTATTCTGGTATTTAATTTAGTATTAATTTAGTATTATACGAACAGCTAATCGTTTCAAACAACTTTAAAACAAATTAAAATAATACTAAATTAAATACTAAAATAAATACTTAAATATTCTAACAAAAATACTAAACTAAATACACAAAATTACTTAAATAAATGCAAAAATATAGTTTGATATTCCTAACGAATTGATACCAAAAAATACTACAAAAATAATACCAAATAATTACAAAAAATGTATTTAAAAAAAAAAACCAAAAAATGAATACCAGAAAAACACTAAGAGGAATAATACTAAAAAATTATTAACTTAATCAGGAAAAAAACACATAATTCTCTTTATGTATCTCTAAATGAATCTTTATGAATCTATCTCCTCTGAATAACTCATATAATCGCGCTGATAAATAATACCAAAAAAAGTACTAAATAAATACTTAAAATAACGTACTCTTCAGCTTACGTCTTCTTCTTTTAATAGGAAAACGTTCACAAAGTATTGTAAAAAACAAAGCGGCTTATGTGCCACAAAAGTATTCTAGAAAAATACCACGGAAAAAGTTCAAAAATTACCATCTTTAATAGAATACCATCATTATGGAGTAGTATTTCGTGTACTTTTAAAAAGAGGTTAAGAGTTTCCTATCCTTGGGTAGCCCCCTAGTCGATGCACTCGACTTTTTGCTTCTATTTTCCGTCTCGTCTTCATCCTATATTTTCCCATCCATTGCCACTCATCAACGTCGACATGGTCCTCGTCTTCGTCCCCGTCTTCGTCGTCGTTGTCGTCGTCGTCGTAGCCAGGCGCTGATATGACATGAAGAGCTTGCTCATTTATCATCATAATAATCGCTCTCCTTGGCTCTGCCCACCCACCACCACCCCCTAATTGCTGGTGGAGACCCATTAGCCGAGGCAGTATATCAAGGCAGAGGGGCAGCTGTCACACAGCCACTGCCACGCCTCCACAATCATCATCATCATCAACATCATCATCCTGCCCACCTGGCGGCGGCGGCTGTCGTCTTCTGCTGCATTTCGCCACTTGGCTTGCAAATTTTACTCCCTGCATCTCCCTCTTGTACTCTAAGATACAATCCTTAGCCTCAAGTCTTAACCTACATTCTTTGGCTATCTCTCTCTCACTCCGTCTCTCCCTCTTGTATTCTCTTATCCTTTTGCAGTGCCCGTGGTTGGCAATTTCACGGATGAGAGCCTGCTCAATGGCATCAGACAGCCGTCGGACACATCGGAGTATCCGCTGCAGCGCGATGAAGTCGGTCGAGCGGTCAGCAGCGGCGAAAGGAGTCAACATACCACACAAGGTAAGTGGAATCCAGTGGAATACGAAGCGATTTGCAGCCCCCATAGTAGTTGAAGTAGAACTACAATATGTCCAGGCATTGGCTGATTAATTGTGGTTTCAGTTCTCTCTGTAACTGAATTAGCGAAGGGAATTACTTGATTAGTGGCGGGGTCTCTGAATCTGAAAGTTTCCTGCCATTCACCAATCGAAAACCTCGCCAAAACTTTAACAAATCCCCAACAAACCACCGCCAATCCCACTCCAAGCCACTCACCCGCAAATACCACCAAAACCACCATCACCTTTAATTATTTTCCTCTATTTAAACTACCTTTTAACCCAGAATAAAAGTTTAGGCGAGAGCTGTTGTAAAGTTTTCCCCCGAAGATTACTACTTAGAGCCGCACTCTCATTAGGGCCGCAGGACTCATCATTTTGTGGCAGACAAAAGCTCTCGGGGCTCTAGAGGCAATTGAAAATATCAGACAATAAAACAGCAGGAGAGAAGAATAAGAATTCATTAATGCTGCAATATTCTTCACCCATTGTATCTATATATTATATCTCCCTCTCTAATGCTCTCTCTCTCTATTGCTCTCTTTTACTCTTTAGTTATCTCTCCAAAACCCATTGACCATCAGGAAGCGGAAGCTGCCGGTTTTGTTGGCGTCATAATCACAGTCCTGGCCACAATTATTCTCTTGCTTGTCGCCATTATACTGCTGATTGTGGCACGGAATAAGCGCGGTCGTGGCAGGGGCAACGTTTTGGATGCATTTCAGCATAATTTCAATCCGGACACGCTCGGTGGCATCGATAAGCGTCTGTGCCACACCGGCAACGGCAATGTCCTAAAGGTAAGCGCCTAAAACAGCTAAAAATCTACAATCTTCCATCCCCCGAATGGGGTTTACATGCAAAGTGCATAGATTGATGCTCCTACTGGTTCCTGGCCACGGGGCATGGCCCCATCTGTTCTATGTATGTGTGTGGGATGGATGGACCACCCAGAATGCATGTCAAACATTGAGGCAGCAAAAAAATAGAGCCTTAACACCGGAGCACCAGTAGCACCAGTAGCACCACACATATTCCACCAGAAATCATGATTAAAAACTGTAGTAACTGGCATTCCAGAATGCAGCATCAGAGCATCACAGCACAGCGCACACACACAGCAGTGAAAAAAAATACTGAACAGAACACTTTTTCTCACTTTTCTCACTCACTATCTGGGTGCAATTTTTTCACTCCTCTCTCTCTGTCGCCCCTCAGGTGGTCACAACAATGGATGACAATGAGTCGTCCATTGACAAGAACAGTCTGTACCATGAGCCCTTCAATGTGAACATGTACACCAGTGCGGCCAGTGGATGCTCCATGAATGACCTGCAGCGTCAGCATGTAACGCCGGACTATACAGGTGAGTCTCCACTCCGCACACCCCCCACTCTCTCCCTCTCTCTCCCTACGACGACGATGATGATGATGATGGGATGTGAGATGCACCGTCTATGACAATGATGTGTGGGCCTCAGCCACTGCCACTACCCATCTCTGCCTCTGGCCGCCCATCAGCCATAAAACTCGGGTGCCGTGGCTCACAGCATGGCACTTGACTCTCCCTCCCCCTCTCTCTGTCGCACCTCTTCGTATGGTGGCTGCTGCTGCTGCTGGCCCTGATGGTGTCGCCTCTTGATGAGTTTGATGTTTTGCGTCCTGTCTGTGACAGGACATGCAAATGTTCATCCTGCAGGCCATGTTGGGATGCCAGGGCGCAAAAAAACGAAACGCCACTGAGAAAGCAATGCTTAATTTAGCGCACAACATGGATCCTGAAAGTTCGCTGGCAGTTGCCACCAGGTGGCAGTGGGGCAGGTAGCAGGTAGCAGGTGGCAGGTGGCAGTGCTACTGCCGAAGTAGCACAACAAAGAAACTGGACGACCCAAAAAAAAGCAAAAAAAAAAAAAAAATGATGAAGAAGAAAATACCTTTCGGGTACGCGCGTTGTGCGCACCGCAGGACATAATTTTGAATTGCTGAGTCAGACGGTAGTTACAGCACAGCAGAGAGGGTAGTCTCACAGCAGAGAGGGTACTCCTCCGTCCCAGTGAGGGTATGATGGAATTCCTGTACATTTCGGGTTACGTATGAGAGAAAGGGGACAAGGGAGACTGTGGCTATAGGGCTTTATATTTAGTCTGTCCGTTTTCAATACTGATAAAAGTATTAAGAAAATACTAACGAAAAAAGAATACAAATACTAGACCTAAATATTAAAACACAAACTTTAAAAAATCCAAATATACATGATACCGGTAGAAAATACTAAAAATCATTTTAAAAATACTGTATCAAAAGATCGAAAATAATAATTTGGATCTCCATAAAATCAACAAAAAATATTAAATAAAAATACTAAACAAAAATACTGAACAAAAATAATAAATAAAATACTAAATAAAATACTAAATAATACTAAAAGTACCAAATGAAAAATTTAAAAAATAATAAAAATAACAAGCTTTGAAAAAAAAGTATACGAAAATACTAAATAATACTATGAGTATGGAAAAGATTTCAATATTTTCCTGAATTTCTCATCATTTTCTTGAATTTCTCTTGATTTTCCCGTAAAGTATTTTCTTGTCAATATTCCATGTTCCGTTTTCCTTTCCTAGAGAGCTCATAGACCTTTAGAGATTTTAGAATAATGCCATATCTCTTTCGGATTCCATAATTCTTTACAAAATCAATCACAGATCTCCCCAGACTTCTAATCAAAGAAAATCCCATAAAATACCATTCATAGCCAATAAAATCCTAAAAAACCTCTACAATATCTGCTGGCAATCCGCTTAAGCTCTCAAAATCTCTTAGTATCCCATCGAAAACCAAGAAAATCCCATCTTTTATTTGCATCCTCAAGAGTATCAACCATTTTCATCACCGTACTGTAGTCCCTATTTTTTTCCCCAGAATCTTGTGTTTTTTTACATCTGCCACACACGACTCGACATAAGGGATACACAGAGGACACGGGACATGTGTGTGTGTGTGTGTGTGTGTGGGGCACATGTGTTTTAATTGCCAGATGGACTGCAGGGAGCTGCAGTTAGGAGTTTACGACCTCTGCTACGTAAATTGTAATGAATTCTAATGTCTTCTGTCCGGTTCGTTCGCTTCACATTTCACATGGAGAGACGCCTAAGGGTATGCTAGACAATTTTTTGGTCTCTTTGGGTTTCGGGTTACGTTACGGCAAGCAACCAGGCACACAGTCCACATTGTTTTATGAACATTCCATGGGCATGGCCACCACCTCATCCCCTGGCCACATCTTTCGGCTCATTCGGAATCCTGCCTCATCTGTAGCTCATCTGCTCTGCCTCCTCCAGTATCTCCCGGATCTACGGGTTCTGCTGCGGCTGCTCATCATAAACGTTTATGGCATGCCTTTCATGCGCTCGAGTCATTTGCCAAAAACTTTTCTGATGTTGCCTTTGGGTGCATTTTATAACTGGCCAGCAAATATTTGTCATAGCTCTCTCCGCCTCCTGCCTCTGCCACTCGTCTGATCCTCTTCCTGAAAGGATGTCTGGCTGGATGTCTGGCTGGCTGACTGGCTGGTTGGCTGCCTGCTTGCTATAATAATTTAATTTAGCTCAAATAAATTATAAGTTTGAGAGCGACCCCCACAGACCTCGTCACAGTCTCGCGCGCACATCGCACGAGCCACAAAATTGAGTGCTTCAAACTTCGCTCTTTCGCTCTCTCTCCGTCTCTCTCTCTCTCTCTGTTGGAAAACTTCACAGCGAGTCCACCAACTCACTCAAATTAAAGTCTATTTCTGAAGTCAACTGCCAATTTGCACGACCAGAGAGAGCGGCAGAATGCCACAAACTTAATAACATTGCATGCAAATAAACATGGCAATAAGGAACGTGGCACGAGGAACGAGGAGAAACCAAGGATGAAGGAGCTGAGGCACGAAAAGTCGTTTAAAACCAGGTCGACCCATACACGTAGCCAAACAGGAACCCAGAGCCAAGCCAGAGTCTTGTATACTCTGAGAAAAGCCCACATTCAGCGGAAAATTCAATTTATGAATCGTCTGGGAAATGACTTTATTTGTAAGGCAAAAGCTAAAGGATAATTCGATGGCAGCTGAACTTAGATTAGAGAATAATTAGGTTAAGGATTAGATCTAGAATTAGGTCTAGAATTTGGTTTAGAAATGGTTATAAATTATTGAATTTTATTGGTAAAGACTTAAAGCTCCAAAATTACTTAAAAACTATCAAATCTTTGAAGATCTGCCAGTTCTTGGAACTCTTTTGAATTCCATCTCTAAAATTCCCTGAAAAATACCTCTACAAAATCGTAAGGGTAATTGCTGAAATTTTGTTGTTGGAAAACGGAATACTCGTACGAGTAAGGCCACAAAAACTTCAGTGCAACTTCAAGAACTGAAAAGCAGAGGGCACTGATTGCACAGACATACAAACAGACAAGATACAGATACACATACACAGATACACACACACACATAGATACACACACATATAGGCATACTCGTAGTACATTCGGTTGAAGAAAACTTGCATACGAATTTCGCTCAGTCGTCGAAAAGTTTTGTCATTAACGTTCGTTGAGTGTCTGTCCTGTCTGTCTGTCCTGACTGTCTGTCCTGTCTGTCTGTCCCGACCGTCTGTCTGTCTGTTCTGTCTGTCGCTGTCTCTATCATCCAAACTATGGGGCTTCTTCCTGTCTCATTTGCACTCTATGCAGTCCTCTCTCTCTCTCTCCTTCTCACTCTCTATGGTCTCTAGTTCCTTCATTCGCTGTCTGTTATTTTATGTTTTTCTGGTACTTTTTGGACACAAAAACGAATGCAAAAATGACAGCAGCCCCTCCCCCTGCCCTCTCTCCAGGAAAAAGCGAGACAATGGGGCAACACACGCACGCACACGAAGGCGAAAACTAAATAATATTATTACAACAACAATAAAATTAAAAGTTCACCCTCTTTGGGTGTCTCTCTCCCACTCTCTCCCTCTCTCTTTCTCTCTCTTTCGCCCAAGTTGCAATTAATTTCATTTAGTTTTTCGCCACACGCCATTTTCACCCCCCACCTCCCTTCGCTGAGGTTCTTAGCCTCCCTCCAGGGTTTTCCTTCTTGTTCTCCTTCCCCAAGGTCTTGGGGTTTTCCTCCTCCTCTTCTTCTTTTTTGGGGTCTAAATGGGAAAAGTTTGAAGTTGAAGGCAGAAAAGAGTCTCTCGGACTTTCAGGACAAGACAAATGAAAACCATGGGACAAGGGGGCGGCACGTGGGAGGGCGGGGGCATAAATGTTCGAGCCGAAGGAAATGTTGAGGAAATGGCAAATGCAAAAATCTTCACAAATGCAAACCATTGCACTTTGTGGCCTGTCGTTTGAATTTATTGGCTCCGGATGGGGGGAGGAAGGAGGCGGACAGGGGACAGGGACACAGCTCTACTCAAAAGCATATGTGGTGGAGATCTAAGAGTAAGAGAGAGAGAGCGAGAGAGAGAGAGAGAGAGAGGGGGAATTTAGGAGAAGTACTGGAAAGGGCAGAGAGCTTACCTTATATTTGGTGAACTGATGAGTAAAAGTCTTTTAGAGCCACAAAGATGGTTGGATAATGATGAAAATTAAAGCTTAAGGAATCCATGAACTTACCTGAAAGATAAAGAGAAATAGACTGAATATAGATTGAAAGAATAAGAGGTACAAGGTGTAGATGGTAGAGGTAAAAAGTGCGTAAAAGAGATCAAAACTCCATACGCATATCGAAGAATATTTTAAAATGCTTAAGAATATTCCTTTCAAATCAAAAATAATCATATTCAGGGAAAATCTTAAATGAAAGAAAATATGTTATAGGACAAACTATCCTAAGCAGATAACTATCCACAGCTGAAATCATTAATGCTCTTTCAAAAGATTCTCTTAAGAAAGACTGATCGAAGGAGGGTAAAACTATTTTAAAACTATGAAACGATTGAATCAACTCCTACAAAAATGCAAATTTTCCATAAAGTAATTTACTATTGAAATATTTAATAGATAGAATATTTTATGATAGAATAAACTACTCGAAAAAATCACATTTTTATTGCAGTAATTAAATACGATATTTATATATTTATTTAACCCAACAAACAATCAAAAAGTACCTTCAATGAACCGACGTTTATCCAGAATTTACTCAGAGAAAATATTCACAAATATTCACAAAAGTTGCCCACAAATTCAGGATATAAACTCTTTGTTTAAGTGTTGAAAATTCTAAGCGAATTTTAAGATCTTTCTTGAAAGTTTCATTCCTGAAAATGTTTTGAAAACTATTTCCAAAACTTGATTTCCACGAAAAACTCTCCTCCCTTAAACGTAGGTATATTTGGAATACCCCTAGAGATAGTTACAATCCTCTCTCTCTCTCTCTCTGTCTCTTTCTGCACCGAACTACCGAACTTTATAACTCTCTAAAAAGCGTAACCTTATTTTATGAGAGTCGAAAGAAAAGTCTTACATTTTCACCACTCCACGCTTTTCTCTCTCTCTCTCTTATTCCCTCTCCCTTTCTCATTTGTGTAAATCCCATTTTTTTTTTGGGTGCAACTTTTATTCGTCTGGCGCTTAAAAAAGTTTTATTGTTTAGTGAGGTTAAGTTTTTGCAGAGTTTCCGCTGGCATTTTCCTCTACTGTTTCTACCCATTTTTACAGTCAAAAATTAACACTCTCTACTCACTCTCTCTCTCTCTCTCTCTGTATTGCTGTCTCTTTCAGATGTACCGGACATTGTGTGCCAGGACTATGCGGTGCCGCACATGCAGCAGCTGCTGCCCAATGGGGCACCTCCACCACCTCCGCCCCCCTCCGCACCGGGCAGCAATGGACCCTCCGCCGGCATTGTCGTAACCACCAGTGCACGCAACTCTCTTAATGCTGCCACACTGCCGTTGCCCCTGCCCCTGCCCCTGTCGATGCCAATGCCCGTGGCAGTGCCTGTTGGATCCCTGCCGTTGCTGCCACCGCCGCCGCCAGTGCCACCGCCGCCGGAGAAATATTATGCAGCCACACCAATTTGCAGCAAACCCATGTCCGTGCCGCCACCGGGCTCCCAGAGCAGTGGCTCGTTGAGTCTCAGCTCCTCGACAACGGCAGCGACCACGCCCACGGGCATCAGTGGCGGTGGCGGTGGTGGCACTGGTGGCATTGGAGTGGGCACCATTGTGGGGGGTGGCGGCTGTGGCATCAAACCGCATCATTACAATTTGGATATGAGCGCTAATTTCGCCGACATTAACGAAGAGCAGGCCAATTGCCAAGTGCAGGAGTTTCCACGTCAGTCCCTGGTCATCGTCGAGAAACTGGGCTCCGGCGTGTTCGGGGAACTGCATTTGTGCGAAACAAATGTCCTGAAGTAAGTACCGCACACACACACATGCACACAGAGAGGGAAAAGGGAAATAGAAACACAGCAGTGCAATGCCAGTTCTCCAGTTCATTTTCCTGTTGTTGATGGGGGAGAAAGCCTAATCTCATTGCTGTTTGTGGGGCACACACACACAGGCACAGTTTTTGGGTTGCAGCTGTAGTTGAAATGAGGGATTTTCCAAGAGGAAAATGAGCTACAGATTAATGGAGTTTTTCGAGGGAATGAAGTGCCTTTGAAAGCAACAAATCTTCAATGATATTCAAAGAAATATTCATCATATATTTTCTTTATTCGCGAGTAGAAAACAGCTCCGAATGAAATACTACAAAGTCATTTCAAAAATACTGCATCAAAATGTCTAAACCAAGATCGAAAATAATAATTAGCATCTCAAGAAAATGTTCAATAAAAATACTAAATAAAATACTAGATTCAAATACTAAATAAAAATACTAAATAAAATACTAAATTCAAATACTAAATAAAAACACTAAATAAAAATACTAAAATAACCAAAAAGAAAATTTTTAAAAAACTCTAAAAGTTTATATAAAAATATACAAAAATACTAAATAATACTAGGAATATGAAACGGATTTTACCAGTATTTTAAATATTTTATTCCGTTAAATGTTTTTCCGTAAAGTATTTTCTTCTCATTATTCCATATATCGTTTTCCTTTCCTAAAGAGCTCATAGACCATTAGAGGCCTAAGAATAATACCATATACCTTTCGGATTTCCTAAATCTGTAGAAAATCCATCAAAGATTGTACAATTTCCAAATTTCTTTTTAAATCTTTCCCATATCCTGACTTCTAATCGAAGAAAAATCCCATAAAATTCCATTCATACTGAATAGAATCCCAAGAAAGTTCTACAATATCTGCTAGCAATCCGCTTAAGCTCCTAAAATCTCTTAGAATTCCATCGAAAACCAAGAAAATCCCAACTTTTATTTCGGATCTCATATGGAACTTTTTTCTTAGATTTCTTTTCCTTGCTAAGTTCGGCCTTCTTTCCCTTGATGGTAAGAGGTTTCTGGGAACGCAGAATAGCGAACAGATAGATCTATCTATCTATATCTTTCCTCTACCAACCACACGTATTTTTCTTTCTCTTTAGTTCCATTATTTCAAAGAATTAAAGCTCATAGTCTGCCGGAAGGTAATCATCATCGACAGCTGTGTGATCCCTGCTGTGTCGTCTGCCTATTCCCATTTTTAACCACAAAAACCTTTGCTCTCTTTTTGCAAATCCAATTACACTCAAGAGTCCACCCCACTCTACCCCTCTATCAGTCTGCCGCCTTTCAATTGAAATATATGCCCATGACAATTGCTACCTCTGATTCCTGGTTCCGTTTCTATTTGGTTTCGCCATGCAAAAATCAATTAGAGTCCAAGGCTTGGAGGAACAATGTCCTAGTGTGTTTCTGGCCAATATTCCATCTGGCTATGGCCATGTCCTGTCCTGTCTCCTGGCACATTTTAATATGTTACTCAACGTAACAATTCGATTTGCCTGCTTGCTTTAATAGTTTTGCGGTTGGAAAGCCACAAAACGTATTACGTATACGTAATATTGCACCAGCAGATGCACAGAGGATGCCACACACAAGAGAGAGAGAGTCAGGAGTGCCTGGAGAGTGCTGCAGCCAGCAGACCACTGCAGTGGCAGCAAAAACCAGCAGAGAAACCTCACGGATACCCAGACAGACGCAGACCAGGCCAGACCAATAGATAGATAGATAGATAGATGTATGCAAAATAATTAACACTCACACACACACAGATAGATGGATACTCCTGGCACTCGCTTGCAGCCAGGGACAGCCAGAGGACTGCCACTCTTCGAGTGGTGCCTCTGTCCCCCTGTCCTTGCCTGGTTGCCTCCTGGGGTAGGCATGCGGGACATGGCTGGATAAAATATTAATAGACAGCTGGATAGACAGTTATCAGACAACAGATGGACTTTATTGTCCACAGGACCACAGATGAAAATTATAATAGACATTTTCCGAGCTCGAAAATCAAAGCCACAATTCACGCACATCCCAACGAAAAGGAAATGTGCAGGGAATGCAGGGACTGCAGGAGGAAAAAGGGTAATGGAAAGCCCCAGCACTTATTCGTATATGTAGTATATTTGGTTACTGTGGAAAGTACTTCCAAGGAGTGTGCTTATGGTTATACTCCTGACGTTCCTTTTTTGGTTACAGATTTATTCAAACATTTTCAAACGAACCGAAATTTCAGGTTTCATTTATTCTCTGCCTCAAAGCCGAAAAGTGAACCAAAGCTTCAGGTTTAGTCGTTAAAGCAGTTCACCCTTTCAATGGCAAACGAACCACTTGTTCAGGTTTCAAGCGGTTCACTGCTTTAAAGAACTGTTCAGGTCTAACTAAGGAACTGCTTGCAAGAGGACTACTTGATTGTTTGGTTTTGAAGGGAAAGGAATACAGAAAATGTTTGGGTTTCAATTTGATCTGCTTGAAGCATCATTTCCTTTTGTAGTTTCTCGGACGACTGAATATTCGGGAACATGACACATACATAATTTTAGTATATATTTAGTATATATTGGTCTACTTGTGGTATATTTTTTATGCATTTCTACAAAAGTTAATGGTATATATTTATTTTAAAAGTCTGGAATAGTTTCTGTTTTTGGTATATTTTTCTTTGCTTTTAGTATTTTTGTTGTATATTATTTGTATATTTACGGAAAAGCTTCTAGAACATTTCTGGAATAGTTTGTGGTATATTTTTAGGTTGCTTTTGGTCTTTCTCTGGTATATTTTTGGTATATATTTATATACAAGTTTTTGGTATACATATTTCTGGAATAGTTTCTGGTATATTTTTACTCCATTTCTGGTATAGTTTTCGTATATTTCTAGAATAGTTTTATGTATATTTCTGGTATATTTCTAATACATTTCTGAACTAGTTCCGTTCCGTTATAGATTGTTGTGTTTTTTTGCATTTTTTTTGTATATTTGTGGTATATTTATTGAAAAGTTTCTAGTATATTTCTGGAATAGTTTCTGGTATATTTTTGGTGCATTTCTGGAATAGTTTTTAGTATATTTCTATTATATTTGTGGCATATTTCTGAACTAGTTTCTTTTTTAGATTAAAGATATTTCTGAAAAAGTTTCTGGTATATTTTTGGTATATCTCTCGGATTTATTCCTTAATACTGGTATACTAAAAATTCTAGAAAAAATCTACCAACCCCATGAAAATCATTTCCACTCCCATCAATCGCTTAGCATCGACATCTTTTATGGACATATTCCCGTAAAATACTGACCACAATCCCCTTCTGACCCCTCCATGACCCCCGCGTGACCCTCTCTTTCATGCATAATGTGCAATAAAAAGCTTCAATTAAACGGAACACAAAACGAAATCAAAGGTAACAGCAATTCTCTCTCTCTCTCTCTCTCTCTCTGCTCTTGCTCTGCGGGGTCCAAAAAACTCATCTCACGTCCTGTGATGTCCTGTGGATGCGGCCTCCTGGGACATGGTCTCTGGCCGTTGACGTTAACTGCTGTATTTTTCTTTCCTCTTTCTTTCGTTTCGTTTTCGTATTTTTTTTCCTGTGTGTTTAAAGTTTTCATAATGGAATTTCTGATAAGCTTTTTTGTGGCCAGAGAGAGCATGTGCCTCGGCAATTGTTTGGATACCCTTTAACAGCAGAGCAGGAGGGTATTTTGAATTTGGGTAGAGGTTTGTGACACGAAGAAGAATTGTAGGGAAGAAATATCTGGCTGTGACTTTTGGAGAAACATGGAACTCCATGGAAAACCTTCTTATTTCTTTAGAAAAACATTAAAGTTTTAGACTTAGTATTTGGAAATACTAAAATTCGATCACTATATCCGAAAAAGTCCATAGAAAAGCAAATATTTTCCAAATATCTACCGCCAAAACTCCACAATCCATAGGCTTATAGGTTTCTTGAGAGATATCCTCCATCTTTTCCCTGGAAAACAAGAATCTCCAAGAGTATCAAGGGTATCCTTAGCTTCGTGCTATGCCACCTGGTCTTACCACCATTGTCCATTCTTGTTATTGCTGTGTTACCGCAGACATGGCATTATTTGTGGCAACAATGAGAGAGACAGAGGAGAGGCAGAGAGTGCCACAACCGGCAGCAGCAGCCGTCAAAAGGAGTAACTCCATCCTGGACAGGACACACATCATATTCATATCGTTTTCACTTTGCTTTATGCCTTTTCATCTAACCATTTCTGATGTCAGTCCTTCCCGCTCTCTCGCTCTCTCTGGCACTGGGATATCTGCTTTCCTCTCTCTGTCTCTCTCTGTCTGTCTGCCTGCCAGGATATCTGTGTCTCTGTCTGTCTGTCTGTCTGCCTGCCTCTCGCTTCACCTGTCTCTCCTGTGTGCGCATTAAAGTATTGCGGATTGCGGTTTTTCGTCATTGTCAACTATTGTTATGCGAATTTTTGATTTCAACTCGAAATACCACACCCATTGTCCCCCCGCCCCCTTTCCAGGCGACAAATTTGCTCTTTGTCTGCTGGTTGGCTTCCCCTCTCTCCCTCTGCTGTTTCTGTCTGTGGTTTTCATTCACCATTGAAATGAAATGATTCTTTTAGCTGCTGGGGAAAATATGGACGTGTGGCCTACGAAGCGGTATAAAATAACTGATTAAATACTGAATAATCCCCTTTCTCTCTCTCTTGTTGTAGCGCCACTCTCGTGGCCGTTGCCACCCTCCGACCTGGAGCCAGCGATCATCTGCGCAAAGAGTTCCGCTGCAAGGCCAAACAGCTGGCGCGTCTCTCGGATCCGAATGTGGCACGACTCGTGGGGGCCTGCCTGCGGGACGAACCCATCTGCATTGTGCAGGACTATTCGAACTGTTTGGGCGACTTGAATCAGTTCCTGCAAGAGCATGTGGCCGAAACCAGCGGTCTGATGGCCAACAAGAGCCTGAGGTAAGCGAGAGAGAGAGAAGGAAGCAATCATCCTTAAAGGATCTACTTTGTAACTAATGTTTCTATTTTCTTATATTTTTTGCCCCTGCGTTGTGTGCGTCTTTTATCGCACTTCCTGTACCGACGACGACGCTGCTACACTTCCGGTCTCGTGTTCAATGATTACAACGATCCGCCACCGAACGACGCACCACCGTTACCGCCACCGCACCATCACCACACCACACCACCATCGTGCAACATGCGCAAACGGATGTAAAAACTTCGTTAACTTGGGGCTCATTCCTCCCCCTTTTGCCTCGTTGTCGCTTTGGAAAAACTTTTCCAAATTCTCATTTGACGTTCGCCGCCGCCGCGCCATCTCTTCCGCTCCAACCATCTGCCATGCAACATCTGTGGGGGCTGGCACACAGCTATGGCTGCTTAGTCTACATTGCCACACAAATTGCATCGGGCATGAAGCATTTGGAGCAAATGAATTTCGTACATCGGGATCTGGCAACAAGGTAAGTGCTTACACCCCACACCCCCCTATCCACCTATAGAGACGAACAGAGAGATAAGGGGACCATCCCCCACCCACAGAGATATACACAGATAAGGGGGCCACCCCCATGCACTGAAAGGAGGGCCTTCCATGTGGGGGCATGCCAGGGGGCATGAATGACATCCTCTTGCTGCTGGCTACCTCCTAAGGCAGGAGTTGAAATGAGTTTTTCTGTTTAAGTTTAAATATTCCTAAAAATGTGGAATATCTGCTCCAAAATAAACCATTAATCAGAGCTAAAATACTATGGTTTAATCTCACAAAACTCCAGGGGACTTTCCTTGATCAAAATCATAAATAAAACCCATAAATTTCTCATAAAAAACCCAAAAAAAAGACCGCTTATTGCATACCTGCAAACCGCAAAAGCAAAAATTTATGGCCCTGCATATGGGAACTAAGAAACAAATTTCGGTTAGCCAGAGATACAGATACAAAGAGAACCCAAGCCCGAACTACAACCAACACTCATACGTCACGTTGGCCATTTCCGAGGGCCAATTGCTGTCAAATGGCATATTGCTTTCGACTTATTCGAACATTGCGAGCATTCGCAATCGTACATTCATTTTCTTATTGCATTCATTGGTTATGCAATCGAAGGATACGTAGGATATACACAGGTAGCATTTGACAATTGCGTGCCAGCCAAAAAATAGCACAATTTTCTTATTGGATTTTCACAAAAAAGAAAGAAAAATAAAGACATTTTCTTGGAAGCTTGGAGCGGCGGCACATGCCACATGCCATACACGTCGTCTATTGATTCCCCTTCGACTTTTGCTGCTGCTGCTATAACAACAATGTCTATCACTCATTTATATAAGCAGGTAAAAAGCAGGGGAAAAGGCAGGGGAAAAGCAGGGGAAAAGCAGGAGGAAAAGCAGGAGGAAAAGCTGAGGGAAAAGCAGTAGGAAAAGCAGTGGGAAAAGCAGGAGCAAAAGCAGGGGGAAAAGCAGGGGGAAAGTAAGGGAAAATTCTAAGGAAAAATTCGCTCATAAATGGGGCCACTCGGGGGGGTCTACTTTCCGTCGCTTTGTCGTTTCTCTCGTTGACATTTTCATTAGCAAATTAATTTTAATTGATTACAGCACCAGCAGCCACCTCCATTGTAGCCTCTGTTGTGGCGGTGTGTGTGCTGCCAATATATTGAATTACCAATTTATATATAGCCCAAAGACATACGCACTCGAATGTATCTTTAACTTGGCAACAGTCTACGCTTCGTTCTGGCTATTATTCATTCAATTTTGTCATTAAAGACACCTGAGTAGCACCTAGAACCTTCTTTTCTATTGTTAGGTGTTTCTGCCAATCGAATTTCTATGAAAATTAATACAAATATTTATGGGGCAGGAACTGGGATTGATTGGAGTGGGAGATCTGGAGTACCAGAGGGAGGACACTTGGGATAGTATTTCTTTTATTTTTGGCATTCCCAAAGCAACTTAAGCTAATTTCGTTTGTTTAATTATGGAAATTTGAGAAATTGCCAGCAAATGTAGAACTTTTGCAGGCATTAAATTTTCACACTCTTTTTTTCTCCTTTTTCTTATATTCAGCGAATAATGACAAAGAAATAAGAGAAAAAAAACCATAATTAAATTAAATATTCCGCTTCTAAAAAGCAAATAATTTAGATTAATCAAAATTACATTTTATTTAAATATAAAAATATTTAAAAGACTTTTAAATACATATTTTTAACAAAAGAACTTCATAAATAAATATAAAATATTTAATTTGTAGAAAATATTTTATATCTTAATATGAAAATAATTGAATTAAAATCACAACATATTTATATTTTTATAAACTAAATATACCATTTTTAATAAAAAATAAATACTCATAAATAAAATATAAAAATATTTATTTTGAGGAAATATCTTAATATGAAAATATATAAATTAAACATTAAATATATTTACTTTATCTATGAAAATATTTAATTTAATTAAAAATGTTTTATTTAATTTAAATATTTTCATAGATTTCATTAAATTAAAAATGTTTTATTTAATTGAAATATTTTCATAGATAAAGTGAATAAATTTAATATTTAATTTTAATTAAATATTTTCAAAATATGATATATTAAATAAAGTAAAATTAATTCAAATTAATTTAAATATATTAAGATTATGTCAAAATTAATTTAATTTAACAATTAATTTTTAATTTAAATATATTTGCTACTCGGGCAAATAAAAATAGGTTTTATTTAATTGAAATATTTTCATAGATAAAGAAAGCATATTTAATGTTTAATTTAAATTAATTATTTTCATAATATGATAAATTAAATAGAGTCAAATTAATATAATTTAGTTTAAATATATTCAAATTAATGTCAAAATATAATTATTTCTTTTCAAAATGTCCACTCTAGAAGCCAATCTATTGGTATAAATATGTAAATATTTATTGTGTTTAATTCTAGATATAAATAATAGAATTTAATAGATTTTTTATCACTGCTTGGTACACTTTTGGGTACACAAATTTCCCTTTTTTTGTAGCTCGAAGCTAATTTTCCATTAAGAAATCGAATCTTTCATTTAAGATTCCCACAAAATTTACCCAGAAATCTCCATCAACTCGTCTATCCAATCACCACAGAACCCTTGTATTCCCTTTCATTTGTGGCATTCAATAATAATATGCATAATTGCAGACACACACATAACAGATTTTGTGGGACTTCCAACTAAATACTAAAGCCTTCTATTATCATTTTAGTAAGGCCAATTTAGAGCAGCAATTAGCATTTGCAATCCCTTGGGGCAGTGGCAGTGGCAGTGGCAGAGCTCTCCAGGGTAGAGATTTCTGCTATTTGCCATAAAAATTAACTAAGATTTCGGCCTGAATTCACTTAAACAAGATTTCTGCTACATTTGCCACAAGGCAAACAAAGGCAAAGACCCTCAAGGAGACAGACTGAAACCCATAGACAAATATGAAAGAGAGAGAGAGAGAGAGAACACACATGGCTTGCATCGAGAGAGCTTCCTTCGAGCATTGTTTGATTTCACAGACAGACAGACAGAAGAAGGTGAGAGCGAAGCCAAGGACTCTGGTGTGAGGGTTTCCCTCCAGGTAAAAGGAAAACCACACAAGAAAGGAAAAACCCCCCTTTGAACATACATTTGAACAGTGGAAAAGTTTGAATATGTTTGAAAATAAATACCACTAAAATGTGCTATTAAAATTTGTAAAATCAGGTTTTATCTTTGCTCTATAGACACCTCTTTTTTCCCACATATTTTCACACTTTGCCAACAGTTTGTTTCCCTACCGCCTGTAATTTTTGGCCACAAGCCAAATTTGCACCAATTTTCCAGTCAGTCTTCTTGGCCCCTGATTTTGGCCTCAAAAAGCCGGAGAAATGGTTGGCTCTCCCAGAGGGGAAGACAGGAACTCCGCCTAAAGGACTCTCTGGGAATCACAATTAAAATTTTATACTTAACTAATGTGCTGCTGCCTTTCCACACAGAGGTTTTGGCAGGGGTGTCCACCCTTCAGGGCACCCAAAAAAAGAGCCCACACAGACAACTCCCTGCCACGCCCCCACGTGTGTGTGTGTGATCGAAAAACAGCAAGTGGAAATAGCATGTCTGGCATTGTGTCTTTCGGTTGTAAATTCTACTTAGGAAAATGGGGAAATGAGTTTATTGCTGGCCTGTAAATATTGTGAAAATGTTTTCCCCCATTCCGAGTGTCGGCTTGAAATGCGAAAATCATTTTAGGATTTCTCTGTGGTTTGTTTCTAGGACTTTTCTGGCTGCAGAAATGCAGACACTGCAGGGGGCAGGCTGTTTCTCATTGATTTTACAATTTTTTTGGCAGATTTCTGCTCAGATTGCAATTGTTTAAGATATTTTTCAGTGGCTTACAAGTGGCATCGTGGTGGGAGGGGGGAGGCCTTTATTTGACCACAAACAGATGTCGGGCTCTGTTTTGCCAGGCTGTCTGTCATTCAATGTTGAGTTTTGGTTAGGAAATTGAATGTAAAAGTAAGAAGAATTTAGCAAGAAAATAGTTTTTCTTGATTATTATTTATTTTGAGTTTGAAGATGAAAAAGTGTAAAAATTCTTGCCAAAAAGCCCTCAAAAAATCCGTAAAAATCTCACCAAATATCCTCGAAAAAAACCCGCTGACCTTGCCACAAGAGCCACTAAAAAAAAACCCCTAAACCATTAACACCCACTAACTATTCCAAGACAACAATCTTCTGCCCTCTTCCTCCTCCTCTCCTGCCCCTCCTCCTTCTCTCCTCCCCCTGTTCTTTCCCTCTTTTTGGGGTCCTTAAAATCCACGACCTATTACCACCGCAAAAAGTGGATTGCAGGCGGCAGTGGAAATCCTTGTTTGAGCTAAAAGAAAATGCTTGCTTGGCAGAAAACGGCGAACCAGCGAATGAACGAAGGAAACGACGGGCCAAAACCACTAGCAAGTGTTGAACTAATTTCAAATTAAACTCAACGACGTGGCATGCCACCCCCACCCATGCCACCCCCGCCCCCCTCATTCGCTCGAATGTCGTGTCCTGCAAGCGAAGGACCTGCTACGACTACCACTACTATCACGAGCAATTTTTCAGCATTTAAACACTCAAGTGCCAAGCTAATAAACGATATTAGTGCCAAAGCTCATTTCAACAAATATTGTCAGGGTATCTGTGTGTGCTGCTGCTGCATCTGTGCATGTGTGTGTGTGTGTGTGTGTGCAGGGGAGGTGACAGCTCCTCCTGGCTGCCAGTGCAAACATTTTCCAAACAGTTACCAAATAAAAATGATTAGGAACGTGACTAAGAGTGCGAAAAATGTTATTTACTTAACTGATGTGAGCTCTGGGACGCCAGGACGCAGCTCCAGTGGGATGTGCCAGTGTGTGGGTGGCAAATGCAACACAGATACAAACGAGAAGGACCCCAAAACTTTGCTGCATTGCGGCTGCCAGACCGAGACCGAGACAGAGATCGAGAGGGATATGTACAGATGTGTGTGGGTGTGTTGAAAAAATACTTGAAAATTACATGAAAACTGCACTGAGGAGCAAATGGCAATAAATGACAACAGCGTATGGCAACCCCCCACCCACCCATCGTCACCCCACCCCTCTCGTAGCCCCTCTCACGTCTCCTTCCGAATCTATAGATTGTGTGGCAGCAACCAAAAGCAGAAACAGCAGCAGAAGCAGAAAATTTCATATCTTTTTCGGGGCGGGGGCGGCGCTTGGATTTCACTTTGAATGGGTTTTGGTTTTTTCGTGATACCCTGCAAAATGGAGGGAATATGGGTGGGTATATGGGTGGGTATATGGAGTGTGGAAAGAAGTTACAGAGAGTTACAGGCCTGCAAAAACACCTCCCAAGGTCCCTGCTCCTTCATCATCTCCCCAAATATATCCCTAAAATTTACTGAGATTTTCTTGGCAGATTTTCCTAGGTTACCCTCCATGTCCATCATTTTCTTTCTCTCCTTCTCGCTTGGTCACTTATTTCGCCTTTGCCACATCTTCTTCTTCTTCTTGGGGGTTTTCCACTTGCCAGAACTATTTTTAAACAATTTCTGCTGCCACGCAACGTCTCCCCTTACCCCTCCACCATCCCTTGCCCTCTTCCGCTTGCACCCACACTCTCATGGCCAAAAAGAAGCACGGAAATGGCTCGCTGATAAGAGGTTTTGTTTGCTAGCAACGCCAGAAAAAAAGGCCAAGAAGCACCAAAAAAAACAACTGCATCGTTATACAATATGTAGGGGGTGGCAGAGGGGGCGGAAGGGGGAAACATGGCTGTCCAGAGGGTATGCTGAAGAGTGTATTGGATTTCTGCATATTTGGACAGTGTAAACCTATACCTCTTTAGACATTGAAGAGGGGAGAAGAGGCGGCTCTGTAAAGAGGGGTAGAGTCTGTGGCAGAGAGAGAGAGAGAGAGAGAGAGACAGAGAGAAGATTTAGAGGTCTGTGGAGGAAATGGGGGAAGGGTAGGAGTCTGGGGGGATTTTGCAGCATCATTATATCTGCCACAGTTTTAAGAACAATTAAATTTCTATTTCTCCAAAAAAAATACATTAAATATTTCAGAAAAATGCTTAAAAAATGTAAAATAAATATTTAAAAAATCTAAAATTAATATTTAAAAATAGTAAAATAAATATAAAAAAAATCGAAAAAAAATATTTTAAAAATTTAAAATAAATAGATATTTTAATAATAAAAATAAATATTAAAAAAAACTAAAATAAATATTTAATACAATTAAAATAAAATCTTTAAGAATTTCAAAGAAATACTTAAAAAATATAAAATAAATATTAAAAAATATATACAATAAATATTTTAAAAATATAAAATAAATATTTAATAAATGTAAAACAAATATTTGAAATCTTTCAAAACCAAAACCAACAATTCCATCCAAGAATTATCCCAAAAGCAAAAAATTCATTAAAAATAAATATTCAAAATATATAAAAGATATTTTGCATAAATATAAATATAAATATATAAAAATAATAAATAAACATAAAAAATAAATATAAAAATAAATATTTTAAATCTTCCAAAACAAAAATCTTTCTCGAAGTTGTAATTCCATCCAAGAATCATCCCAAAAGTATTCCACTTTTTCCTTTTTTTTCCTCTGTTTCGAGAACTATTTTAAAGACCTGCACTGAAAAATGCATTACACTTTTTTTTTGGGCCCAAGAGCTCTGCCAATTCTTAAGGAAGGATTCCCTCTCTGGCTGTGGTTCTGATTCTGCTCTCCTCTGGTTCTTCCTTACACATGTATATCCATTTCTGTTTTACGAGTATTTCCATATCCTGTGTGGTTCCCTCAACTTCCTTCACATGGAAGCATTTCTCCGCATCTCCGTTCATCCGGTTTCTCAGTTTCTCTGTTTTCCCACTTATACCCCGTGCACCCCTCGGCTACCAATCCATTCCATTCCCTGCTTCTCCATTTCTCTATTTGCTGGCAGGAAATGTTGATAAAAGTGCTGCCAGCTGCAACAACGACGACGACGACGACAGCGATGCTGCATGTAAATCATTTATGGTTTATGTAAGAGACGTCCCCTCCACCTCTTCCTACCACTTCGCCCAGGCATTCTTCTTCCACTCTTGCACACATTCCTCTTCTCTCCTCTTCTCTCACATTCCATCCTCTTCTCTCACATTGTGGCATCTTGGCCAACACTTAAAGACAATGATTGTTGAGGTAAATTCAGTTACAAATTGAAATGTGCAACAAAAGGTGGAGATGTGTGGTTACAAAACCAATGAAAAAGATTTCTGCATTTCCAACCAATTTTCCAAGAGAGAATCATTTTTGGGAATATTTTTCTAGCAGAAATTGAATTAAAATTCATAAAAATTATGAGAATTTATAGACGAGTCTTTAGGACGTTGATATGACAGCAGCAGAAGGCAGTTACGCGCAGATCCCAGGCGAGAACGCAGCCCTTCTTCCGCCCAACCGACCGAGGGGCGCTGCTGCATACCGCGCGCGACTTGTTAATCGAACCGATCGCGGAATGGAAGTTATATTCATGGATATTTCCATCAAGCAATCAAATGTTTATCTTTTTCTATAATTTCTTTATCTCTCTCCTCTTTACCTCTCTCCTCTTTACCTCTTTCCTCTTTACCTCTCTCCTCTTTACCTCTCTCCTCTTTACCTCTCTCCTCTTTATCTCCCTCCTCTTTCCAAAAATTCATTCAATTCCTTCATTAATTCCCTCAGCAATTTCTCTCCTTCAATCTGTTTCCTTCAATCTCTCTCCTTCAATCTGTTTCCTTCAACCTGTTTCCATTTTCCATATCATAATTTCTATGAAATTTTCCCCCCTTGATCTATTGATTACTGAAGCCTGCTGTTGGCCCCCAAAAGTTCAACAATTGCAGGCATGAGATGGAGCAGAGGTTAAAGGGCATACATATATCCCCCTGTGTGTGTGTGTGTGGCAAGTGTTGGCCCTGGAAGTGTTGCTCCTGTGTTTGCCCTGCGTTGCCCGTTTGCATATTTTGTTATTAATTTTCATTCTGAATGACATGTTGACAGTCACTTTGACAGTGACAGCAGCTCCTCTCTGCTGCTGCTGCTGCTAAAACCAGAGAAAACTAGGAAACAGAGACACAGAGACACAGAGAGAGAGAGATAGACAGAGTGTTGCATGGAATGGTAGATAAAGTTGGAAGCCGGCTGTATCCTGGCTGACAACACAACAGCAACAGCAACAGCAACAGCAGCAGCATCCAGTGGATGTCAAAGGGTTTATAATATCCAAAATATATATATGTATGTGCATACAGTATATCCAAAAAGTAAACTGAAAAGTTGAGAACATCAAACCGAAAATGTGCAGCAGGTGTAAACAGCAACTGGATAGAGCACATAGATAGAGAGAGGGCTCTCTCCCTCTCTCTTGCTCTCTCCGTCTACCTTGTGGCTGTCTCTATTGCTGGCTTATCTTTCTGACCAACAAAGAGGAAAAAGTCGCCTGCTGCTGCTGCTGTTTGGCTACTGATAAAGCGGGGAAATGAGAGCAGAGCAGACTCTCCTGCATCTTTAAATCTCTCTCTCTCAGGTAATGACATTTTTATTTTAAATAAACCTTTGCCTACCCCTAGGCTCTGCTTTTCCCTCCCTCAAGGCCTCTGGGCTTTAATCGTCGAGTGACATTTTCCTTCTGGCTCCTTCTGGCTATTTTCATGGGCTCCATGGCTGCCTTTCGCTTTTCTGCATTCTTAATTACCCCGCCACTCGAAAGGCAGTTGCAGAAATGACTCAAAAATGCAGCTATGCAACAAATTGCAGACATGCAAATACTTGTAGGCCTCCTCCACCTCCACCCTTAGGGGTTGCGAGTGCTCCAAGAGGCAAAGGCAGCGAGTGGGAAAGGTTAGGCTAGCACGAAACATGGATGCCCTATAGATAAATGAGGGGAAACAGTAGGAGAAACTCTTAAGAATTAAATGGCATAACCTTTGAAGGGATATCTATGGATACTCTCGTAGATCTTTCGATCTCTAAATCCTGAAAATTACATTTGAAAACCATTACTCTTCTCCTCTACCTAATCGCTGGCACTTTCTACCACTTTTCAGGCAGAGAAATCTCCCTCTAAGTATACCAGCCCCTCCCCCTAAATTGTACCAGCCCCTCCCTCTTAAACGTACCAGCCTCCCCTTTTGGTTAGCCCTCTCCTGGCTACAACTTCAGCCTTGGCGCTGCCTACGATGGGGACTACATGGGGGCTCCTTTTTGGATCCATGACTGCCTGCACTTTCGTGGATAAAAAACACATCCTTGACCATATTTACACTGGCTTTGCAGGCGGTCATATTTGCTTTAAGCTTTTCCTTTTTTTCTTTGCTTTTTGTTCCTTGTTGTATGCCAAAACCAAACACAAAACTTGAGGCACGAAGGAACCCCTGGGATGAAGGGGAGGTCCTTGAAGGACACCCCCTTTTGTTGCCTTTAAATGAGATCTGATTTAAGTAATTTCAAGATCATATTTGTTTATAGAAAATATTGTGATTTTTTCACATTTTATTTATGTTTTTGTTGCTCGAAAAGGTTAACAAACTCTTTCCTTTGCTGTGACCAAAAAGTTGTATTTTCTGTTGTTTATTTGAGAGATGCTCTCACCCACACACACACACACACACTCGGTCCCCATGTCCCCTGTCCCCATGTCCCTTTTCCCTTGTCCCATGTCCGGTTTTCAACACCTTTTTCGCACATAAATTTTAATAACACATGCCACACAGGAGGAGAACCTGCCCCTGGCCCCCACAGTATCCAACCCCATGGCAGAATCCCTTCTCCAAGAGGACCTCCTCCTTTGCCCCTTTTGCCCCTCCAATGCATGTAAATTGCACCCACACGATGTACCATATATATACATATCGCCATATTCTCCTATCTGAATGGAGGATATTATGGGGCGTCTGTGTGGCTGGGGTGGCACGCTGTTCGTGCAATACAAAACAATTCCCAAATGTAGCGACACGTTACCGTTGTTGCCCCAACGAGTGGCAGAGTGCGCTGCGAGTTTCTGCTGCAATTGGCAAACAAGTCAAGGTGGTAAATGGCAAATGGAACAAATACGACTACACGGAGGGGGTGTACACACAGAGAGCAGAGGGAGAGCAGAGGGAGAGACAGAGAGAGAGAGAGAGAGAGCAGCAAGAGGAGGGTCTCCATATGGGGGGGTGGAGGTTCTGTTGAGGGCACCGGGGAGTACTCCACTGGGAACGACCTACATGGCGCTCATTTTATGTCAACTATGCGACAAAAAAAAAAGAAATAACAAGGTGGCAACACTGTAGGCTGGCTATAACGACTCAAATATACCCTGTAATCAACTGCCTTACAGTTTTTGAGTAAAAAATTTAGCTGATCTTAATCTTGATAAGATATTTCAATAGATTATTGCCATATCCATAGAGTTACCCAAAAAGGGAACTTTATTTCCTGACTAGGAGTAATATATTTCCTGATTTCTTTTGGATCATAATGAATATCGTTATTTAGGCACAAAATATCATTGTAAACGTATATATAAAACACTAGAATGATATCTTCAAGATTGGGGAAGTTACACACATTTAAACAGATTTCCGAAACGATTCAGAATAGAATATTTTTGCATATTTGATATGTTTTTCCATTAACAAAATCATGGACTTAATGTTTCCACTTCTTAAATGAGGATTAGAGAATGGTATATGACTCTTGTTTAGCCAGAAGATCTTGAAAAGAGCCCCCTACTTGTATAATATCATATGCTAGGTTCCATTATTCCACTAGTTTTATAATAGATCATATACTTGAAGCCCAAATATGGTTATTCCATCAAAGACAATATAAGCACTAAGAAGTGTAACGCTCATACAATTCTGTTTTGTAGGCCAGCAACCTTCCCAAAAAAAACCAAAAAAGTGCACCCTTCCTCCCCCCTCTGGTGTGTGTTTTGGGGTCCCACACAAACTGCAGTCAATAAACTATAAAATATGCAATGTTTGGAATATTTTGCCCCCACCATTCGCCACTATATAGTATACATATATCCTGTATATATATATATATACACGATATGCAGACAAGTTTTTACTTTTTATATTTTGCCAGCCAAGGGGGGTGGCAGTGGGGGGTGGGGTGGAGTATATGCATATTTTATGCATGCAGGTGAATTGATTCAATGGGCTGCCAAACAGCAGGCACCAGCAGCAGCAGGCACCAGCAGCAGCAGGCACCCAAAGGAAATTAGCTTGACAGGAAATTCCACACAATACAGAGGGAAAAACCACCAAAAGCCACCACACCCACCCAAAAACCACACCATGCCACCATCCCCTAGACGATGGCGAATGTGCGACTCTGCCACTGGCAGTGGCACTGCCACTGCCACACAGTGCTGCACAGAAATGTCCGTTGACATTTCCCCACTCATGCAGCCGATTTTCATATTACATTTGGTTTGAGCTTAAATGACAAATGTGGTTGGTAAGCCGACGTCTGGGCCCGCGAGCTGCCACCTACTGCCCGTCCATGCCCCCCATGCCCCATGTGCCCCAGAGATCGCAGAGCCATACATCCATTTATATGGACACATTTTCGGAGGGCGGCAAAGTTGTGAGGAGGCGTTTTCGTGGTTTCGTGGTATTATTGCCGAATGACAGACAGCCCCGACGCGTCGGTCCTCTGACTGACTATCCTCGTACGTCTGCTGCTGCTGCTCCTGTATCTGTGTACTGCTCTCTGTGTGTGTGTGTGTGAGAGTATCTTCTGCTCCAATGTTTCTGCCTTCCCGCATTTGGCTTTGTGATTGTGATGGATTGTGGCATTGGCAACGCGGAGGACGACTCTGACGCCGCAATGACGACTCTGTTTTACTGTCATTTTTGAACTTTGCCAAACGCCCAACAAAAAAAAAGAGAGAGAGAGAGAGGCAGAGTGGAGTGATTGGGGGGTCAAAAAGAGGAAGAATATATGGTAATATCGGAAAATATTATCAACATTTAAAAGAGGAAATAATGAAGAGAGAAAGAGGGAGAAAGAGGGAGAGAGAGAGAGAGCTCTGGAAATGGCTGAAGGGACTTTAAAGGAAAACCCTTTGAAGGAATATATTTGTGGGCTGTAAATCATTGACTAAAGCTTCGATCTTTAAGAGTTTCAACAGATCTATAGAAGAAAAACCAAATTAATGTTAATAATAAACTGAAATCAAGGTGGAAAAGGTGTCAAAAACATAAATTTTTAAAAAATTACTTCAAAAATTAAAAAATTAAAATAAAAAATTATAAGGGCTGCAAAGAAAGTCTAAGAAAAGGCTCTTAAAAGTTCTTCTATGTCTAAAGATCTTGCTAGAAATCTTTGAGAAACCATAACTATATTTCCTCTGTCATATATAGAGGATATCCCACCCAATTGATCCCTACATTTCCCATTCTTTTACATCCTTAACCACCCCTTGCCAATAAAATCCACCTCTTCTTTGCCACCCCTTTCCCCTTGTCTCCTCTGGTAAACAACAACTCATTAAAGACCTATTCGCCGAGTCCTTAGCCTCCTAATGGCACCAAACAGTTGGCTTGCAGCCAAAGCAAACTCCATAAGAAACTCCATGGAAATATTTGAAAATTAATGCAAAGATACACAAAATACGGATGAAAAAACACGCATACGCAGTGGGTGACACAGCAAGGTAAAGGATTTTGGAGAGGGAAAAGCAATAAAAACGGCAGACCATTGACATGAGGGAATGGAAAGAAAAGGAGATGAAAATGTCACTTTATGGACGACATTGTCAAACAAATGGAGCAAATACTAAGGGAAGGCCTCCTCTTCTAGTGCCAGTGGTTCTAAGTCTTCCTTTGGTGCTGGTGCACCTCCAGATCCTGCCTCTGCTCCTGCTCCTCTTACTCCTCCTTCTTCTACTCCTCTTCCTCCTCCTGCTTCTACTCCTCTTCCTCCAGGTGCTGCTTCTACTCCTCTTGCTCCTCCTGCTTCTGCTCCTTCTCTTAGCTCCGCTTCAGGTTCTTGCACCTGTTTCCAAGTCCTTCTTCTGCTTCTGCACCTTTCCGCCTGAGGCCAATGTGTAAGCAATAAAAGTGCAGGGAGACATCCTTTGGATGGAGTCGCCGCTTTGCATTAGGTACCCCCCGTAACACCCATACTTCTGGCACAAAAAACGACAACTTGTTTTGGCTACATTTCCATTGATACCCTGTGCTCCAAAAGGGAAAATTGTGGTTACTTTTTAGGTGGATTTTAGACGAAAAGGTTTTAGGTATTGAAACATTTGAAAGGGGAAATGGAGATCTATGTATTAGGATTAGCAAAAGGGATAGAATGCTCTTTTTTAGAAGAAATATTTGGACTATTAGGATACTATTTCCCAATTTCTAATCTATATTTGTATTCTCTTCTATTTACAGGTGAGTTTCCGAATGCTTAAACATAATTTTAGTTGTAAAAAATCATACCTAAATATTCAAGAAAAAAGTAAGTAAAGATATAAAAATATATTTCTTCAACCTAGAGACTCCCTCCAGCTACTCCCTTAAGTACTTCCTTCTGCCCTTACAGGGTACCTTTAAATTCCATACTTTTTCTGCTCTTTCCACTTCTATTTGCAATGCGCTTTTAATTTGACCGCGTCTGACGACGACGACGACGACGACGACTACGGCTATGGCTTTGGCTATATCTATGCCGCCGCTTGGCAAAAGGCCTTTCCTTTGCCAAAGCAGCGGCGCAGAAACTTAATTTTCCACCGTCGCTTGCTTTTCTTGTTGTTGTTTTTCGTTTTTTGCATTGGCAGCGCAGGGAAAAACTTTCGACTTTCCCGCCACTCGCTGAAACTTTTAGCCATTTTCCCCCGTTGCTGTTGCTGTTGTTGTTGTTGTTGTTGGCTATTTGTTGCTTCGCTGCGCCAGACGATGAGGATGACGACAAAACCAATCTATCCCTTAGCTCCCTGTTCCTGTCCCTCTCCCTGTCCCTTTCCCACCCGCGAAGCTTGTGTTTTGGGATGACAAAATTTTAATATAGTCGGCGAATGCGGCCACATTGGCCGACTGCCATTTACTCAAGGCGGCTACCTCCATCCTTAGCCTCTTCCTTAGACCTAGACTTAAGGTACAGCCCCATCCTTGGATGTGTCACGCAATTTTGTTACCAAAATACATTTTATTTCATTGGTTTTTCAGCTCTACAAGGAAAAGGGCAGGTCTCGCTTTTCCAGAAGTTAATGTTAAACGATAGGCTTTCCACCGATGAGAGTTTTTAAGCTGCTGTAATCCCCAGATTTCTTTGATTTAATGTTTTCCTTCGGGAAAATACAGCATTTCTTTAGTAAACTAAGTTTGGTATTTTTTAGTATTTTTTTAGTATTTTTAGTATTTTTGGTGTTTTAAATAGAATTTTAGTTTATGTTTATTCTTATTTCTTTATTTGTAACCTATGCTAATTATATTATATTGCTATCGAGTTCTGGTATTTTCAGTATTTTTGGTATTTTATATTTTGCGGTATTTTAGTATTCCAGTACTTCTTATGTCTTTTAATGTATTTCTTGCATTTTAAGTATTATATGGGTTTCTAGTATTTTCAGTATATTTGGTATTTTATATTTTGTACGGTATTTTAATATTCCAGCACTTTTTATCTCTTTTATGAATTTTTTGTATATTGAGTGTTATTTTTGGTATTTTTTGGTTAATTTAGTTTGTTTTTATTTAATTTCTTATTTCGTATTGTGTAGTTTTTGGTATTATTCTGTATTCATAATTATTGTAGTATTTTTTATTTTGTGAGTATTTTCCATAATATCTCTAAATGGAATTCCGTGTGAATCCGAAGCAAATATCTAAATATAACTCTAAAAATAACCATCGGTAAAAACCCATCGTACGAAATGCGTCTTTACCGCTTCATCGTTTCTCATTTCATCGGCAGCTGCTTATGAACTCTGGCAACACTGGTGTGCCCTGCCCCATCCTGTAAATTGTCTCCATGCCACTGGGGGCATAACCGCCTCTTCAGCTACTTAAGACGTTGTCCTTTGACTCAACCTTTGGTCCTACTCTTGGTCCTAGCCACACTCCTGGACCTGCACTCTGCCAATGGCTTCTGGCTTCCTCTTTTTTTCTGCTGGGCAAATATTTTGCGTTTTGGCAAAATGACATCCCTTTTGGATGGAGGGGGGAATCTTTTTGGCTAAATTCAGTTTATGGCTAGTTTTTTGCCCTTTTGATTGCGTACTTAGCCGCCGTTTCCTGGGGAAATTAAAATGTGCTTAACTGAGTAAATAACCAAACCAGAAACAAGGGCGGGGCGGTGGAAACTTTGGGGAAAACTTTGACATTGAGAAAGGTAAAAGTTAGTATTTTTGGTGGAAATTATTTCATTCCATGTTCTGGATTTTGGAAGATATAAATATCTATATTTTGGGTCCTTATTTCATGCTCAATGATGAAGATTCAAAGAGCTATATGTAGAGCATATTCTCCCTTCACTATTCCTTAATTTTGAGAGAATTTTCTACCCTGAATTTCCAATATTCCCACAACTTCTAGTCACTATTTTCCTACCCCTCTTTCCCAACCATCTTTTTTACCTTCCATTGCACTTCTTTATGGTTTTTTTCAGCTGTGTCTCTATTTGAGCATCACAAATATTATTTCATTTGCTTTTGCAATTTTTCGCGCTCTAGGGGCGCTATGTTATTCGAATGCATATATTGACAAATGGGGAAAAAGCAAGAAAAAAGCAGGGAAAAAGCAAGGAGTGAAAAGCAATCGCTATCCATCGTTCATGTCGTCTGGCATTCGCATTGATTTGGGGGCCTGAAGTACGAGTATCTTTCTGCTCCACTCCACCTGCCTGTGCCTTTCGCAATGCTAATGAAGTGCTTAAGGGGAAAGGGCTGAATGGGAGGGGCGGGGGTTGGTTCAATGACTCCTCTCGTTTGAAAGTTGAATGCATTCATGGGTGTCGTCTTGAGTGCATGTCATTCAACTGTAAAAATTTACAAGTATCTTTTATCAATCAATATTTTTTTGATGTATGCGATAATCGTTCCAGTTCAAGGGTATATTCAGGGTTTATTTGTTCAGGGGTTTGTTATGGATAGGAAGGATGCAGGTTTTTTGGGAACGTATATTTATTACAGCAGGAATGAAGAACAACCTAGAGCAAGAGTAATTTCCTGAGAAAATACTGAGATTCTAAACGGCACTCAAATTCTATAAAAATACCAAAATAATAAAAAAGAAAATTAATTAAGCTTTGATAAAAATACCACAAATATATTAAAATACAAAAAATACAAGAAGTTTATTTATTTATTTTTGTGAAAAAAAAATTTAAGATATTAAATAAATAAATAAATACTAAAATATACTAAAATTCCATAAAAATACCAAAATAATAAAAAAGAAAATTAATTAAGCTTTGATAAAAATACCAAAATATATTAAAATACAAAAAATACAAGAAGTTTATTTATTTATTTTTGTGAAAAAATTTAGATATTAAACAAATAAATAAATACTAAAATATACTAAATTTCTATAAAAATACCAAGAAAATAGTATACTCCTAAAAACACAAGAAAATCATTAAAAGAATATTAAGAGACCAAAAAATAATAAAATTCTATAAAAATACCAAAATTACAAAAAAACTTGATATTAATTTAAAAAAAATAACTGTTAAAAAAAAACAACTGAATTACTTAAATACCGAAAAAAAACGAAGTTATATAAACCTCCCACCAATGCACGACAATTCGTAGAATTCGAAGGATCAAAGCACCCAAAAATTAAGATAAAAAGTTCTCAAGAGAATTATTTCTCATAATATTGAAGAAAATAAATTCCCAGTGGAAGCTAATTTCACCTGGAAACACGTTTGCTTTTCTTTAAGTGTATATCCCCTCTGGCAACTTGTTTTCTTCCTTTTTGTACCCAATTTTCATTGGAAAGTAACAAATTTCGTGTGTATCTCTGCAGATTTCAACTCCCATCTTTCCTGCCGTAATGCCATCCCTCAAAAATCGAAAAAAAATTCAAATCCAAGTCATGACCTTCGACATTTAAGCTCCTCTTCCAGAAAATCTCTCAGGCATATATATTTTATATACAATTTGTGCAAAAAATAGCCGCCAGTTATTTGTGTGTGAAAATCAAACACAGAGCCAAAGACGAAAATAAAAAAAAGCAACGATATGGTTTATTAAATATTTAACGCCCGGGGCCGTCGTCACACACGACCACACATGAGATGAGAGAGACAGAGAGAGAGAGAGAGAAAGAGAGAGGGAGTGCCTCCAAGGGTAATTGAATTTTTGAAGCCATCGCATGACATCGCATCGATGGTGCAAAATTGTGCTAATGATTTCGTTTTCTTGGAGGAGTTTTCTTGCCAGCAGCAGGAACAAAGGAAAGAAAGTCTCTTCCTCTCTCCCTCAATCCCCTTTTCTTCCTCGTTTTTTGTGGCTGCCACTCGAGACTGTCTGGAGAGGAGCGAGCATGAAAGATACTTTCAAGTGGCCAAGGTTGATTGGTTCTCCCGCAGCAGCTGCGTTCTCAGTTGCTGATGCTGTGCCTCCCAATACGTTTCCAGCCAGCGTTCGCCCTGCCGTTCCCTGGGATCCACCGGCAGATATCCCTCCAGCAGATCCATATCGATATCATCGTCCTCGTCATCGGGCAGGACAAGGGGTTTGGCGCCCAGAAAAAGAGCCACCTTATAGATGACAAATGCCACCAGACTCATGATCCACCCGAGAACCGCCCCAAAGGCCATGCAGGCGGCGGCCCTGATGAAGTATCCAAAATGCGAGTGAAGTTCGCAGTGGAAAAGGGCAATACGTCTGGTCAGATATTCGAAATAATCCATTTTTGAGAATTTTCACTTAAGAATTTTGCTGGGTTATCGAATGACAGTTCTTGTGAGATGAAAGGCAAAGAAAAGGCGTCTCCGATTAAAGTTTTTCCCTGAGAAATCCTCTCAGATCATAGTTTTCATTGGAATTTCCTTTAGTTCCAAGCTATCCCTGATATTTCCTTCAGTTCTTGGCATATCTTTAATATAATCCAAAGTCAGTTCAAAGTATTTTTTGATCTACAAGCAAAATGGTTATGCTAAATCCCATTGAGATTGTCTGCGTCTATGTGGTGCAGCCCATCATCGACTACCTGGGGTACCTCATGCTGGAGGTGCACTATGCGGCCTATCTGGCCGCTCTGGCGGTCATCGGGATCGTCCTGGGACTCCTGTTCAGCATCGTATCGGTGATCTGGTACAAAAGCACGCTGAAAGATCAACGCAAGAAATCGCCGAAGGACAAAACACGCAGTTCGGGGCGCGGTGACGCCAAGGAAGGTCCTCCCAAGAAGAGGACCAAGAAGGAGGACTAAACAAACAGATGAAGAATCTCTCTTTCGCTCTGTCTTTCTCACTCACTCGCTCTCTTTGTCCCACTCTCTCTCTTACTCTCTCTGTGTCTCTCTCTCTCTCAATCTTCCACAAATAGTTCAAGGCGCTTTAGAGAAGAAGACTGAATAAAGATTATAAGAAATCACAAGAATGATAGTTTAATGGGTTTTAGAGGGAGGTTAAAGGTCATGAAATGGATTTTAATTGGTAGCGGGATTGTCATCAAACCTGGAAGGTGTTACATAGAGTTTTTTGAAGGGATATAAACATCGTTGTGGCTTCTTTGAGTTTCTCAGAGTCAAAACCTTTCCAAAGGTGAAGTTTTTCCTCCATTTCTTTGGTTACAATCATTTCTCTGCTTTCTTTCGTCTACGAATATCATTTTCACTTTCCCAAAAGACACCTCACCCCTACAGAAGCTCCCTCCCTTTCCCTCCCTTTCCTATCCTTTCGTTTCGTTTCGAATGCATTGTGTGGCTCTTCACTTGACAAGAGACTCCTTTTGCCATTCAAGACACTGTGTTACCCGCAGTTATTAGCCTACTTTCAACTATTTGGCAACGTTGCAGTGGCACCCTCTCTCTCTGTCTCTCTCTCTCTCTCTTGCGTTCATTGTTTTTTAACATTTCCCTTCCTAGCTATCTGCCACCCTGAGGCATTGTCTAGTTTTGAGGCAAAACCGCAAGCCGTTTACCACCCCCCAAGCACTTGAGCAAAATGCTTACAACATTTCAGAAACAGAAACTCACTCGCAAGACGACTACGAGAACCTCATCCCAACAAGGAGAGTGTTTTCTTTTTTTCGCATACCCTGTACGTAGATGGAGTGTAAGGGTATGTTGTCTTGGAAGGAAGATGCTTTTACGAGTAATTTTTTCTACATTTTTCTTCGAAATCTCAACTTTTGTAACATAATCAAAGTCAAATAGGGGAAAAATACAATCCTTAGATCTCAAGATCTATCCAATTTACAGAGTAGCATCTATTCCCTATACCTGTACATCTTCCAAAAGCGTTTAAATACAGAATTTTGGTTTATTATACATATTTTTCATTAAAAACTTTCTCTTTTACATTTCCAATTCTCCAAAAATCGACAAAAACTTTAAATAATCCTCTATATTTTCGGAATAAACAGCTGACAAAAATCTGCAATAAATACCAGGGTATCCGCTAGTCATTGCCCTCAACTCTTAGCTTCTATCTCTTGTATTTTTTTGTATTCTCCTCTTCAGAGAGAGAGAGCGAGTTATAATTGCGAAAAAGTATTTCAATGCAATGGAATGGGGAAGAAGTTAAGGGTAAAGAGGAGCAGACAGAAGCGAATGAGAAATGGAAGAGCAGTAAAGGAGGAGGCACGGAGGAGGACTGAAAGAAGCCCCCGTTGAAAGACATCAGCCAGCTCCGCGTCATATTGCCCCGTCGCAGAAAATTGAATGAAAAATCTGTAGCCTGAATGAATGGGAAAATGAATGAAAGACAAAAAAGGGTGGGGGTGAGGGTGAGGGCATTTAATCACCAATCCCAGTACCCACACACACACTCCACTCCACCCCCCACTTAGGCCGAAACCCTCGCATAATTCATTTAGTGGGTGGCACTGAATGCAAAGCTTAAGCTTAATAGGGTGGTGCAATGCGGGTGGGGCGAGGGTGGTGGTAGAGGGTGGCACCCAAAAGGCGCTTAGGGTGCAGCCATAACTGCAATCTAGTCACAGGAACCCCACCCTCTCCCTCCCCACCCCCTCCCTGTAGTCGTAATCGTAGGCGAGACACAAAACAGCTGTCAATGGGACTTGGGCGATGCCGTGGCGAATTTTTGGGGAATGCTTTTCAAAATGCACTTTGACACTCCCCCTTCTAAGGCTAAGGGGTGTGAGGGATGTGGTTTAATATATACATAAATAACACAAAGCAAGTCCTGTATTAGGAGGGTATTCGAATATGGTTGCACCCAGGTAATCAATCAAAGGCGAAACCCATCAAAAAGTGTGTCTTCATATCCCAAAAATCTATCAAATGTAGATATATCTGCTACATCTACTACATCTACATCTCCATGTGTATCTTCTATACCCTTTAATACCCTTTCCATCACTGAAATCAATTTTCCCTCCCAAATCTTAACCCTTTCTGGGTATTTCTGGTACGTTTTTGGTCATATCCCCCCATAGAAATATCAAATCTCTCCAGTCGCTTTCCCCATTTATCCGCGGGGTGTGTGTGTGGGAGGCTGGCTCTGCTCTGCTCTGCGCGGATTCATTAAGATTTTTCATTTCATTGAAACATGAGGATTTTGAGTTGAGTTTTTCCATCATATCATAGAATACGAGTGCCACAGCCACCGCTGCTGCCGCCGCCGCCGCTGCTGCCATAGAAATATATTTACAATTTTCCCCGTGACGTGCGTAATGATGCTGCTGCCGAGGCTTAGAGATGAATGGAGGCGAGGTCTGGCTCACTGGCTCTCCTGCCTCCTGCGTCCTGCCTCCTTGAATGGGGATTTTCGTGCTGGATTTTCCATGCGAATGTTGTTGTTGTCTAGGCAACGCTTCAGCGCACATTTTTCCATATGCAACCGAGGCGAGGCGAGGCGATGGATGCATTTTCCGGGCACTCATTTTACACTCAACCTCTGGCGCATCCTTCTGTCAGTCTGTCTGTCAGTCCGTCCGTCTGTCTGTCCGGTCGGCCTGTCTTTCAGTCTCGACTGAGGAGGAGCACCTTGCGGTGCATTGAACTTTCTATCTCGTTTTGAGCTGCCTTCTCTGGTGTTCATTTGGGGGGAAAATTTTCTTGATATTTAATTCGGGAAATTTCATTTTTTTCGAACCCTTTTTCGAACCCTTTTTCGTTCTCTTTTTAATTAAAGAAATTATCTGTAATTAATGGAATAATCACCACTCATAAAGTAGCCCGAAATCCCATTCTTCAATGGCTCAAATTCATTCAGTGTTTTCATGTAGAGCGGAAAGAATATCCAACGGATACCTGCTTTCAATCTGGAGAACCTGAACACACAAAATAACATTTGGTGACCCCGACCTCAGCCATCTTTTCTATCCTGTCAGCAAAGCGACATCTTTTACCCTCAAATCCATTGGGGTTACCTTGAAAATTACCTTCTAAATATGAAATTACTAAAGTGCTTTCCATTGTCTTTTTCTACCAAGTAATTCTCGAAGTAAAAGCATCTAAAATTAAGAAAACGACCTCCCAAAAGTTAGAGTGCCTGTCTACAATCTGTAAAGCATTTACCCCTAGAAATGTCCATTATAGTGCCAGTTTAACCTTCCAAAACTTCCCATTCAAAGCCTTTCTGCAGACAGAACAAAGCTAATGCCCTAATTTAGGGAAATGACTGCCCTAATGACCCCTCATCATTCCCAAAAAATACCCCCCCATAGGGCAAACATCGTCATTCCCTCCAGTCATCCACAATGTGGCCATGTGGAACAAAGTGGAATACCAGCGACAGCGGAAAAGCGCTACGCATCTGGGCTATAGAATTTTCCTCAAATACACCGCCTGGTTTCTCTATGGCATCGCCTTTGGCTGTTATTTCTTCAGGGCGAAATGGAACCCCTGCCACAGACGCATCGAGGAGCGACAGTTCAATCGGATCCTATACAAAGTGATCATTATCCTGAAGATAGTCCTCCTGGCGAGCCAATATCTGCTGTACTTTGTGCTGCTTTTGGCCGTCTACATTCACTACTCGCTCGTGGAGAAGAGCACCGCGCAGAACTTTGTGATGGGCATCTTTGCCAGGGCCATTGAGTACAATGTCTTTCGGCGATTGGTCATCTTTTTGCACCTGAAACAGGATCGTCTGTTCGTCAGACAGACTGTGAATGAGATCCTTCACATCACAGAGGAGATTGAGCAAAAGTTCGGCATCATCTATGAGTGCGATGTGAGTCTTTTGGGTGTGTATTTCCTGAAGCTTTTCCTGCTCTACGTGTACATGAGTTCGTACCTGTACAAGTCCTACTTTCTGCTCATCAATCTCCTCTATTGGCTGCTCATGGAGTACTGCTTCATGGGTTGGTTCCTCTACCAGCAGCTGATGCTCAATTGGTATCGAAATATCATCGCATTTCTGCAGCGTTTCATCGATGATCACAAGGATCGACAGGGGATAATGGGTCGCTATCATCGCCGTCTGTTCTGGCTCTTTGAGCTCCATCTGCGCATCAATAATCTCCACAGGAGCATCCAGGACAGCCTCTCGTGGCTGTCCACCGCCATCTACCTGATGATCTTCAGCTGCAGCTTCAAAATGGAGCTGCTCATCGAGTGCGTCATGTTCGGGGAGGATGAACTGGAGAATAAGCTCTACATCATTGCCGACGGGGTTCTGGGTCCCGTCTTCATTCCCCTGCTGTATGTCCTGCTCATGGGACTCTGCACAGACCGCCTGCGCGATGCAGAGCTCGTGCTGCAGCAGCAAATCGTCATCATCCATGGGCTGTACCTCAGGAAAGCTTCCTCCCGCACTCAAGCCATTAAGATCCTCTACAACGAGGTGAGTTCTATGGGGTGTTCCTCTATTCTCTATCTCTCTAATCAAGCTGATTTCCATAGCACACCTCTCTGATCATCCATCAGAAGCTGGAACCTCTGCAGAATTTGATTATTTTGGGCACCACCTGTGATCGCGAGTTTGCTTTCGATTACCTTTTGACGGCCATCCTGACGGCTGTGTCTTTGGTCCAATATACCCTATCGTGTGGGGACTATCCCGTCAATGAGTGTGCAACGCATAAGTAGGGTATTGGAGGTGGCGGAAGAGTATGATTAACAATCCATAAACAATAAAAATTCGATTATTTTCAGGGGTAAAACAAAGTTCTGTGACAATTTAATCGATACATTTGCTTATATCGATTATTTATCAAATACAAATTTATCATTTTTCGATATTATTGTATATATCGATTATTTATGAACTTTATCGATAACTTTTTGGGTAATAAATATTCTTTGGATGCTTAAACGAACTTTTACCGATAACTTTCAGGTAAAAACTAGCAGTAGGATCCTTAAACAAGCGTTAATCGATAACTTCTAACTAAAAAATGATATATCGATGATTAATCGATCACCTTTAATGCAATTTCAAGCATTATTTCAAAGAATAACTTTATTAATCTTTTAAAATCTCATGGAATATGGTTTTATTTTCCAAACAAGTCAAATATTTCCTAAATATTTGAAGAATCCAAAGAGATCGTCTTGTAATCGCCCTAAAAACGATAACCAACCGATTTCTCTTGCCACCAAAATGAGTTTCCACTCTTGGTAAAGCATTTCCGCATAGTTTTCCCCCCACCTTTAGCCCATCCAATCATCAATGACTCTTACACTCATCTACATATCCATTCGGGGGCCTCTTTTTTGGCCATATTTCAAATTCTACAACAAAATTCAGGCAGGCATCTGCCAGTCCCACACTTTCGCACGCCATTTATCAAGAACTTATCATACAGCAGCCCCTCATACCCTGCACTGACACCCACTCAATGGACTCCACTCTGGCACCCCTCCCCCCTCTCTGGCACCTCCCACTAGAGGAGGACTCTCCATCCAGCGTAGGACTAGCAACAGTTCAAACAATCAACAGTCACGTACCATTTTTGACGGTTTACTTTTTGGCCAGCTAAAAAAAACGAAAAAAAAAGGAAGCTCAGGCCCGAGAGTACGTGAAATATTCAATTTTTGGATACATTTTGCCGGTACATTTAAATTTATTTTTACAACCCCACAAAGGACGTGGACCCCGGACTCTGGGACTGCGAACCCCTCGTGCCGGCTTGCCTCATAGACGATAAAATAATAATCGATTTAGACTTTGGTTCGAGTTTTGCGTCCATCTCCCACAACTCATCTGCGAGGGCAACCCCACAGTCCTGGAACTCCTGGGGGGATGGGGGGAGGGGGTGTGCACTTCCTGCGGGGAATCGATTTCTCTCGCTCTCTCAGACTTTGGTAAATTTATGCGAATTCGAATTTGATATGGTTTAAACTGTTTGCCTAGGCAACGACTACGACGTCAGCCATGCAAATGTTCTGATAAGAGCAGCTTCCTCCCCTTTGTGGGGGCGTGGTAGTGCCTATGGCTTTGTCGCCTTTTTAGTGGAAAATTAATTTGCTATAATTCATCAATGGGGCAAAAAAAGCAGAGAAAGGAAAGGCAGAGCCTGCCGGCAGAAAGGATTATTTTGCATAAAAAATTGTGGCACTTGTCGAAATTTTTGCATAGTCTGCTTTTGGGCGGCTGCTTGAAAATACTCCACCAGCAGCATATTGGATGTGTATGTATGTATGTATGTGCGTGGGTGTCTGTGTGTGTGCGTCTGTGTGGGTGTATGTAAGTGACGCACTTTGTATAATTTATGGCTGCACATTTATTTTATTGAGTTTAATGTGGGCACAGTTGTTCCTGCCTTCTGCCTCGGCTGCCATCGCCATTTCGGAAAGGTGCAAGGTCCCTCCCCCACACAGAGAGAGAGAGGGAGAGGGAGGGAGAGGGAGGGAGAGGGGGCTAGGCATGGAAGGGAGACATGTCTGTGGGTTTGAAGGGCAGATTGAGGAGGGAGGGAGGGGGCCTGGTGGGGGCCCAAATGGGTAACCATTTGAAGGCTTTGTTCTGCCTGAGAAAATGTATTACATCAAACCAGGGAGGAGGCTTTCGGTTTTCCTGAGGTTCTTCTTGGCACTTCCATAAATTGGAACCAGTTCTACTGAGGAGAATGATTTCAGGGCAGTCTCTTTTTAGAGATTGATGAGGAACTGAGAGAGGAGAAACATTGATAGAGGGATTGTATGTGGTTACAGATGAGTAAATAGAAGAACGACTAGGGTAGAAGAGGTTTTCAGAGGGTTTTCCTGCTTTCTTGAGACCAAAATATACTTTTTTCAAAATTATTTGGACTTGTAAAGTCTCGTATTTGAATTTCAATTAAAAAATAAACCTCAAAACCCTCTTTATGAACTCCAAAAGTCAACAATTCTTTGAAGTTTAAAGATATTTCAAGTCTAGAAACAATTATTTGATAGAAAAGATGAAGATTTAATAAGGTAATCATTTGTTTTACTGAAAAAAGTCACCAAGAACAAAGGCAGAACTTAATATCTAAGCTTTAGGTGTCTAAAGTTCCAATATTCTGTTAAGTTTAAAGATATTTCAAGTCTTGGAACTCTTCTTTGATGGAACAAATGAAGATTGAAGAAGGAAATCATTCGCTTTACTGGAAAAAGTCACAAAGAACGAAGACAGAAGCTCCAGGTGTCTTTAGTTCCATCATTCTGTTAAGTTCAAAGATATTTCATATCTAGGAAGTCTTCTTTGATGAAAAAGATGAAGATTTAACAAGGTAATGATTTGTTTACAGTCATAAAGAGTTATTTTCCAGCTCCAAGTCTTCACAGTTTCAACATTTCTTCAAAAAAGCCTCCAGTTCCATCCCTGGAAAAGTGGTTGCCATTAAATTTAATAATGTCAATTAAATGAAATATGTTCTTGAGGCACAAACACACAAATTAAATCGTTAGCTACCCGAAAATCCCCAACAACCTGCAACCCGAATGAAAAATAGACCCCACTCGCCGTCAGGAACTATCCTGTCGCCCTCTCTGTTTCGTACTCCCACTCGTACTCCCACTCGTACTCCCACTCGTACTCCTCCTCGTACTCCCTCTCGTACTCCCACTCGTTTCCCTCCTACTCGTATTTTCCACCAACTAATTAAGCATTCAAAAACGTTTTGGCATAAAGTTTAAATTGGGAGGCAGCCATGGCAGTGGCAGTGGCAGTGGAGCATCCATGGCAGGAGCAGTGGCAGTGGGGCAGCCATGGCAGAACCAGTGGCAGTGGGGCATCCATGGCTGCACCATAGTGGCGAACCTCTCCATTCTGCCATTTGGGGTTTAGCTTTTTCGAGAGGGGCTACGCGGGGAGGGGTGGGAGGGGCAAAATCCAATAATAAAGACGACGAAACAGTGCGCTCATAAATTATGGCAAATTATTAAGCAAAAGTCACCAAAAACAGAAAAACTTTTGCCAACGCACGCGCGCGCTCCCCCTGCATCCGCACCCGTCGATGCGAAAATGAAAGTCCTGCCAAAACATTGCGTATACGAGGGGGGACGGGGAGGAGAGGGGACGCTTCGTTCGTTGTAGAGAATGATTTATTTTTATTATTATTGGCGGTGAATTTTAAATCAAAAAGCTCGCTCGCTCTCTCTCTGTCGCTGTCGCCTCCCTGCCAAAATGGTGGCCGCCCGAAAAAGTATGCTATACATTTTGTAAGCTGCTTTCGATGTCGAAAATACGGCGGCAGCTGCTTTTGTCATTATTAATAACTGTTAATTATTCACCATTATATAACTACTCCATGGACCAATGGCCCCTCCCCTCCCCTCCCGCACTCCTCCTGTCCCACGACGAGCGACGTTTCGAGCACGTTTCAGACGACGAAAACTTGTTTGCTTATGGCGTCTCGGTGCCCCACTCTCTCTCTCTTTCTCTAGCTGCTTCTCCTTTACTCTCTTTCTCTTTCACTGTCTTTCTCTCTCTCCCTCTCCCTTTCTCTCTCTGTCATTCTCGCTCGAGTAATTCTCTTCTTTCATATTGTTTGGGCATCATATTTTATGTGCTCCTTAGTTAACGCCAATGTCGATGTCGATGTCTTGTCCCTCAACCATTCTCTGTCTCACCCTCTCTCTCTCTCGCTCTCTCTTTCTACCTCTCTGTCTTCTGTCTATCTCTTTTTCTTTCTATAACTATCTCCCTCTTTCTCTTGGCTATATTTACATATTATTAAAAAGTTTTCCGAAGCTCAGGCAACATTAAACAAAAAAAAAACAGAGAAAAAGAGAAGTAGCTACAGTAACTCAAAACTCTCTCGAACTAGGGATATCCTATAATTATTGCAGGTTACTCGGAATATAAAGACATATAACAGCACTATTTATAACGGTAAAAAGTAATACTTTCATATCTTTAAAAATTATGGATTTTATAGCATATTTCCTCATCGATTTCTAAGATTTTTGTCATAATTTTAGATATTTGAAGACTCCGTACTATCTATGACTCCCTTGAATCACCTTCCCTTCCTCTGTGGCTGCCCTTGGGCATACCTCACATACCCTCTTCATACCCCTTGAAAAAAGAGCGATGAAAAGTAAACTTTTCTATTTTGCCTGCCTCTGGACTCTCAAGTTATTGAAAATTCATGAATAATTGACATTTATTGCAGTTGGCACAAAATGATGGTCGATAATGGAATGGAGGGGGTGGGGGCTGCTCCTGTCTCTCCCTCTCCCTCTCTCTCCCTCTTGCTGTCCTGCTGATTCTGTGTGTGTCTGCATTTTATAGACATAAATATTAAAGTAGCTTACGTACTTAATTGTAAATTATGCATTCAATTAGTTATGCCAGGCTGCCCCCAAATGCCATTTACAGAGAGGGTCAGAGAGAGACAGACAGAGAGAGAGAAAGAGAGAGAGAGAGAGAGAGCGCTACTGTCTTCAATTAAATTTTGAATATTGTTATGGCTCCTCCTTGGAGCTCCTCCCTTCCTATGGCTAATAATAGTAGTGTCAGCTGCAGGAGACTTCACTTCTCTTCTCTGCTCTTCTCTTCACTTCTCTTCTCTGCTCTTCTCTTCTCTGCTGTTCTGTTCACTCAATCATGCAAAATTTGCTCCAGTTTATCCGTTTATCATATTTCCGCAGCCAGAAGCCAGGGCCAGAGCTCGAGCATCCATCAGGTGTATCCATAATCGTAAAGTTTTCCAATGATTTTGTAATGAGCGACTCTCTGGTTTAGCTACATTCTCTCTAGCACTTTCTCTAGCAGTGTTTTGAGGCGCTTTCTCTAGTAATTTCTGGGGCATTTGCTCTACTGTTCTGAGGGACTTTCTCTAGCATTCTCTGAGGCACTTTCTCTACTGCTCTGAGGTACTTTCTGAGGCACTTTCTCTAGGTTTGTTCTGAGACACTTTCTGGGTTATTTTCTGGTTTATTTTCTGGCTTATTTTCTGGCTTATTTTCTGCTGTATTTTCTTTGGCATTTTCTACTTAAATTTCTGGTCTTCTGTCAAAAGCATTTTCCAGCTAAATTACCCCACAAATGGCGCCCAAGTTTCCCGGCAGCTTCGGCCACAGTTAATTCCGTAATTGAATTACGTTTATAATTGAAACAAAGGCTATTGGAACATCAAAGGTTGTTTCCTGCTAACTTATTTGTTTATGCAAATGATGGGGGGCTTACCTTGAATTTTGGATTAATAATTCCAAGAATTGGGAAACTATTTTAGATTAAATAAAAGTATGAACAAAAGTATAATTTAAATTGAAAGAATTATTGGAACCTATAGATTATTATGTTCCTGGGGAAAAACCTAATTTATTGATGGGATTATTCAAATATATTTTTTAGGATTTATAACTCAAGCAGGCATTTACTTAAAATATATAAAAATGAAATGTTTTTTTTTGCAAATTTGTAATTTTATGAAATTTTTAAGTTTTTGAAAATATTTAATATTTACAATATTTCAATTTTTGGAAATTATTTAATTTTTAGGAAATTTTTAATTTTAGGTAACTTTTAATTTTATAAAAAAATTAAAAAAAAAATTTTAGGAAATTGTTAATGATAAATTTCCTATCATTTCCTATAAATTTAATTTTAGTAAATTTTCAATTATAGGAAATTTTTAATATAGAAAATCTTTAATTTTAGTACATTTTTAATTTTATGAATTTTTAATCTTAGGAATTTTATAACTTTAGGAAATTTGTAATTTTAAGAAATTTTCAATTTTATGAAAATTTTAATTAAAGAAAATTTTTAATTTTAAAAAAATTTTAATTTCAGTAAATTTTTTAATTTTAGAACTTTTTAATGTTTTTATGTCATGTTTTTAATTAAAGGAAATTTTTAATTTTATTACTTTTTTAATTTTAGTACATTTTTTAGTAAAGTTTTGCATTAATTTAGTTTGAAAATTAATACTTTTAAGATTCTAGAACCAATTTTTAATTACATTTTTTTAGTTTACTAGAAATAGAAATTATTAATTAATTAAATTATGGTATTCCTTCCTTATTCCAAATTTATTGTTATTTATTGCCAAATAAATGGTATTAATTTGTAATATTTTCATCAGTTTTTTTCCTTGAATTATCATCAAATCCTCTTGAAATAAAATGATTTCTTATAATCTGCAAACACTCCAAAAATGTGTCCCTCCCAAATTTAATTTCATTTCAAACCCCCAACAAAAATATCCCTCAATCTCTTATATATCTATGATAATTTTTGTAAACTTTAATCCAGAATAAACTCCACTAAAAACGTTATCTAAAATATCCCCCAAAGATCAATCAACCAGCCACTCTATCCAACCAGCAGGATAACATATTTTTGCACTCCACTCAGGCAATGGGGACACAATTCTGCATCGCAGTGCACATCACATTTTAATTGACTTTAAGCCTATCCACCCACGTAGCACACCCACCTCTCTCTCCCTCTCCCTCTCTCTCTCTCTCTCTCTCTCTCTCTCTCTCTTGCTCTCTATGGCTACAATTGGATATAACTGCAAATGTGATATGTTACGTAGTGTATCCACTTTTTGATTAAATTTAACCCGCAGCTATTTGTTCGGAGGAGAGAGAGAAGCACTGGATTTCCAGTGGCTGCCGCTGCCGCTGTTCCATTTTAGATTATGAAAATGTATATCCAGGAACTCTTTTATAAACCCCCGCCACCCCACCCCCTTAACCCTTAGATGACTTTCACATATTTTGTGCCATAAAATAACACCAGAGGGCGCTGTCAGCAGCAGCAGCAGCAGCCATAAGCTTCCTATTTCCGCTTTTTGTGTTTTTGTGTTTCTAGTTGCAAAACTAACGCCACGCATACATGTATCAAAACATGTCCTGTATGTGTGTGTGTGTGTGTATCTGTAAACCACACATATGCTGATGGTTGCCCCGGCGGTACGTACACGCACATTGCACAGGCATTTTGCATTCAAATGCATTTAATTAAATCAACTAGAACCAACAGCAGCAGCAGAAGCAGAAGCACCAGCAGGAAAATGCAGCAACAGCATTCTCCCACACACACACACACCCACACACACACACCCACACACTCTTCTGCCCCTCCCCTTCCCTGCCCCTCTTTGGCTCTGGCTTCTCCAATATGATGAGCCTCATAACATTTAAAACAAAATTTATTTTGTGTAAATTTTGCCAGGTTCGTTAGTTTTAATTGTGTTTAGTTTTCATTTGCCAGCACAGCGCAGTGCCAGAGAGAGAAAGAGAGAGAGAGAGAGAGTTCACACATTCCCTATACATGTACGTGTGTGTGTGTGAACAGTGGTGTAAAAACAATGGGCATATGCTGGGGAAATGCAAACATATGCTGAGTATTTGACTGTCCACAGATTCCATTTCCAAAGATAACTTTTTTGAATGGTTTTTTAAATAAATATAAATATATATTTATATATTGCTTTGCCGCCAAAGCAGCTTACAAAATTAAATGAAAAAGAGCTCAGAATATACCCGAATGAATTATAATTAAAAATTCATAAAACCTACAGCGAAAAAAGTTTATGTTTTGCACTTAAATTAATTTTAATTCAAAGTTTAATTTGACTTTAAAAGAAAAATATGTATTATTTTCATAAATAACTGGTAAATTAATGAATGGTTGAATCAATAAATCAATGATGAACAAAATACTTTGTTCTAAGGTTACTTTTGCTGTAAATTCCCTGCCGGATTCTATTACTTTCAGAACTTTCATAAAGAATCGTCTTTAAAAGGCTTTTCACTTTATAAAAGGTACCTTTAGTCTTGTATATTATACATATATAGCACATTTAATCCATGGTACTACCATTTAACCTTTACTTTGGTGGCAACAAAGCAAATTTTTATCTTCAATTTAATAGTGATAAAATTTCATATATTTTTAACCTTCTTAACCACATTTTAAGTCACCTTTTAAGCCCCATTTTCAGCCCCATTTTAAGCCACATTTGAAGCCACATTTAAACCACATTTTAAACCTAATCTTAAGCCACATTTTAAGCCCCACTTTAAGCCCCATGTTAAGAACCATTTTAAACCACATTTTTAACCACATTTTAGTTCACATTTTAAGCCACATTTTAAACCACATCTTAAGCCACATTTTAAGGCACTTTAGGGCCGCTTTTTAAGCCACATTTGAAGACGATTTCAAGCCACATTTGAAGCCACTTTAAGGCTAGTTTTTGATTACTTTTAGGCCACTTTTAGGACATGTTTGGGCCACTTTTTTGACACCTTTTAAGTCCCATTCTAAGCCCCATTTTAAGCCCCATTTTAAGCCCCATTTTTAGACACATTAAAACCACATTTTAAAACACATCTTAAGCTACATTTTAAGGCACTTTAGGGCCGCTTTTTAAGCCACATTTGAAGACGATTTCAAGCCACATTTTAAGCCACTATAAGGCCAGTTTTTAGCTACTTTTAGACTACTTTTAGGACATCTTTGGGCCACTTTGTTGCCAACTTTTCACCACTATTAGGCTACTTTAAGGTTACTTTTAAGATACTTTTAAACCACTTTTGGGCCACTTTTAGGCCACTTTTAGGCCACTTTTAGGCCACTTTTAGGCCACTTTTAAGCCACTTTTAGGCCACTTTTAGGCCACTTTTAGGCCACTTTTTAGGCCACTCTTAGGCCTTTTTTGGGCTAATTTTAGGTCACATTTTACGCCACATTTAAAGCCACTTTTAGGGCACTTTTTAGTCTCTTTTTGTCTACTAATCTTAAATATTTTGAGTATAGCACATATATGATCTATTTACAGATACCTTAGGGCTAATATTTCAATGAAATATGAACTGAAAATGCAACAGAGAGCTCCACTATGAACTGAGGCACTTAAAGACTCTGAGATGTCAAATCATTCAACTAGAATATTTATGAATAATGCAAGATTGAAATGTACTTCAGATTGAACCCATTCAACGAGTTGGAAACATTCTGTTCTATCCCTTTTCGATAGCTACACATAAACCCCATGTCACTAGCATTCTACAACAACTGGAAACTCCCTTTATATTCAAAATATTCCTCAAAATCAATCGTAATACCATCAATTTCTTTGATAAAATGCAAACCCCACAACATTTAGATTTTTCTTTATTTTATTTTATTTTCTTATATATTTTTTTACCGAATATTTTCTTTTCTTTACCGAAACCCACTGTAGAGAGAGAGTTGGCTTCATATGAGAGTTTTGCTTACAATTAACTTACTTTTAGAGTTACATATACATACACATACATATATATATATATTTATATAGATAGATAGATACATTTTATGTTGTTACTTTTTCTGTCAATTTGGCAGAAATTTTTGGCATGCAGTTGCGACGGAGAGAGAAAAAAGGACAATCAAAGCCATTAAATAAAATATAATAAAAAATACAGCCAACAGATGAGACTTGGAGAAAAAAAGAGACCAAAAAAGGAAAGATTGAGGCTCAGAGAAAGATAAGGAGCCAACAGATGAGACAGAAAGAGACTCAGAGAAAGAGAAGGTGCCAACAGATGAGACAGAATGAGACTCAGAGAAGGAGAAAGAGAAGTAGTAAGAGCAAAGAGCCAACAGATTGAAAGATGAGAGATTGAGGCTCAGGGAAAGAGCCAGCAGAGAGGCTGAGCTGAGAGTCCTGTCCCACCTGTCTCTCTCTCTTTCTCTCTCTATCTCTCTCTCTCTTTCTCTCTCTATCTCTCTCTTTCTCTCTGTGTGCTGGCGACTCAATCGCAGTGTCAATTAGCCATTTGTTGGCCTGGCACTCCGTGATACCCGCATCAGAAAAGCTGTCAGAAAAGTTAAATGTGAAAATGTGAAAATGTGGTAAAAAAAAAGAGGAAGAAAAAACCCCATTCGTATCATCATTTATTTGATTAACGCTAATTGAAGGCCACGTCAGGAGGGCAAAAGCCATAATGCATTATCTCTACGGATGATTTTACCTCCAACACCCCCACCCCCCACCGTTTTTTCTGCCTTTCTGGAAATTAAATCATTGAAAAGAAAATTCTGCAATCTGAATTCTGAATTCCCTGAAATAAATCAAAAAGGGTTCCATATCGCATCGCATCTCTTGTTCAGGTTTTTGTTAACACTCGACTGAATTTGCGTTCTTAAAAACATTTTCTTTTGCTAAGATTTTGTTTTTGTATCCAGAGGGGGAAAAGGGCAGGCAGAGGGGACTGAGAGGGTGGGGAGGGGAGGGGTTTTCTCCACTTGAGATAAAGTATTTTCTGCTGCTGTGTTCATTTGTTGTTTTGATATTCAAAAGGAAATTCTGCACGACTAAATCGAAATGGAAATGACAGGCAACCAAAAGGCCAAACTCTCTTTTCAAGTAAATGCCTATAGCGAGGGTTGCTGGAGAAGTTTGTGGGGCCAATAATTCAATAATTATCACGGGAATATTTGGGAGATATTTGGGAATTTATTGCTTAATAAATGACGGAAATTTCAATGACTTTCAATCATTTGTGGAATTTAATTACTAATTTAAACAATTTCTTAAACATTCCTATTTCATTCTTTCATATTAATAGTTTTTAATGATATGAGGGTTCCTGACAAAGTGAAAAACTATCCCAATACAGAGTTCTTGTGCGTATAGTGCCGATTTCTGTTCGATTTGGAATCAAGTACGTTATTATAATCGATGGAATAGCTCCATATAAGCTGATTTCCCATCAGAAAACCCATTTTTGGGTTCATTTTTTGTGTTTCGGATTAAAATTCATAAAAAAAAATAGTAAATAAAATAATGGAAAAATTAAATAAAATAAATAACCCATAAATAAATAAATAAATAAAATCAATAAAATAAATAAAATAAAATAAATAAATAAATAAAATCAATAAAATAAATAAAATAAAATAATAAATATAATAATGGAAAAATTAAATAAAATAAATAACCCATAAATAAATAAATAAATAAAATCAATAAAATAAATAAAATAAATAAATAAATAATATAACCCATAGCCGATATAAGTCGGTAAAATCGGAATAGATCCCCTTGAAAATGGCAAAAAAAAAAACCCAGGAAAATGTCATTAAATGAAAATAAATTAATAGATTTTTAATGCTTGAAGAGGCAGTAAAGCTTCAAGATATATACGTATCTATATATATGTATCGAAATACATTTATATATATTTCTAATAGATGTATTCCCGAAAAGAAAACATTATAAAGTTCTATCGTACATTTGAGTCATCATTTGACATTTTGAAACACAGTGAAATGATTTAATTAATTGAAATGCTTTCGTCTTGACAGGCAGAAAAACAGAGGCAATAACAGAGGCCTACTTATCGCCATACCAATCCCCAATGCCCCCAACTTCTATGCCCCATTCCCTCTGCCATCTAATTCCATATTCCTCTTTGCCCCTCCCCTCTAATAAGCTGAGCCTCTGCTCTCCTCTCCTCTCCATTAGCAGTCAGTGGAGCATAATTGTGCCAACAACATTTGGCATCATTATTTTTGTGTGTGGCCTGGCATATCTTTGATCTTAATAGTAGTTTGCTTTGACAATTTTTACTTTAGGGCAACAGCAGGGGGAGGGGGGAGTAGGCAGGAGGGGCAGTAGACCCCGCAAAGCATTTAATGTGATTAATTAATTTAAAGTTCTGGTCTCCAGGGAGTGGAGAGTGGCATGGAGGAGTGGCAGAGGCTGCTCCCTAAAATTCTCTGGAACCAAAAAGAACAAGAACCGAAGGAGCGAGGAGTAAAATATTAAAGGGAAACGACAATGAAGATACCCTAGGAATTACCTTCTTGTAGGGATATTTTCATATTTCATTAATTCTTTAAATTTACAGTTTAAACATGGGTTTGAAGGTAGAGATAGGCATAGAAAAGTAAGTTCTTTGAGATGAGAGGCTGCTTACAGCCGAACCCTAACTGCTTAGCTGCTCTGGAAGAGAGAAAGAAGTAAACCTGAAGTAACCTGAACTGCTTAGCTTCTCTGGGAGAGAAAAGAAGTAAGCCTGAAGTAACCTGAACTGCTTAGCTTCTCTGGGAGAGAGAAAGAAGTAAACCTGAACTGCTTAGCTTCTCTGGGAGAGAGAAAGAAGTGAACCTGAAGTAAACTGAACTTCTTAGCTTCTCTGGAAGAGAGAAAGCAGGAATTGAGAGAGTCTGCGACATTTTGGAACATAAATCTTTCCTATATTTTCTCCTTTTTCTAGTTTTCAACATCCCAACAGGCGACAATCAGAGTTCCATGTAGATTCCATGTAGATTAAATATAGATTCCATGTAGATTCCATGTAGATTACATATAGATTCCATGTAGATTCCATGTAGATTAAATATAGATTCCATGTAGATTACATATAGATTCCATGTAGATTCCATGTAGATCTATGTAGATCTATGATTCCATGTAGATTCCATGTAGATTACATATAGATTCCACATAGATTCCATGTAGATTCCATGTAGATTCCATGTAGATTCCATGTAGATCGATCTTCCAACTAAAAGAACCATCAAAAATCTACCAGAATGACTATATATCTTTTCCCCCATGGCTGATCCAGAATATATACACTTTCTGGCCTTAAAAATATTTCCTTCTCTTCAAAAATAGATCCAGATGTTCCTCCCAGTAAAGCCTGAACTTTCAAAGGAGTCTTCTTCGTATTCTTTGAATTCAAAACTTCCTGGAACATTCAGTTCTCTGTCCACCCTTCCACCCCTTAGGTAAAATTAATGTTAATAATGTTGTTGGAGTGTTGCTTGCTCTTCCTGCTCATCCACTAATTGCCTTCAATCAAGTGTCGCCAAAAGGGCAGGGACCTCCATGTCAGGGCACCCGTTGACAGTGACACTTGAAAAATGTCCACCAAAAAAACACAGCAGCAGCAGCAGCAGAAAAACAAAACCCAAGGGAAAATATGAAGAGAGATACAAAGATACGACATAAAGAGGGGGGGTACAGGGGCCTACCGCAAGAAGTTATGAAAAATGAACATAAAACCCAACCCAAAAACATAGAGATACTCCCCCCCCGTACTCCCACTTCCTTTGGCTAAAGTCCTGTCTTTGTTTTGTGTGTGGGCCGAAAAACCCTTTGAAAAATGACTGAAGAAACAGGTGACAGTCTCCCCGCCGCAGCCGCCGCTCTAAGGTACAGTTGCCGTCAAAAGCTGTAGGCGGCAGCGGGCATCCCATTTGACGAGTAACTTAATAAACAATCATCAGGCCAGGCCAGGACTGGACAGGCAGGCGGTAAGGCCGTAAGGCGGTAATTATATGACGGTAGATGATGTTATAATGAGTGCCACACAGAGACACACAATACATCAACCAAGTGGCAGGCAGAGAGGCAAGCAGGCAGTGAGGCAGGCAGAGAGGCAGACAGTGAGGCAGGGTCTCTGTTGCTGGTTGCTTGGTTGTTTATTTGTGTGTTGGCTTGTGATAATTGAAAATGTTTGTAATTTTCACTGTCCTTTCTTTCGACTACTCTCTCTCTCTGTCTCCCTCTCTCTGTCTCTCTCTATCTCTCTCTCTCTCTTTCTCTCTCTGTGTTTTGCTCTCTCTCTAAAACTTTGCACTTTTATCTGTTGCAAAACTTTTGTTGGACTTTTTTTCGCTCATTTTCCTTCACGTTTTTTTTTTCTTCTGCATTTTTCTTCAGCTTTTTCTGGTTTTTGTAGAACATTTTCCTTCAGCTTTTCCTCATTTTCCTGCTACTTTTTGTGTGTGTTTGGGGCCATTTTCCTTCGTGGAAAAGTTTTGCGACAGTTTAGGGATTAGGAGGCGCCCCAAAACGTAGAGCGGGGGCAATGGACGCACGGCCGCCGGGCAAAGTTTCGGGTCATGTCCAAAAATTTAAGTGCTGAAAAATTTGCTGGATTATGTGTCAGTTGATGAATTTGTTGCGCGAGTGGGAATTAGACGCTAATGTTTGTTCTTTTTTGGCCACCAGCCGCCAAGAGAGCAATGCACTAATAGATTTGTCAGCCTGTGTGGCATGTGGCTCGAGAGTGTGGCAACCTCAACAAACATATGGAAAAACTTTTGATTATCATGAAAACCCATGAGTAAATACAGCTGTCAGGCCCTCAGAGGAGGGCCATAGGTAGATGCTGTGCGGTTTGGAGATAAATCTAGCCCTGGCCGTTACTCTTATGCCTCGTCCTTTGCTAGGGGAGGTTTTCCGCCTCTCAGATGCTGTAGAATATTCTTTAAAAAAATAAGAGCATATTTGGTGTAAGTTTTCTTAAAGTTTGGACATTGTTTTCACCTTTTAGATGCTGGAAAATATTCTTTAAAAATTATTTAAAAATAAGAGAATTTTTGGTGAATGTTTTCTTAAAGTTAAGGCATTTTTTTCACCTTTTAGATGTTGGAAAATATTCTTCAAAAAAATACTAAAATATTGGTGAATGTTTTCCTAAAATTAAGAAATTTTTATAAATTTTTTATTGGAAGAAAAAAAAGATAATATTTGATAATGTTTTCTTAAAATTTGGACATTTTTTCACCTTTTAGAGGCTGGAAAATATTCTTAAAAAAATACTTAAATATTTGGTGAATGTTTTCTTAAATTAAGGGAATTATTATAGATATTTTAATGGATGAAAATACCTTCTGTAACGGGCAATGTTTTCTTTGAGAATCGGTGGGTTTTCTAAAGATTTTGGGACTAGAAGTTCACCCTATGCAAGAGGATCTATTCATCTGTATCTTTCATCTTTTTTCTCCACTTTTGTCCATAATTTGAGGGGAATTCCAAGGAAAAGCTTCCCTTCTCTCTTTGTAGCTTAATTCTCCCCTTAAAGACTCCCCTCTCTCTCTCCCTCTCTCTCTCCCTCTCTCTGTCCCCCTCTCTTCAAATTAAAACCCCTAAAATCTCTCTCTGTGGCCTACAATTTCCAAGCAATTACCTTAAACACCGAATCACTTTGATTTTGATGGCACGTCCAGGCCTTCGCTTCCGTTTCCTTTCTGCTCCGATCCTACGTAATCCTTCTTTCGGCGCATTAGCTGCAACAATTTCCTAAGCTCCTACTTCAAACCTGGCGACAGGGGAAGGGCAGGCAACCCTTTCGGGGAGCAGTACAAATATGTGCACAGGTCCGCCTAAATGCATGCAACACATTGCCGCAATCACGAGATACAGATAAACTTCAAAAGGCGACCGAAAAGCGGCTTAAAACTTCGCCCCTGGATGGAACCTCTAGGCTGCCACACGGGGGGTGAGGGGGGAGGGAAGGAAACTCTATGACAACATTGACAAAAGAGCCCGCGGATGGGCAGGCACTTGGTGCTGTGTGGCACACAGGATGAGCACAAATTAAGCATTGCCATGGAGGTGATGCCCATGCCCCATGCCCCTTGCCCACCTCCCTCCCCCCTTCTGTGCGTCCAAGAGATGATTGATTGAGCTTTTAGTTAAATTGCGCAAGCGACCAGCCACATGGCTCTGTGGCTCTCCTCTGGCCTTCCAGAGGACCTTCTGTCTTTGGAGGAAACTTCCTCGGCAACAATCTCTACCCCGTTCCGTCGTCCATCGTCCGTCGTCCGTCTTCCGCCTTGCGTTGGTAAACTTTAGCCACGTTGTCAGGGGCAACACACACCCACACACACCCACACACAGCTTCGGGCTTAAGTCTGGGTCGCTGGTTCATTGTAAACGCAAAATTATTTGCACGACGGCGACAGCGCTGGCCCCCAAGGAGGCACCTCGCTCGCTCTCCATCGCTGCGGCTCATCACATAAGCCTAAGCCCCTCCGCTGGTTGCATGGTTGCATGGTTGCGCGGTGGCCAAAGGCACTGGAGAGGTGTGCCACAACAGCATCTTAGAACGAGATGAAGAACTAAGAGTGGATATTGGGTTGTGCTGGAAGTGTGAGACTCTCTTATTGCCATTGCAGTGGGAAATTGTTGAAAAATTATTACGTTTTACCCGCAATAATCTTTAGAATTTCATATTTGAATCATTCTTAAACTATTTACGAACATTTTGGTTAGCAAATATTCTCAAAAAATACCAGAGAAAGTAAATCCGTATTAAAAGAATGTCAATTAATAGCCAACTTTAACCCCAAACTCCTAAACAAAAGCTTAAACCAAATCATAGGAATGAAATATCTGAAAGAATACAATTTAGAAGAGCTGAAAGTCCTCCAATTTATTTTTCAACTTTTTTCTTGTTGTCTTTTCTCTAAAAATATATAAAAAAAATTATCATAAATATTTTATTTATTCGTAACTTTTTATCATATTTCAGTGAATAAACTAGAGATTTCCGTATATAAAATTATAGAAAATATTATACAAGGTCATAGGATCGCAAATATTACCAAGCAATAACCTCAGAACAAAAAAACTTGAAATATTTTGATATATTTTTCATATTGAACCAAAAGTAGAATTAAAAAAAGAAATGGTAAAACATTTTGAAATTTTTTATTTAATTTAAATATATTAAATCTTTAATTTAAATATTAAACCAAGAGTAGAAATTAAAAAAAAAAAAATAGTAAAACATTTTGAAATTAATATGTAAGTCTTTTATATTTAATTTAAATATATTTACTCTTTAATAAAAATCTATTTCCAAATTAAAATAAATATATTCTTTTTTTTAAATTTATGATTTATATAATTAGAATAAATATATTTTTTCTTAAATTTAATACCTATTAATTTTCTTTTTAAGTGTTTATTTGTATTTTTTTAAGTGTTTTATTTTTTTAAACTTATGATTTTCATAATTAGATTAAATATATTTTTTCTTAACTTTAATATATTTTAATTTTTTGAGTGTCTATTTGTATTTTTTTTAAGTGTTTTATTTAAAAACACTTTTTATTTGTAATACTTTTACCTTTTAATCATAGTAAATTCTATTTAATTTCACTATTATTGTTTGCAAAACCCAAATATTTAATTTTAATTTATTTAAATATTTCTCTGAGCGTGGAATTTCCCACCAATTCTCATATTTTTCACCATATATTTTAGTCAAAACAAACAACTTTTTAAAATAGGAGAAACAGTAAAATTTCTGGTGCCAATTTTAGTATTAATTTTTAATCTTTGGCAACATTTCAAGTCATAGAAATTTCCTAAAAGAGTCATTACAGCTTCCCGAGCTTATCATAAACTTCTCCACAGATTTTCCCCCGTTTTGCTTCTCCATTAAACCCCTGGAAATTCCCTCATTTCCCGCTATTAAATTCCTTTAGTTTCCGCCCAAAACTATTCCTTTAAACGAACGAAACCCCAGGGCTCCAGGGGGGACTCCTTCAGGTTGCAGCCAACTTCAGATTCAGTCTGCTGCCAGGATCTCTTCTCTCCCTCTCTCTCTCTATACCTTTCTCATCTAGGGACAATGACTGTGTGGATGCAACACCGCCAACAGCAACAGCAGCAACAACAACAGGAGCAACAACAACGATGAAAATATAATTATGTCTGCTTTCTGCAATTATTTCAATTATAAACACAAGCTGTTGCATTTTCCCCACCAGGAAAAAGCAAAAACAAAAACAAAGAGAAAAAACGACAAACAATGAAAAGATGTTGCCGTTGGGCGCATAAAAAAATCGTCTTGCACACTTTTTCCAGTGCATGATGGCAGGGCGCGGGAAGGGTGAGGTGCAAAGGGGTGGGGTGAAGGGGGGTGAACGTGAGTTGCAGGACAGACTCTTGCATAAAATGAGCACATTAGCCCTAAAAGCAGAGGCAGCAGGCAGCAGGCAGCACATAAACTGTGCAAATGCCAGAGAGAGAATGAGAGACAGCGAGGAGAGGGGAGGAGAGAAGAAGAAGGGAGAGGAGAGGAGAGTAGAGTAGAGTAGAAAGAGAGTCAAGAAGGTGTCGGACTGTGTAAAGATGATGGAGCAAGACTGAGAGGAGAGAACGAGGAAGGCTGGGAAGGTCGGTGTCCCTCCACTAGTGTATGCAGATCCCTCGAAGGGAAGGGATATCCAGGGGTATATCTGACGAAAGAGTAACGGAAGGGGATGATTTCACTATTATACTACTATATTTTACTACTATATGCCATTCTTCTACTATTCTACTACTAATTCGATCTACAATTATTCTTGAAGTCTAAAATTTGACTAAAAAGCAAAGCAGAAACTTTTTTGAACCTCAAAAAAAGTCTCAAATTAAATGGAAAATATGAAAACTTCAAAAAAGTCTCAAGTTAATTTTAAAGAAAAATAGTAGCTGTACTTCCACTCATAAAATAAGCAGACCCTAAACTAATTAACTAACTAAACTCTAACTTATAAGCACTTCAAGATATTTGTTTGTAAAATGTTTATGATTTTACTTAAAATATTCGTGTAAATATTATTTTACAGAAGAAAAAAATGGTAAAAGAGTGACTACTGGAAATAACTACCAAAAATGTTCACAAGAATATATCAATTTATTTACACGAATATAATAATTGTGGAATATATGTATATAATATTTATATTTTATCTTTTATTTATATTTATTTTTTAATATTTTACTTATATTTATTATTAAATATTTTTTTACATTTATTTTTTAATGTGTTATTTATTTTTTTATAATTTATTTTATAATTATATAGATATTTTAATATTTTTTTATTTTATTTATTTATTTATTTTTTTTTATAATTTATTTTATAATTATATATATTTTTTAATTTTTTTATATTTATTTTGTAATCTTTTATGAATATTTATTATTATATTTCTCTATGTCATTTAAAAAAGTTTTGGGTCGTCTTCCGATATTTTTAACATATCGGCTAGAGCGACGAAGCGAGTGAGCCGGGGGCTGCTTTGCCCTCTAGTATTGTGACAATTTTTTTGTTGAGATTTTTGTATATTTATATTTTTATAATTTTTTATAGGTATTTTTTAATATTTTATTTATATTAATTTCTATATTTCTCTCTATTATATACAAAAAGTTTTGGGTCTTCTTCCTATAGGTGCTAGAGCGACAAAGCGAGTGAGCCGGGGGTTGCCTTGCCTTCTAGTATTGTTATATTTTATTTATAAATTTATAAATATTTTTTTTATGCATAAATTGTGATGAAACATCAGCTTAAAGCGGAAAAATCTTTCCTGTTTTTACTTTATTATTTCCTACAATGACTTCAATACTCTAGGGTATCCTTTAGTCGTTTCCCCATCACAATAGAGACTTTGCTACTAATTTTCCACTACCCTTGCCTGCCGTTGCTGCTGCTAGTGCTGCTGCTGCCACTGCTTGTTGCATATGCATGTGTCTGGGGCGTCTGTGGCCTCTCTGTGGCGTAATGCGTGAAGTCTGGACGGACCAAAGAGGAGCATAATTACTATATAAGCTGAAGCGAGAGCTAACTTTTGATGGCAGATTTGTACAGAGAATCCTTCCCTTTTTTTGAGGGGGAGGTTGCATTCCTCTCTCTCTCTATTCACTCCCCTTTTGCTGTTATTTTTGGCTCACGTTTGCAGCATGCAACACAACAGAAAACAGCAACAGCAAACGTTTCTCGAGTTTATAATAAAACTTTTACTATGACAGTAAAATTTTAATGAAATCACTGCAGGACACAGCAGAGTCGAGTCGAGGAGAAAGGAGAAAGGGTCCCCCCCATTCTGTTGTGTAAAGTGGCCCAAGAGAGAAAATTGTGCTGCAGGGCAAAAGGAGAGAAGAAGGTAGAAATCAAAAGAAAAACTAAGGGAGAAAATCTAGTGACTTGATTGTTTGTTGTGGCAATTTGTTACACACATTTGAAATTTATAGAAGGGAGAAAGTCGGCAGGGGAAAGTCACACACTAGAGAGAAAGGAAAATGCATTGGAAAAATCTTACAAATTGGGTAAATATTTATGGCATCACAATTTAATAACCATCACCCGGAAATGGGTATGCGGTGCCGCTGGCTGGAATACCACTCGTCCTTCATTATCCTTGTAATCCTGGTAGGACATCGAGTAGATGCACTCCATGCCCAGGTGCCCCATATGAACTCCCATGAACCCCTTTCCTAAACCCCTCCCGCACCATTTATAATATAAATCAAATCTCTGTCGCCCCATAAACTCTCACCAAAAAAACCAAACAAAAAGCCACACAGATAAAACACAAAAAGCAAGCCACCAAAAAGATCCGAATTAATTTGCATTATTAAATCGCATGCATAAATCGCAGAGACACACAAAAGGGTGGCCATATTTTTTTTAAACAATACGATAATTAAAACATCCCCAAGGATCTGGCGAGAACTAATTGCTGGGTGTGCCACGCCCCGCACCCCATCCCGTCGATTGCCATTGCGAGTGTTGTAAATAAATAAATAAATGAAAGGGCAAGCCGAAAAACGCAAAAGCGAAAACGAAACCAAAATCAGAATGCCACCAGCAAGTGCCGAATTTCGTATGCGCTACCAGAAGCTATAGGAATGTATGGAACTCCACCATCAGCTAGAGAATTCTTTATACTCTAACAGAAGCAGTAGAAATGCAGACACAACCATAAGCTATCGAATTCTTTATAACCCACCATGAGATTCCAAATTCAAACTCCACCATCAGCTACCGATTCAAACACCTTCTGTAGCTTCCAGATTCATGCAACTCCACCATCAGTTACAACAATTCAAAGGCCACCATTAAGTACAGAATGGTTCATGCTCCACCATAAGATTTTAAATTAAAACGCCACCATCAAGTAGAGAATTCTTCAAGCTTCTGCTTCAGCTTCAGAAATTTAGACGCCACCATAAGCGATCGAAATCTTTTACACTCTACCAGAAGCTTCAGATATTCAGTTGCCATCATCAAGTAGAGAATTCTTTAAGCTCCTGCTTCAGCTTCCAGGTGCAACTCCCACCATGAGCTATAAAATTTGTCATACTCCACCATTAGCTACCGAATTGTTCAAACACCACCATCAGCAACCGAAATCGTTATACGTAGAGTATGCAGAAGCTGCAGAAATGCAGACGCCACCATAAGCTAAAGAATTAATTTAACGCCACCATCAGCTACCGATTTTTCAAACTCCTTCTGTGGCTTCCGGATTCAACCTCCACCATCAGCTAACGATTTCTTCAAACTCCTTCTGTAGCTCCTGCCATCAGCTACTGAAACTCCACCATAAGCTACCGAAATTAAAAGGCCATCCAACCATCAGAGAGAGTCATGCATAAATTATTAACAAGTGTGCGACTGTCGCCTTAATTTATGCTTTAAAAATTGTTCCGTCCCCTTTTTTTTGGGTGCTCCTTTTTATTTTGTTAATAACGAAAAGCGTGAAAATTGCGGGAAGGAAAGAGCATCACAGGGGGTTGGGGGTGGGGGGAGATTGAAACGCACTAATTCAATAATTTATGCACATTTTTGAATGCATGAACGCATCGGTCACTGGGCAGACGAGAGAGAGAGATGGAGAGAGAGAGGGGGCAGAGGGCAGCCACTTGCAAGGATTCTGAAAATCCTGTTTTCCATGATTTTAATTAAAAGTTAAAATTGTGCAATTTTGTAGCCCAAACTGTAACGAATTTGTGATGCCCTGGAAAAGGGAAAAAGGGAGAAAAACAAACTAAAAATGTATGAAAAATAATTAAAGGAAAATTTTTGGATTTTTTGGGATTTTATTGGAAAAATTAAATTTGTTTTTGCTATATTTGTCAGGAATACCCTCTATGAATATGCACTACTGCCAGAAAGAGATGCCATGATATAGACAGGGATAGAGAGACAGAGAGAGAGTAAGAGTGGGTGTGTGGGTGTGTGAGTGTGGGTGTGGGGGAGTGCCTCTCTTTTGGCTGCCACCCAGCGCCTCCCCTTGTGCCTCTCCTTCGGTGTGCGTTTCAAATTGAGCGGATTATATTTAATTACAATTTTTCGGTGGTGCTCTGAAAGGGAGAGGAGTAGGGAGGGGGGGTTAGTCCTCACAAAGGATCTACACCACCACCCCGCAACCCCGCAACACCCCCCCCTTCGTGCCTCTTGACATGCGTGTGTGCATTGCATTTGTAAGGGTTGTTCCTTTGTCCCCGTTTCGACGGCGGTATAGGTGGAATAGGGGTGTGGGTGGGGGTGGGGGTGGCGGCGCGTAAATGAAAAGTAAACCTTTATGCAACGCGCTGCGGGCGGCATGCAATCTGCCAACGAGCCCAGGACCCATCAAGCCACCCAAGTAACCCCAGAAGCAGCAGCACCCCAACCCACCCCCACCCATTGGAAAAATTCGTTGCGCGCACGTGTTCCATGTGCATCATTTTCTGCATGTATCCTGCCACACATCCGTGGCACATATCCCTTTGGCATATGCCTGGCTTCTCTCCTGTTGCGCTGCTGCTGCAGAATTGGTGGAATAATTGGATTTAGTTGTCGTTAAGTTCTGGACTTGATTATTGTCCTCCAGCTCCTTCTAGTCCTTCTCGTCCTGCGGGGTAGGCAATGCAATATGTTGGCCGTCAGAGAGAAGACGTTTGGCTGCCGCATCGTGTGGCACGAGCACGCGTCTCTATTTTGATGTGGTTTGTAATGGCAGTCGCTGATGCAGGGCAAAGGTTAATTAAATTTAATGTGAATGCTGAATGCTAAGGGATCATAATGAATATGAGGTCTTAGGGCACGAGATCTTTGTTCAAAATCTAAAGAATAAAAATTGATTTATGGCCAAAGCAAATGGTTTTCCCATTTCAATTGGTTTTTCCTTTTCAATTGGTTTTTTCGACAGCCAAAAGATTGATTTCCATCTCAAACTAGAATTTTCCGCTGAAATGTTTATTAAAATCCCTTTGTCCACCTTTTAATGAGTGTCCAGTGACATTTTGTTGGCCAATTACGCTTAAAGCCGTGGTCTACCCCCAGGTCCACCTCCCCTCTCCCCTCTCTCTCTGGTGGCTTGCATATCCTGGCGAGAGTGTTGTGGGGGTTTTCGGTTTTGTGGGTGGCCCCTAATTACTTTGGAAAATTGTGATCAATCATACGATAATATAAATGTGTGTGCCCACTCTGCCACCTATCCCCCACCCTACCCACCCTCTCCCTCCCCCTGTCTGCCAAACACCTCGGACCTCCGAAGGCTGCCTCTAAAGCCAATGGGCAATGGCTTGGGCATTGGCGTTGGCTAAAAGCGTTTTCTGGCTTAATCGTTTCGTGTCGCGCGACAAGTCAAAGTCAACAGGGCTAGGATTTCCAAGGGGGGGACAGTGGGCAGGGGAGCTACTGTCATGGCTGTTGCATTGTTTAGAGATGGTAGCGTGTCACGATGGAATATATATCTGGTAATATCTGGTAATATCTGGAATATTGGTAACAATAGGGGAACCATTAACCAGAGGTTCCTCCATCACGACTCTGCTCATGTCCTGCCATCTCGAATGACGATTGTAGGGGGTCGGGGGAGTCATTGGGCCCCTCTGGGAAGGGAGAGCGAATCGTTGGCTCCGCGTGGGCGGGGGGCGAGTCTTTGCCTCCATGTGGGCGGGGGGCAGTCATTGGCTCCATGTGGAAGGGGGGGGGGGCTTGTCGTTGGGTTCCGCGTGGGCGTTGTGGCATTGTTAGATTTGTGTGTAGATTAGCTGCCGCAGCGTCGCACTGACGGCAACAGCTGCTGCCTTGGCATTTGGAGGGGGGGCGGCGGCTAGTGGCTTTTAGTCATAATTGCAAATCAATGACGGAGTGGAAATTCATTTCCAAAGGCCACAACACACCCACCACTCCTCCCCCTGGCTACACGCTGTCAAAATTTCAATTGGTTTCGATTTGAGTAATTTTGACAAAAAGCGGGGCCCACTGGCCATCGAGCGTTGCCTGTTTTTAGGCGCTCTGGCCTAACGTTTTAAATGACCAACGCAATTAGGGGGGAACGGATAACGGCATAACGGGGCATAATTATTAATGTATGTATTATATAAAGGGGCGGGCACAAAAGAGGGAGGGGGGGCCATTGTGTTGTGCCATGGCCATTGTGCATGGGTTATAAATATAATTGATTTAATCAAACAATGACAGAGATAAATTACAAACAGAAAAGGGCGAGGGAGAGAGAGAGGAGGGAAGGGGCATTTATTATTTTAAAGAAAAGGAATTAAAGAAAAACAAAGAGAACGAGGAGGCGTAAAGCCACCACCTTTCAGAGGGTCTGAGGGAGAGAGAGATAAGAACCTATTAAATCCCCCTACCCCCAGTCATTAAGCCGCTGGTTTTGTGCTCCTGTTTTCCGCCCCATCAGTAATCGAGATAAATTGTTGAACTGCCTGCCAATTTCCCCTTTTATACGCTCCATCAGTTATCGAAATACTAATTCCTTCTCATTTTCGTGTTATTTTTACCGCCCCATCAGTAATCGAAATAATTTACTAATAAATATACAAATTTAAATCCAAACACCAGACAAGAAGGCTCCTCCATCAAGTACCCTATTTACATTCCCCTTTGCCTTCTCCCTTCATACAGTGCTACTCCACCATCAGTAATCAAAATAATTGTGACGCTGCTCTACTCCTTCCTTTTCTTTTCCTATTCTTTTTACCGCCCCATCAGTAATCGAAATATTCATATTTAAATCAGAGGATGAGGCTGACTGCCTGCCCCATCAAGTATCCTATTTACAAGTTTTTTCACCTTCGCCCTCGCCCTTCTTTCGGTGCTACTCCACCATCAGTAATCGAGTTAATTCCTTGATAAATGTATAAAAATAAATCCTCCTTTAGTAGAGTAGACAATCCCTGGCTCCACCATCAAGTATCCTCAATTACAAGCCTTTCCCTACCCCCTTCTCGCTTCATAGACAACACTGTTGCTACTCCACCATCAGTAATCGAATTAATTGTATTATAAATATGCAAAAAATATATATAAATATATCAGACATTGCCATTGTTCCTCCTCCTCCACCCCCTTATCAAGGTCCCTCTTTACATGGTAATAATTTATTAAATTGTAATTGTTTATGGCATATTATGGCCATTATGGAAGCGACTTTCATTTATTTTAATATCCCTTCAATCAGTCCGCTCCGCCCCTGCTCCCCTCTCGCCCTCTGGGGGCGTGTTCGCCCCCTTCTGTTTTCAATCAATTGTCATTTGCATAAAATCAACATTAAAATGGCGGCGGCTCTGCCCCCTTCGGGGCAAAATTTTAATTAAAAATTGCACAAAAAATTGCCACACAACATGCACAACAGTTTTCCAAAGGGGGAGGGGGAGCAGGGGGAGTTTGCATGGGGAAAAGTGAAAGTCACTAAATTTTGGAAAATGAAAACTGGAAAACTGCTGGAAAGCAGCGCAGCGATGGGGCAATAAATTCTCCAAGAAGAAGTTGAAAAATATACGAGTGCACGAAAAATGCGCATAAATTAAGCGAAAAAAAACGATCCAGAGAAAAGGAGTTGTTTGAGAGAAAGGCAGGGAGAAAGGCTGTCACCTAAAGCACTTTCCATGCGGCAAGTAGTTAAAGTGAAAGCGTTTTGAGTGAGAGACGCCTACCATTTGCATAAATGCAAATTTTCACCTGTGGCAGAGAGACGCAGGACCCCCCCCCCCCAGAGGGGTTCCTCACTCACTCACACGGAAAAAGAAACCCCAAGTCCCTTCTCCCCCCCCCTCGTTGCACTGCTTGCACTAATGAAGTAACTAAGAAGGCGTGGCAGCCCGAGAAGTGGGCGTTTTAGATGCAGAGAGAGAGACAGGATCGTTTGAATATTCATCAGCGAGGAAAAACCTCATTAGGTAACGGTGCGTGCCGGGGCGGGGCGGGCGGGGAAAAGGGTTTTCCATATCGATGGGCTATTAGCTGTAAATCTTGGTTTTTCTTTGAAAAGTCTCCCCCATGTTACGAGTTGCCCGATTACGCTACTCCGATTACGTGACTCCGATTACGCGACTCCGATTACGACATTTATGTTTATGGCAAACTTTAATTCCAATTTCCATCAAAGCAAACGAACAACAACGTTGCCCCATTAGGGGGCATCGTAGGGGAATGCCATGCACATTCCCAAAGTCAATCAATACGTTTTGATAGAGAAACTACTTCCGGATGGCTGCACATTATTTCCTGCTGCCGCTGCTGCTGCCGTTGCTGCTGCCGTTGCTGCTGCTGCTGCTGCTCCGCTATCCGCTCTGATGGCCTCCAAAGAAGAGCAGAGCAGAGCAGAGATTGTCCCTCGGTGTCCGACAGTGTCATGGCAACGTCATGTCCTGTGGAGCAGGCAGCAGCTCCTCTCCCCATCTGCTGCCCCTCTGCCTCTCTACTGCTGCCTCTTTTGCTGCCTCTGCCTCTGCTGATGTGAAAGCGGATGTGTGTGTGGGATGCTGATGCGCGCTACGCTGCTGATGGTGGAAGCTGATGCTAAAGTACGACAAGGAGCACCGTTATACCCCATTTTATTTGCTCGCATCGCGATGTCAAGGGTTAAATGGATGCACCTGCACCATGCAGCATGCACCATGCACCATGCAACCTGCCACCTTGCCTGTCCCCTCCTTAATTTGACCTTTATTGGCGTTCGTTACCTTGCAACATCCTCGCGTCACATTCCACCTCTGATCACATTTCACAAGGGGCAGGACCCCCCTTCCCTTCCCCTTCCCTTTCCCTTCCCCTTCCCTTCTTCTGCTCTTCTTCTGTGTTTTTTTTGCGTATGCGTTGACATGTGAAATTGTTGCACAAGTCTCCAGGCGATGTTTGCTCTGATGTTTGTGAGGGCGGATATGGATGTGTCCTGGCAGCAGGCAGGAGGCAGGGGCAGGAGGCAGCCGGAAAGGGGGGGGTGGCACTGTGGGGTGTTGATGTTTTAATTAATGGCCAATATGTCAACTGCATTCAAATAGGTTAAATGGCTGCCAATCTCCCAATCTCCCAATGGAAATTAAGATAAAAGTGTGACAGCAGCAGCAGCAGCAAAAGTTGTTGCACAACATTACCTGCCACAAGGGGCAACAATGATTGAGAGCGGCATTCAAACGAGAGTATTTTGATGAGGTTTTTGAATGGCGAATGAAAGATATAACCATTTGGCAGGTGATTCTGGATAACTCTAGAAATTCCAATAATTTTTAGGAATTTATAGAAGTTCCAGCAGTTATTTGAAATTATTAAAATTCTAGAAAATTCTAGAAAATACTGGAAAATTCTGGAAAATTCTGGGAAATTCTGTATAAATTCCACTACTTTTTGGAAATTTATGGAAATTCCAGGAATTATTTGAAATCTATTAAAATTCTGGAAAATTCTGAAAAATCTCTTAAAGTATTTAGGTACAAATTTCAGAAATCTCCTGATATACAAATCGTATGTTTCTTCATACCTTTAAGTGTTTTTTATAATCTATAAAACTTCTGCTTATTTAAACTTATTTAAAGGATTTTCTGTACTCTTACGGGTAACTACCCTAAGGAACCCTACCCTTAGTCCTACTTCCTGTCCGTTACTCCTTAAAAATAAATGATTTTCTTCATTCTGTCTATCATACTCTTTGATTATAGATTTTTCAATATTAAATATCACTTTCCAAATGTATAAAAACTCAAAAAACTTTTGTTGTGCTCCCAAAATTTAAAACAAAAATTTCTAACATTTTAAATCTTCAAAAAACCACAAAAAATCTAAATATTTCCACAGATTTCTCCCCTCACAACCTCTCCATAAGCTAAGCAACCCAATAGCACTTCTTATATAAAAAAAACCACCAGTCTATCCTTATTCCTAATCTTTTATCCCAAATCAAGTTTGACCTCAAATCCTAGAGGAAAAAAAGATAAATATTTCATCTATTTAGAGGCACAAAATCAATCGCAAATGTGGGCTAAAAGCCAAGAGCAAACAACAAGCCATAAATGAGAAATGGTAGGCCATCATAACCTTTAACCCCAAAAAGTCAAACATCACATAGAGAGGGAGGCAGAGGGAGAGCGGGAGCGGGAGAGAGCGAGAGCGAGGGTCTGCTCTTCAAGCACACTCTTCATCATAATCATTAGCATACATTTACGGGCTTGACCCTCAAGTGCTTACCCAATGGCCTATTATGTGCTTTCGTTCGGTTGCTCTATTGGCTTCCCCCAGCACCCCCCCTCAGCCCACACTCCTCCTCCTCCTCCTCCCCACTCATCCCCACTCGTTTGTCTTTTTGTCCAAGGATCTCTCTACGTTTCAGTGTCCCAGAGCCACTAGGGTCAGTCTCTCCCCAGCCTCTCTTCTACTCGCTTCCCTCTCTTTTACTCGCTTCCCTCCCTCTGTTTCGCTTCCCTCTTTCTCTTCTCGCTTTGTCCTGGCAAATGATAATAGTTGTTGTAGGATGACTCCCAAGCACATATCCCATATACGGACACAAAGGTCACCATACCACGACAACGCTGATGCTGTTCAACAGATAAAAAGCGAAGGGAAAGAAGGTTCTAGGGCTTACTGAATGCCAGATGCCCTATTCTCTGTGGGCTACAGGGGGAAAAACTGCTTGCTAATATTTCTCTGTGAGTTTACAGTGGAAATCACTGCTTGCTAATGGGAATTATGTGACAAAATCAAGAAGAAATCTTGGAACCCTGATATAATCTCTTTCTAAGATAGTTTTTGCTTTGAAATACCCAAATTTTGGAGCGATTCTTCCTAGTTTTTCTTACTGAAAGCTTTTCTTTACCACTTTGGAAACCCCCTTTAACTTTTTGGTTAGCAGTTAGATCTTTTTTCAATACTTTAGACCTATATTACAAACAGAAAATGTATTATTTATATGTAAATAATTTTTAAAGAATATTTACCATCAAATTTTATATGAAATTTCACATAATCCCCTCTGTTATTTATATGTAAATCATTTTTTTAGATGATCTTCCATCAGATTTTATATGAAATTTCCCTCAATCTCTGCTCCTAATTGATCTTCAGCACCTAACACTTATAATTTCACACATTTTCCATCATATTTTCTTCAAAAATCATAATTTTTCCATCATTTTCAACCCGTATTCCCTTCTATACCCCACCTCATAGCCCATATACCCCATAGCGTATCCCAAGAGAAAAACCCCTTCTGGCAGGCCCATGTATTGTATTGTACTTCCTTTTCGCGCTGGTCGTCCCTCATTCATTGGTTCCCTCCGTCATTGAAGCGTTTCAATTGTGCGGAAAAGTCGGATATACGCGAAGTCCGGCTCCGGCTCCGGCTCCGTCTATGGCTGTGAGGTCCTGCTCCTCCATCAGAGTCCTTAGCAGTCCAGTGTCCCATTTCACGTTCATTGGGCTACTACCCCCCTCAACCCCCTCTCCCCTCTACTCTCTGCTCTGCTCATAAGCTTATAAGCTCGTTTCGGCCTTGTCCGCTTCCATGTGTATTTCCTACTCATAGTTTCGGTTTCTGCTCGCTTTTTCCCCTTTTTTTTTCAATTTAACATCCGTTTTTGCGGCTACAACATGTCCATTATGTTGATGATGTCCTTTGACAATATGTCCTGTGCTGTCCTGTCCTGTTCTGTCCTGTGTCCGGCAATAGTCCGCCGCAGAGAACGCCGAGCCAGAAAACGGGACAGCGTCGGGCAGCGTGTAATATCCCAGAGTTTGGCGTTTGTGGAGGATGCTGATGAGAACGATACAGAAAGGATACTGGGGCAAGGACACTTTGTTTGGTGCTTCGCTTGGGGTCCTGTTTTGCCCCCTCCCCCTCACCCATCTACCCCTCCCTCTCTTAGCGAAAACTGATTTCAGTTGTTGTTGCTGTCTGTTTTGTGTGTGTGGTTTTTCCGGCTTCAATTGCGGCGGGACTCAATTTTTGTTGCCTTTTTTTCTGTGTGTCTGTGTGTGTGGTTCAGACTTCATTAAACTACTTTTTGGTTAACGGTTTTTTCAGAGTTGTGTTTTTTTTTAGAGTGCGGTTTACTCTTTAATTTTTGAGGAGTAATGGGTGGGTGTTTGAGTCCCAATTATGATGGAAATTTCGCTTAATAGATTTGCGAATGTTTTATCAATATTAGGAAGGTTTTTCCATCGAAATTCTCACTTTTTATACAAGTTTTTAAGTAAATTTACTATTTAAAGACAGTTATTCCCACAAACTGGGCATCAAAGACAGGGAAAGTCGTAGAAAATCTTTCTATGGAGCTAAAAGAAGGCTAGAAATGTGTCAGACATAAGAAATTTGGTATTATTCACAAGATTTTGTATTCAAAATCCAATGAAATATAAATTATAATATAAAAATAAAATAAAAATGAAAATAATATAATAAAAAATATAAATAAACAATAAATATAATATATAAATATAAAAGTAGTAAATAGAAAAGTAGAAGTAAAATAAAAATGAAAATAATATAATAAAAAATATAAATAAAATATAAATATAATCTATAATATATAAATATAAAAGTAGATCTTTAAATAGATCTTTAAGTAGATCTTTTAAGAAAAATACTTCTTTTAAGTGCTGCAATCAAATTCCTAGAAATATCAAATAAAAGCAAATAAAAATCCCTTGAAAGATTTCAGATTTTCATTTATAATTACAAATCTTAATGGTCCTTCAAGTACACTTTGTGAAGGCGATTTCCATCTTCATATTTCTCGATGGAACGAACCCTTTCATAGCCACTAAGGGTGGCCCTTTCTTAACCCCTAATCGCTCCCCGGCTAACCCCCCAACTCGAGTTTAATTGTTTGTATTTCTTGCTTATTGACTGAAGGACTGAACGACTGACCATTGGAGCAGTCAGTACTCCCGCTCCCACTCCACCTCCCCCTCCCACTGTAGATGCTCGATGCACTTAATGTCCGTAATGTCGGTGGCGTGTCCGTAATGGCCTTTCAGGCTGTCTGAAGTCTGAAGTTGCTGTCGCCTTAATTAACCCGCTAAAGCCTCCTGTCCGAGCCAAGGACTGGCACGTTCATCCAATTTATAAAACGTCCGTCCATCCAACCGTCGAGTGTCCGTCCGTCGAGTGTCCGTCCGTCCTGCTGAATGGAGATGGACAGCAAGCAAACACTAAAGCAAATCCACAAAAGTCGTTCATTTGCTCGGGGGCTCTGGCTCTCCCTCTCTTCGTCTCTCTTTCTGGCGCGCACTCTTTGGCTTTATTTATATCCTTTGCAGAAGGACGAAACGATATCCTGGGAAGCCTTGAGGGGGGGTTGGAAGGGTGGGGGAGGACAACTAAAAACCCATAACTATATGTTTTACTGACACATTTTAAAAGTGCTGCTCCTCCGCAAGTTGCTGCTGAAATTTATTGTTATTGCGTTTTGTACGCGCGCACTTTTGCTCGCTTTCTTTTTTATATTCCCACACACACACACACACCCATAGTCACACACACACACACTCAAATCCAAGGACATTTTGTTGTGCATTTGTGTTAACCTAATATGCTTGTAATTGCCATCTGGCCGGGATATCTGGCCAGCAAAAACTACTCGTACATACCAAAAAAAATACAAAAATAAAATAAAAATGAAACAACAATACTTTTGCTGAACAATGAACGCTCTCTCTATCTCCCTCTCTCCCTCTCTGATTGTTGTTTTTTGTATCTGGCACACAGCCACAGTCTACGAGTACGAGTACGAGTATCTTGTTAGTGAAAGTTGAAAGCGAGGAGGACCAAGGACGCGGAGGAGAATGCAGAAACGCTCTGCCCTGCCACTAGATTCAGTCCATTGTTTGCTTTTTGGTTTTGTATATTTAGAGCGGCCAACAAACACAGAAAAAATGGTCAAGAATCGCTTTAATGGGAGAGAGTTCAACATGGAGTATTTTAGATATTTTTTTGCTACAAAAATGTTCTTGAAAATTGTCAAAAATAAATCAGAAATATAATATATAAAATATATAAATAATATAATTAATAGTACAAGCTCACCATAGTTTTAACGCCTTCAAAACAGATCGGAATATTCTCTCTTTCGCTCTCATTTTATTCGATTTCAGTAGGTCTTTAAAGAGAGCAAAGAGAAGTCGCTCTTTATTTACTGTTCTTGTAATTTTAGTAGTTCAATTTTGTGTCTTTCGTTCGCACTTTTCCGCTCTTTATTAGGTTCTTGCGGTACATTTCTTTGTTTTGTCTTTTCATTCACTTTTGCACTGCTTTCCGCTTGACTCTTATAACTCCTTGCCGTCCTATTGACCATCCTTCACTCACAGAAAAAAAAAATCTAAAAGTTTATTAGCATTTCGCTAAATTCTGCCGCTCTTCATTTGTTCCTTGCGGTACATTTTATTATTATATTTTCACTCACTTTCACTTCACTTTCACTTCACTTTAACACTTTCACTCACATTAACAAACTCACTCACTTCTTGCTGCCTGGCACCACTCGCCTGCACTCGCTCTCACAGAAAAAAAAAGCCACATCTAACGCCACATCGGCGCCGCTGCTTCTCTTTTCTGCTATGAATTGCACTCAATTTTATCTTGCGCTTAGCCCTTCCGCTCAATATTTCGTTTGCCCAGATCGCCACCTACACATGTACTCCACTCTTGTGCTGGTGCCATGGTGCCGTTTCCTTTTCTTTGCCTTCTTTCGCCTCAAATTCGCATAACTAAAAACGAGCGCTGGGAGTAGCGCGACAACTGCAACGCATATCTTCACCTACACATGTACTCCACCTACACATGTACTCCACGCCGGTGCCGGTGCCATGGTGCCGTTTCCTTTTCTTTGCCTTCTTTCCTCTTATATTCTCATAACTAAAACCGAGCGCTGGAAGCAGCGCGACAACTGCAACGCAGATCTTCACCTACACATGCACTCCACCTACACATGTAGTCCACGCCGATGCCGGTGCCATGGTGCCGTTTCCTTTTCTTTGCCTTCTTTCCTCTTATATTCGCATTACTAAAAACGAGCGCTGGGAGCAGCGCGACAACTGCAACGCAGATCTTCACCTACACATGCACTCCACCTACACATGTACTCCACGCCGGTGCTGGTGCCATGGTGCCGTTTCCTTTTCTTTGCCTTCTTTCGCCTCAAATTCTCATAACTAAAAACGAGCGCTGGGAGCAGCGCGACAACTGCGGCGCTATAACCTTATCTCGGGTGTCTTTTCACATAGAAAAAATATTGCAATTAATTGTTTTAGCGCATGCTGCGGTATTTTCTTAATTGTTCCTAATACTTTGGCTCTCCACACAGATGGGCTTTCATTATTTCTGCTGCTTTTACCACTTTTCACAACACTTTTTATCACCTTTCAGGCTTTTCACAATCACTTTTCATGCACATTTTCCTTTTAAACACTTTATACACTTAACACACGGGTTTTTATATATTTTTCCGAACATTTTTCACTATTTTTCAAGACTTCTTACACCGCAAAATGAAACCGCGTGCGTCTGCGCCAGAAGCTAAAATTTGATTAAGCTCTCTCTTCCCCTCCGCCCATAGCATCGGTCATTAGTAGGTGAGCGAACCGAAATCAGTGAGAGCGCTTAAGCTCTCGTTGGGCTTTTGCAATGTGTGCTTATGCTCTAGAATGGTGTGGGAGGGGAGATGGCCAGTGCATCGATGAGATCATCAGCACCGAAAAAGTCAACTAATTTGACGATTTCTTATCTTTTGATCTGCAGTTGCTGACAGTACAATGAACTAAAGCGGGGGAGAAAAGTAAAGCGTAGTTCGCTTTGCAATGTGTGTGTGTTAATGCTTCTGCTTATGCTCTCGAAGTGTGGGGGGGGGTGATGGGAAATGGGCAATGCATTGATGACATCATCAGCACAATTAAAGGTGTTTTAATGTGCAGAGTTTTTGTCTTTGCTGCAATGAGGAATTTGCAATGCGTGTTCTCTCTTGTTGTTGTGGCTTTCGTCAATGGATCATTAACTATGCTCTTTAGGGTTGAGAGGGAGATGAGGAGTGCGTAGATGAAAATGTCTATTAATTGTAATTTGAAGAATTATTTTCTTTGATTTTCTTTGCAATACCTAAAACTAGTGCAATGGGCTGCATATAACAATTGCGAAAAAGAGAGGGAAGAGCGCACCTGCACTGAGAGGATCTAAGAGCGGATAGGTTTTTGCATTTTGAGTTGCTTGTTGTTGCAATGGATCATTGTCTATTCTTTGTGGGGGTGGGAGGGAGATGAGGAGTGCGTGGATGTCCTCTCTTCCTACTCCATTCGGTTTTGGTGCAATCACCTAAAGCGGCGGTAAAAGTTAAAGAGCGCATTGCTTAAGGAAAGAGAGCAGCTTAACTGAGAGGATCTAAGAGCGGCATTGCTTTTGCTATTGCTGTAAGCGTGGGAGGAAGATGGAAATTATACATTAATTAAATAAAAATCATAATATTCAAGATATTTAATGCTGATTTAAGTTAAATAGAAGAATTTGAGATGGATGGCCAAATAGTTACCATCAAAATTCCCCACATTTCCAATTAATTTCGTTGAAATTCCATTTTTATCTTAGCTTCGCTCCAAGAATTCTTCTTTAGATACAAATTCTTAAAATACCAAGAAAATTGGATTGAAATTCTATCAGAAATTCTATCCCCCTGTAGATGGCTAATGAAATATGAAATTCCCACTCGACATCAACTTAAAGACAGCAAACAGACAATTCCGCACTTAAGTGTGGACTCTTTAGGATGGGTGTCGCTTCGCACTTTACTATCCACCCCCCTGCAGAGACCCCCCCCAGCGGCGGGGTCTGTCGGCCTCGACACGTGTCGAGACGTCACTGTCAATGGATGTCAAAAGCACAAGAATGGAAATCCTAGCCAATCCATAAACATCGCAGCGACAAGCCTACTTAACTACTCACTCAACAAACCAACGACGACACTCGATCTGGTAAAGAGAGAGCCACACAGAGAGGAGGTACATATATAGAAGAGACCTCCCCCTCCCCCTCCTCATTGCATGTTTTGTGAAAATTAAACCTTTCACTCAACTGAAACCCGAAAGGCAGACGAGACTCAAACTGTTGTTGCCACGTCTTCGACAATCGAAATCTATAACGCAACGAAAATCAGAAACTGTTTTGCACCCCGCACCACCCCCCTACTCTTTCGACAGTAATATCCTGCCATATCCTGCCCCTTCGTGTGGTTTATGATTCCAAGTAGAGGAGGGGTGGGGCGGGCTAAACGCATTACATCGTCGAGACAAGGACCCACCGTCCGTCTGTCCGTCCGTCTGTCGCTCAGACAGCACTCGAAGCTTACATTTTATTTGTAATATGACAGCACTTCCATATCCTTTTTCAATATTGAGTGAGGCAGGAAATTATGCACGTCAGGACCTGTCTGCTTATGTCTAATGCCCCGTCCACAGATCAGATCATATGTGGGGTGGGGTGTGGTGGGATGCACACATATACCGCACATGCCACATCCCACACACAGCATGAATCCCGCTCTCTGAAACAGGGCTGAAATGAAATGAATTTTGGCTCTTTGCGGGTGGTACACTCCCCCGCCCCTCCCCCTGCCGTCATGTGTTTGGTCTTTGCATATTTGATTCCGTTCGCCAGTTAATGAGTTTGTCAGATAATCGTTCACATCGGTTACGCCCTGGACAGTTGGACAGTTGGACATTTGGACATTGATTTGTATGGAAAACTAAACATGTGGCCAAGACCATTTCCTTATCAAATGTTGGGAAACATGATTGAGGTGGAAATGCAAGGAAAATTGATTTGATGTGAAGGCCAATCAAGGCAAAAGGGATCTAAAGTTATGGGAAATTAAAGAAATTTGATGAGAGTGTACTTGAAATCAATGAAAATTGATGGAAGATGAAGTTGAATGGGGAAATTCAATGAATAGTTTGGGAGAAAGGTATCGTAGATGGAATAAAATTAGTTATACATAGATTTAAGGAGTATTTTTGACACTAATTCGATTGTTAGACTGAAAGATCATAGAGAATGTACACTTTCCAGCAGGCGATGAAGTATATTTTGGTTAAGGAACAAAGTTTTTAGGGATATGAAGACCGTATTTCCGGGTTCTGTAAGAACTGTTTCTTTTGAAGGATAAATTTCTACTATTTTGATGAACTTTTGTACATTTATTCTTAGATTTAAATAGGATGTCCTTTGGTTTATGGATTTATAAAGAATAATAGAAGAACACTAAGATTTATCAGCGTATGGATTCATATTCCATCTCCCACTCTTTCAAGTACAGTCACCACTTATCACTCTTCAATCCCGCGCTTAACCTTCATTTATCTTCATTTGATTTGAATTCTTTTTAAATACTGACAACCCAGCATTCTTTAAATTGCAACCCTTTTGATATTTATTTTATTGCATCCTCCCCCCTGTGGCGCATTCAATTGTCCATTGTCCTCGCCTCGAAGGTATGTGTCATCAGTCATAACCACCAAACTGTCATCGTATTTGCGTTTTACTCGTGGCTTACTCCCTTTTTTTAACCCGCTTTTTTGTTGTTTGTTTTTTTGTTTGTTTGTTTGTGTGATATCAAATATCAAATGTTGATTGTGTTTACCATTTCATGGTTTCATTTACTGCCGAGACCTTCCACCATTCCAAAGCTCTGCAGTGCTCAACCCATTCCATTCCATTCCATACCATTCTTCCATCACTCCTATCCGCTCCTTTCCCATTCCATTCATTCATGTTACCATCGGTCCTCTTCTTTCCCATTTCAATCTTTCATTTTACCATCAGACCTCTCTTTTCTCATACCATTCCTTCATTCTTCCATCAGTGCTCTTCTTTCCCATTCCATTCCTTCATGTTGCTACCGTTCCGTTCCACTCTCACTTCCCTTTCCGCCTATATTGTCATTTTCACTGATGCTTGAACGTTTTTTGATCCCCCTTCGAGTTTCTCCGCGTTCCAGCTTTCTCTGTGGCATTTGTCTCCCCCTCTTGCTATCTTGCTCTCAGCTCTCTCTGGAGTGTGGGTGAAACAATAATATGGGGTAAAAATATAAAGCTGGCAAACGCGGCGCTTCTGTTGCCCTCGGGGGGCGTGGCGTTGCGCAGTGCAACGGCCATCAGGCATCGGGCATCCAGTGACCACTTGGCAGCTTTCAAAACGTAATGTGAAATCTGCTTGGCAGCCAAAGCCAAACGGAAGTGGCAGTGAATGTATACGAATGTTGGATACCCTGTAGAAAGCTAGGGGAATGAAGTTTACAGATGGATTTTCAAGATAAACCTTTGAGGGGTCTGAAAATTATAGTTTTAGGTGTATTTAATAGCATAATATGATTTCCATTCATCTCATGTCTTAATTTTCATATTTTTCACCAATTTTCTATATAATTTGCCCTTGGAAAGATGGTCTATCCTGATCGATATGTTGCTACAACTTTTACCAAAAAAATCTCTTTTATTTCTGTTGAAATATATCCACAAATCTGACTACCCTTTCACTTAGGGTATACCTTAAACAACATCTATCAACCCCTTTTTGGTGAAAAGTAGATCCGTAAATCCGTTGAAGGGGGAGCCAGAGACCAAAGCGACAACACAGCCTGGGGGCGGGGGTGGGGGGTGGCCGTTGCCTCATTTGAAATGCATGTGCGACGACAACGACAACGGCAACACTGGCGAAGCAATCAACTCAGGAGCATATCCTGAATCCGTTATGCTGACTCCTTGACTCTCGACCCCCGCCCACTCGCCCACACGCTCTCTCCACTCTGTGATGTGTGTGGGTTGTTTTCTGGGTTGTTTGGCTTTTTGGCCTGCGGAAGTGTTTGCTTATTTAATTTCTGGTATTTTTAATTGCATTTTCAACCTCTCTCTCAACTTCTGTGTGTTCTTTTTTTATCCTTCTTGCAGGAGCTGCATTATTGGCCCCGAGCTAAGCGTCAAGGTCTGCTCAATTGGCACTGTGATAAATCGATCGGCCTACATGTCGGACTATTGCCAATTGGAGGGCACCACTGGCAGGCAGACACAGCCCATGCCCATTCGCTGGATGTCCTGGGAGAGTGTGCTATTGGTAAGTTACAGAAGGGTTTAACCCCCCAAAAGTCCTTTAAAGACAACTCCAAAATAATCTTTAAAAAAATCAAACAATTTTCTAAATGAAAAAATCCATTTAGAAAAAAATTAGATACAATATCTTCTAGCTGACTGACAGTTACCCCAATTAACCGGCACATGTTCCGAGTACATTAACCCCCAAAAAACTCCCCCAACCCCCAAGCTTTCAACACCGAATTTTATTTTATTCCCCCAACGAATGAACAAACAAAACCAAACCGAAACGAAACGAAACCGAAAAAAAAACTGCGGCTAAGAATACAACGGAGAAAAAAATAGGAAAGTGGAAATGTGGAAAAGGGGGCAAAGGCAACCGAAAAACCGAGTAAAATATTTTATAAATCCCCCAGCGAAAAACCGCACTAAATAAATTAATTAACTACACGAAAAACGCAGAGAAAGGACGAAAGAGAAATAGAAACAGAGGCAGAGGCAGTGGCAGAGCCAGAGAGGATGGGCAAAAACAAACCGAAACACAGGACATGTATAAAGTTTCCATCAAGAGATACTAGATATAGGAGCCCACGCAGCATAACCCCAATGATATGACAGTGGGAGAGGGAGCAGGGGAGAGCAGAGGGGAGGAGAGGGTAGAGATATGGGGTATCCATACTCGCAGATGTATAGACAGACACTCGTGTGTGTGGGTGGAATGTGTGTATGTCTGGGTCTGCCCCCAAGCGGCTGCCGGAAACAGTAGCTCTAAGGATAAACGAGGTAGCACCACCCCCATGGTAGGGTTGGGGGTTGTGGGTGGGTGTGGGCTGTGGCGGCTTTCTCTGTGTATATTAAAAAGCGCAAAAGTTGCGTTACAGGATATTTGTGCACATGAATAGGTTCGTGTTCGCTCTCTCTCTCTCTATCGCTCTGTGCTCCCAGGCCAGGAACCGCATAATCCTTAAGCCAAAAAGCATGTAAACAAAATCAAAAGGCCTTTGGCAATGAGAGGATTTTTATTTTCATAGGAGAATGTATTCGGTTACCAGGTTTTAGGGTTTTAGACATGTAACAGGCTGGTTGTGATGGTAGTGGTATGGGATTATAGTGTAGACAACTCGAAAATAAAGTCAAATTTGTTTAAAAGGATACAATAATATTTTTGGGGAAGAGACTTTTAGGGATTAGAAATCGTTGTAGTATCAGTATTGCAGTGAAATATTTGAAAGATATTTCTTATAGATATTCTAAGGAATAAAACAGAGATAGTGGTTTGGATGGATAGAAGATTGGTTAAAAATATGAGGTATACAGAAGACCCGGAGTTTTAGACAAACGCAAGAATATTTGACTCCATTTTGCCTTGAACATACATAAGTATCTATCAATACTCAAAAATTCCAGGCGATAGAATGGCTATTACATAAAAAATTTAGAAATAAATGAAGAAAACTACTTCCCAGCAGAGACTGCCTTTTCCAATGAGAGAGATTCCTTTCCACCTTTACCACCCAGAGATTCCTTCCAAATACAAACTGCTACGGCCAAAATAAGGAATATTATATTTCAATATGAACGAATGAATGAAATGAAGAGCAAAAGATTCCCAGTAGAGCCCTAATTCCAAGATTCCAAGATTCTGAAGAATAGTCCCTTCATTCCTAACCCATTGATTATATTTACACCATTTCTCAAAAAAAAAGTATGTCTCCAGGATACCTTTTACACTCAAAATAAACAAATAAGTTCTCTGGCAAGGCTGTCTTCCACGGCTTCTCTTCCAGAGTGTCTGAGCAATTAGGGGTGGGTTTTCGTTACAACGTTCAGGACGATATTCATAGAGAATAGAGAGAGACTGTAAATTGACGTAAAACCTTAAGAACCTATAGGTTTGAGGAAACAGCTTTTAGCCTTCCACAAAACTTTTTCTTTACCCAAAATCAAAGATTTTCTTTCAATGACAAAAGAATTTTTGCTTTAGAAAGTAAAATGCACACTTTTTTACCATCAAAACCAAACATATTCCATATTAATGCTCCTCGTAAACCACTTTTACAGGGAAAATTCACCACAAAATCAGATGTCTGGTCGTTCGCTGTGGCCCTCTGGGAGATATTAACCTTTGCGCGTGAACAGCCCTACGAGCATATGACGGACGAGAATGTTATTGAGAACATTGGGCACATCTATCAGGATGATAAAATGCATGTGAGTGGACAGTCTTTCCCTTAGAAATTGACTGTGTAAAACAGGAACTGATTGTTGTATACTTTTTGCAGGAACTGTTGCCCATGCCCGTCAACTGTCCGCGTGAAATTTACGATCTGATGTGCGAATGCTGGCAGCGCAACGAATCGAGTCGACCCAATTTCCGGGAGATACATTTGTTTTTGCAGCGCAAGAATCTAGGTTTTAAGCCTCAGTCCCAGACGCTGATGTATTGAAATCTGTTTAATACACTGACAGAAATCTGTAACACACTAAAGAACTCAAAAAAACTAAATGCAATTTTAAGCACATCATAAAAATACATTACAAAAATATATTTCGAATATTCTATGCGAATTTTATGCATTTAAAAATACAAGAAATGAAAATGCATTTAAAAAATAAATGTTTAAATGTTTTTGAATGGAAAAAAAGAAAAACTGCGGCCAGTCGTAGTTAGGGATGCCTTAAGGGAGGGATTTAACCTCAAGATTATATGGAATATGGGCTTCAAGGCTTAAGTTTTTAGAAGAATTTTAAGTTTCCTTGGTTTTGTTTTAAGAATTAATAATTGAGAAAACAATTCCCTTTTTAGAAGATTTTTTACCTCTTTCTATCTTCCACATATATGATAACTATTCCTAAATGGATTTACTAAATAATTTTTACCTTTGTCATACTTTAGACAATTTCAATGATTAGTAAATACATTTTAGGTCTAAAAATAGGATGCATAGCTGAAAAAAGGGTATTTTTAAATGACATTGTGGAAGTACCATTAAAGATGGTAGAAAACCTTAAGTTAGGATGTCACTATCTAACGGTAAACGGACGCTTTATACACAAATACAAAATCCTTTGAATGGTTAAATTCTTTTCTTTTCGATCCTTCAATTTTTGTGCATTTTCGCACTTCAGTTGCCGAGAAAAAAGATTAGAAAAGTGCGCAGTCACAAATATTGGTTTTTAAATCTTTAAAAAAATGTTTTGGGGTTATATTACAAAGTCCAAGTATGAGGAAATGATCTACTCATCCAGGCCTACAAACTATTTATTTTTCTAATGGAAAGACCATTCAAAAGCTTTCTTTTTGTTGGAGAGAGTTATTACACCCGAAATGAATAAAACAAGTTTCCATTAGAGGGTTTTAGGGACAATTTTGGGGATACATCTTTTATAACCTATTCCAATCATTTTTCAAGACAGTCAGATCTATAATAAATATCATAATTATGCCTGATCTCAGAGCATTTAAAAAACCAACTTAGATTTTAGCCTTTCGTCATTATAAACCTTAAAAAAAGGTAACCCTTTCCGTAATTTCAACAATTTCCACTTAAATATCCTTTAAAAGCTGGTACCCTCCTTATGGCATCCCTCTCTTGAAACACTTATATCAGATGGTACTCTTATTTTTGATTTTTCTGGTAAAACACAGGTATCGCTTAGTCATAGCCTAAGTTTAAGAACACAATCGAGTCAATAGCTTATAAAAAACACCCACTAAAAAGCAGCTGCACGAAAAATCATTAAAAATACGATTAAATGTACATAAAATAAGATGGAAAAATCAATTGAAATAATGAATGGATATAAGTATTCTATAAGTAATCGTAGCATAAAGAAAACACTCTGTATTCTATCAAATAGAATCTAAAAGATCGAAACCATTGACATATGTGTGTACCTATCGCTCCTCCACCTGAATGCTCTCTATCTCTCTCTCTCTATCTCTCTATCTCGTATCTAAATCATTTTCGCTTGACCTGTTTAAAATGTATATATCGAAATGAATCTATATTTATATGAATGCTACCCCACTATCATACCCCCTGACCCTCACTCTATCTCAACTCAAAATTGAATTTTGATGATGGAAAAACCGAAAAAGCGAACGAAAAAACCTGCATATAATTTTGACAATAAAAAATAAAACTTTTTATGCAAAATGCTTTGTAGGAAAGAGCTCTACAAGAATCCTAGGCTAATCTCAGAGATACACACACACACACTTACATTTCCCCCCTCAATCTAAAAGTCTAAACGAAAGTCAATTAGACGTCTAGCATATCAAAAAAAACAAAAGAAACTACAAGAACAAATGATATCTTTCCTTTAATCAAATTTCCCCTGTGCCTTTTTCCCTGCTTTCGGTTTTTGTTTTTCTCAAGAGCCAGGAAAAATCAAATATTATTAATTATAGTATTGTATTGTATATGTATATTTATGTATCTTTGTATCTATCTTTATTTCTATCATTCTATGAAAAGCTTTAACCAGGTTTCGCTGTAGTAAAAAACAAAAAAACGAAAAGCTAATTGTATGAAAAAAAGACATTATTGAATTTCAATTAAAACAAACATTAAGAAAACCTCGGCCTGTCGAGAATGGAATGCAATTTTCAAGAGCGAAAATAAAGGGTTTATTTGGAAGAGTTGGAAGATCTTGACCGAGGTCTAGAGATTTGGATATGTAAAGATTTAATGTTAATATTTGTAAGCACTATTTTCAATAGTTTGTAAGACCCAAAGATGTATTTGGAGGAAGAGGTCTAGAGGTCTAGAGATTCACTTAGAGATCTCTTTAATCCGTTTCGTAGGTGTTTTTGGTTGTAATACTCCTTTAAGAATATCTCCAATGACTCTATTCCATAGAGTTTGCATGTCTAAAGATTCATTTGGGAGATCTGCGCTATGATCTTCCATAGCCACTGTGCTCTTTAGTGACTATATTCTGATGATTTTAGAGAGTAAAAGTTCCTTGAAAAGTTCTCTCATCTATTAAATCTCCATTTCCAAGATCATTGAAGCTGCCGTATGAGTCTAAACCTCCACTAAGACGACCAATATCGACTCTGAATCAATATTTTGGAGGTCTAAAGTACTTCCTAAGAAGATCTTTGACTATTTGATAGTTTTTGGAACCCAAGGCTTCAAAAGGCTTTATTTCTGGACTTTTGAACGCCAAAAACTCGTTTCTTAACCTTTAAAGGGGTGAATCTATACTTCGAAGACTCGAATCTAAGTTTTCTGTATCTGAGATAAGAAATAAAAACCTTTATTGAATCTATTGCAATCTTTAGATCAGTGCTTAGCAGGCATACACTTAAGTACGAACATGCCTGCGGGAGAAATCGCATTATTTCTTTACGCTGAAAAAAGCGAGATAGCAAGAGCCGATCACGCTTTACCGAAGCCACACGAAGGCTTGCTGCAGATAGGGCCATGCCGAGCACTGCTTTAGACGTTCAAAAGATATTTGAAGATCTCCATGATCTGTATTTCCTAACTTTTGTGATTTTTTGACTTCAAAGACACTTACTAAAGCTTTTATGGTCTGAAATCTTCACTTAAGAAAGTCTATTAAAAGTTGTTGGTATCTAGGAGCTCCCTTCAGGATGATCTCCATTGAATGCACTTCTTTGAAGACGATCTCCGACCCCTAAAACCATCTCAGAACCCATAATTATATTCTATTTGAAAACTGCATTCAACGCCTAAGCCCATTCTAATTTCTTAGAATATGTATATCAATCATAAGTGCTGATTTTGCATTGTTAAATATGCTTAAAGAAAAACCACAATAAATTATAAATTACACACTCTTTTTATTAATTATAAAATACATACAAAAAAAAAACAAAATCACAACGAACTTAAATTTTGCAAAACTTAATTTCGAATTAAAAACAAATATTAAAAAACATATACCTAAATGGGAAGTAAACAGAAAACAGAGAGAATCGTTGAGCACAATCATGTTGAAAATTAAACAAGAAATTAAATTAAACAAAACGAAAAAAACTATCGTATGTTTAAGCGCATTAAAAACACTGAAAAATTATGTGTAAACAACAATTAAATATTAAATACTTAAGCTTAAGAAATTTCAGCAGAAATAAACAGAAAAAGAAAAACTGAGAACAAAAAATAGAGAGAAAGAAAACGCATCTTGGAATTTAATGGTGGTAGAGGGGTCTATGGAGGGGGAGAGGGGAAGGGGCTGGATTGGAGGTCTTAAGTGGCAGCCCCTAAAGCCCGAAAAACTAAATGAGACTTTGAGCCGCTGTGTGCAGGCCCACAGCTGAGGCCGTCCGCATCCTAAGAGCCAGGACAAATCCTTGGCCCCAATAACACTTGCACCTGACTCTCTGTCAACCCACCCGCACCACACACCGACCACCCCCATCCACACACCCATAGCACCCCCCGAGCAAATTAAATAACATAAAATACAAATCCGCTGCTTAAGTCGCTGCAGGAGAGGACCCACGCAGGAGGACGATGAGGACTAGAATCTGGAACCCAGAGGGAAAAATGGAAAATAATAAACTTATTAATTCAAATTGCTGGGGAAATGTTTTCTGCGCTAGAGGGAAGACTCCTGAAACAGTGGTTGAAATGCTATTGGGGAGTTTAAAATGTCAGAGAACTTATCAAACTTCTACAGTTCTATATAAAACATGATTTTGTTATAGAATGAACCCTTTCTATTCTAAGGTCAATTCCTTAGACACCGCGCTGTATAGCTCTTCTAATTCTAAGCCTCCAAAAGCTATTTTTCAGCAGGTTTCTCCTCCTATAACTCCCACTGATCCATTATTATCTTACAATTACCCAAGTGGAGCTGAAGTAGTGATCTTTCATACCAAAACAAACTCATTTGGACTGTGAAATGGTCTTTCAATGAGGCATTATCTTTACTAAAGGCAAATATAAAGCCAAAATGAAGAAAAAAAGTTTCTAGCATTCAAGGTAGACTCTTTATAGTTCTATCAAGCATAGCATTCCTCTGAAATATGTTTAAATTTTGAATGTCTACTTAAAATATGATCTATACTTTAAAGAGAGAAATGCGTGAGATAAATATGTGTGTAATGGGATATCTCCGCAACGCTTGCAACAAATTGCCTGAGGTTTTTTTTTAAATAATAGCTAAAATATGTGGCATGGTTTTTAGAAAGAAAACTTTATACTTTTCTATAAATAGGTTCCCCAAAGATTAAAAATTAGTCAAACAAATCTCAAATTTGGGCCAAAAATGTGAAAGTCTATTTATTTTCCTATATATTTGTCTATCTGTAGAACGGAACACTTTATGATAAAATATGTCAAAATTATCATGGTTTAATTTGGATGAGTTCCTAAATATTATATTCAGTACTACTATTTATACAAAATGTAAACCTTTTTCTCTATTCCATGGAAGCCACACTTTTTCCCCGCAATGCAAACCACTCTCATCCCACAGTCCCACAAAGGATCGCCTGGGTCCACTAAGAAAATCTGACATTGGTGGAGGCAGGAGAGCAGAGGCAACCCAACAGCACAACACAACAGACCAGAGCGGTTCGGAATGGCATAGGGGAGCGGGGAGGGGGGCTCATCATCAACGCATTGTTAAATCCGCCAAAACAGCTGCGACTCTCAAGCTCAATTACAGACAGATTTTCCCGGACACACCATGCCACCTCCAAGCCCCCTCCCCTCCCCGTCCCCCCAACCCAAACCGTGTGCCATCTTCTTGGCGTTGTTTTTGCTGCTGATTCTGTGTCTGGTTTTGCTTTTGCCGGTGCCAATTTGACATCCACAGATACAGATACAGAAACAGAAACACACCCATAGTTAATCCTCTAACCGGAAGTTACACATCTTTTGGATGCCCTTCAAGGGGGGTATGGGGATTTTTCTATTGGGGTTAAGAAAGTAAGAGAAGGGGGAATTTGGTAATGAAGAAAGTATCTGTAGTGCGAGTAATTTGGTTCCAGATGATAAAGACATGTCTTTCCTTTAGTCTTTCCTGTTTCTAGGAAGGTACATCCCTAAATTTTGAAGATATCTAGTGTTAACTATGCTAAGACCCTTGTATTTCCTCATAAAGTACGGATCTATTAAAGCATAATCACTACATCATACATCTATCATGGATACAATCGTTTTAAACACAAATCTCTGTTAGAAAAGCTTGGTTTTATTCTCAAGTTCTCAAGCGCAGTTCTATATGGATCTATATTCATTATTCACCATAAAAAATGTTAGGAAAGAGCTATCTTTCGTCTGTAAATATAATATATATCGATTCTTTAGCGAGTTTGAGAACAGAATCTCTTCTATAGACATTTTTACCTACAAGCTGTCTTTGCTTTAAATATCACATAAACTCATATTCAAATGGGATCGCTTTATTATACAGATGTATATGTAGATGTATAGAGATGTATATGTAGATGTATAGTAGATATACATAGTATATGTAGATGTAGATGTAGATAGTACATGGTATATGGTCTCCATTTGTTAGAGTATCTAAAGCTTCGATGCCTGAAAGCATGCTTTAATTTCTAGCTACTGTTTCTCCTGCCAGAAGTCTGCCTCTCTGCCTCTGTCGCTGCCCCTGCCTCTGCTGCTTCGCCTCGCATTTTGTTTTTCCTGGTAGCCTCCGCTGCTTGCTGCTGCTTTTTCTGTGCCCTCCAGCTGCGTTTGGCAGCCAATGTAATTATTTGTGCGGTTTTTTTTTCCTTCTCTGGGATTCGGATTGGGACTGGGATTGGGATTTGATTTCCCTTTGTTTTGTTGCTAATTGGAAAAAATGCCCGCAGTAACGGACGGAGACGGGACGGGTCCTGCTTGCTCCTCCAGGAGCCACTCTCTAAATATAATTTGCTAATATTTTTATACGCCAACCTTTAACCTTCAGTTAAAGTTGCAATCTAAATCAATAAGTTATTATTTGGCACACACACACTCGGACGGATGGCCACTCGGAGTGCCCCATGCCGCACCTCTGGGTTTGGGGGGTATGGAGATCCCCGGAGGGTTTTGGATGCTTATTTGACTTGGTTTTCTTTTAAGGTTTGCGAAAACAAAATCCCAGACGCAATCTTTGATTTTATTGTGAGTAAACGAAAACAGCAAAAGGCGAAAAGAGCAAAAGGAAGGAAGGAACAGTACGAAAGAGAGGAAGAGAGGGGAAGAGAGAGAGGGGGAGAGAGTAGGAAGGAAGGAACAGTAAGAAAGAACTGCCGGGAGCAACAAATGCGCTCAGAGATTTAGGTTAGGACTGGAAAAACAAAGTGGGGGAAAATATATGGGGATAGGAGGGGTAGGGGGTAGGGGAAAACGGTTGCTTCGATGGGTTCTCTTGAAAAAAGGAAAACAGAAAGATTGCATAGGGGATAGCCACTGGAAACAGAGTAAAAGAGCTTTGGTTTCCTAGAATTGAAAAGAAAGCAAATTTCGAGCAGGAACCTTATTTAAAAGGCTATAACATCCATTGATTTGATAGCTATTGGGTTTATATTTGGCAGAGTAGAAATACATAATATTACAGTATACAAAACACCAGAAACACAATGATATATCAATACAATACTCATCAGCAAAGAAATATCTGTCTTAAGACCTTCAAAGAAAAGACCAGACATTTGCGTGTTGAGTTTTAAATTCAAACTAATTTTTATTCAGAAAATCCGTGCCTTATATGTTATTTTACAATGAGGTATGAGGTACAATTATCTATTATTATTTTAACAAACGGAACGGGTACATCGGTACTGCTGGTGACCAATTGAGTGCATGCAAGCATAAGTTATTTGGATGGCATTATAATGCTAATTATCTACTGCACTTGACTTTTGGAATGTCGTATGGGTTAAAGAGTTGACAGATCATTTCTCCGTTTAACTGAATGCTTAAATTATTCCTAATTCTGCCAAAAGCCGATATCCCTGATAATATCTATCTGTCTTTGATCAAAGACACTATGCAATACCAAATTTCCACTCTAAGCACTCTAACTTTTATCTGATAGATTTAGGGCTTTGAAAACGAAACGAAAACGCTTCCTTCTGGGGCGTTACCACAAATTCTTTGAGCACCAGCTATAAATATCAAATAATGAATAATATCAAGTGAAAATTTAAAGAAACTATATTGAACCTGGTCGTTCCAGTTGAGTAATAGTATATTTATGTATTAAGATAAAGTTTCATGGTAATATCATGGCAATAAGATGGTAAACGAATCGATTTCGTTGTGGCTTTCCTGTACCACTACCCAGAGATTTAGTCTTATTTCAGACCCCCATCGCTGTAGAATGAAGTTCTTATTTACGTTAATTTTATGCAAGTGCAAAAATAGATCTACAACCTCTTTAAAAACTCTATAAAAACACTATTACTCTACAATTGATTGATTATTTCAGACCTTTGGCTGCAGCCGGGTAGAAGCGAAGATTCCGATCCGCTTAAAGTCCAGGCCGACACTATCGATATGCTGATTAAAGCTGAATTTGAAAATGTGCAGGGATATGCCAACAACAACCAAGAGTTCAAGGGTTTTTATGCCTATCTAAGGGAAGCACTAACATTCACTCCCTTGTACAATCAGCTGAAGCTTTATAATCTACAAAAATATCAAAGATATAACACTGTAAGATTAAGTCTGGAGAAACAACTTTATATGTGTTGCAATGGTCTTCAACTGAAGATTAGGGGACACTGCTACCAGTTCTATAGAAGGCTTAGAGATGATTGTATTCGGTTTCTCATAGCTTCAAACACAAAAAAAATGGAGATAATTAACAAAATTAATACCATGTGAGTATCGTATGATATGACAGTGCTATAGATAATACAGATGCATATTAATTAGTCTTTTATTGAGTCTAGAAAATGTGATAAAATTCAAAAAGGCAAAGAGGCGGACTATGGTTATCAGTAACGAACGTGGCAGCTGATCGAAACTATCCTGAGGTAGATTTTCCCGGAATGTAGTGCTACAAATTATACTTCTAAATATCAGGATCATAATCCAATTTATACAATTAGATAATATATATTTAATTGCCTCGAAATATCATAGTTGTTTGAATTAAATTAAACTAAAATATAAAAACTTAGAGGGTTACGCCACCCTTACATTTTTAAAGAAAATATCAATTTTTTATCTATTTTTAAAGCCTATATTCTAACAATTATTCTAAGATCGTTTGGTCAATCGGCTACAACTTAGCCGTTTATCCATCGATTCTTTTAAGCGATACCTTAAACGACGCCTAATTAATGTGTCTATCTAAAACTAAAAATGTTAAAATAAAATATTTTTTTGTCGACTTTTCCTGAGTTTTTCCTGCATTTGTCAGCTTTTCAGAACTGTAAAGTTCAATACAACCAGTTATAAGAAACTCAAGTTATTTGAAAAATATAAGCAATAACGCTGGATGATATGACAAATTTTAAAAAATTCTTTAAAAAAAAACTAAACCATAAAAAATAAACCGTAATTTTTTAAAAATTTTTAAATTCCCAAATCTATCAAAAAAAGTCATTTCGGGCCACAGCCGAAATAAAAAGATGCATTTTGTTGAGTAGTGTTATTGGAGAAGGTTTCCAAGTAGTTTAGGAGAAGGTACAAAATTTCCTTCTATATCTACAATAAATCTTTGCGTTTTGATGTCCATTACAGCCAGAGAAAAAAGAATGATGTGTGGCTATATGGGTATGAATAGCCACCCACTACAAGTAGACTTATCTCAACTTTATTTTGACCCATAAAAACTTTTAGCTAATCATCAATTTCCTATCCTATTGAATCTTTACTATTGACATACATAAATTTAACTTTTTTATATTCCACAGAAGCCACAGATAAAGCCCAAGGCGGACGGGGCAGGACCTCCTGTCACTGCACTGCTGCACATACCTTGGGGACATAAAGTCATCAAGTAGTACACACACACCATCCCCCGCCCCCATAATACCGGTTGCCCATGGGCGCCTCGAGGATTTGCCCTTTTTTATGTTTATTATTTTCTTTTCTATGCGGCGTCTGGCTATGGCTTTGGTTCTACTGCTGTCTGTGGCTGTGGCTGTGTGTGTGTTTTTAGCCACGTGCCCCGGCGGCAGGCACCCTTCGACGATTCGTTGCGCTAGTTTCACACCCTTGTGCGCCGCACGAGAGGGGGATGCGACCCCTCAAGAAACGCATAACCTCAGCCGCAACCGAAACATGTTGCTTTCCGTCTGTTTTTTTTTTTTTTTGTGGCTTACCAGACACCCGAGCAGCGTAAGGATTTGGGAAGGGATGTTCTTCTCTCGGTCCTTGGGTCATCAATAATGGCGCAAACATGCACTTAGGTCGCTTGCTTTTGCATTAGGATGAGGCGGCTTATTGAAATTGGTACACAACCCCCTTTGAAGCCCCCTGTTTTTTGGTCCCACATCCCATGGGGGTCACTACTTTCAATAAAAATTTGTTTTGCGATTGGGGGACACTTTTTTCGTGCGGTAGATTAAGTGGATTTCACCTCTTCTGCTAATGTAAATTGAAAGAGGGACAAGTTTTTGTTTGAATTCAACGAATTTTTCGTAGTTGCATGGCGCCCTATCGGTATTTGAAATTACGCTATCGATAATTCAAAAAACTGTTAAAAATACCGTATACTCACCCGTTTGTTAATACATGCATGAGAAATGCATTTAGAAATCATAAGGGAGTCATATAAAAAATCTATTCGTGATCAAATTTCTGAATGATTGACCCAATAAAATCATATTTACCTAAAACTGCTTAAACAAGCAATTAAAATTTCGAACGAATACTATTTTGAAACAACAGCTGCATAAATGCCAAGCCTTTCACAATAATTTGTCGTAGATACTTTGGTATTTCCATGCAGTGCGGTCGCACTTTATACTCCGGACTTTTAGTTTTTCCATGCATTTATACGCGCCAAAATTTAAATTGTTGTGCTGCGGTAATAGTTCTCACGATTGGCAAACAGGTTTCAAATATTCGAAAAATCGGACAATCGCAACTAAATATCGAGCTACTCTAAATATTCAACAAAATGTATTTTTTTAAATTGGCAATTATTCATGCTCATCTCATAGTTTTTAATGTTGGGTAAACATTGTTCAATTTTTCAGTGAACTAAGTTGTTCATTAAGTTCATTTGTACTTGGTACTGACACCATCGAGGCAAAACCAACAGTTTCCACATGAACATTAACAAAAATTAACGATGAACAAAAAAAAACAATTAAGAAGAAAAAAAATTAACGATGATCAAGAAAGAACGATTAAAATGAACCATTTAGTTGGTTTACTTCACTGAATAGCTTATCGACCCAACATTTGCTTGGAGATGGAACAACATCGATATTTTGTATCCTTTTAGCCGTCGTGTTTGTTGGGACTTTTTCTGGGACTTTTTGGGGGATTTTGTGGAGGCAACATCATCCCAACAATTCCATGCTTACTTACGTTTCTTACGTGACATTTCATGCTCACTTTTGTACACATTTTCATACCCCTTAAGAGAGGATATTATAGAATTTAAGAAAAGTCTGTTTTACTAGGCACCAATTATTGCAGAAACTAGTCTGTCTCCATCTCAGAAAATTTTATGGTTTTTGGTCTATTTATAAAGACTGAAAATGGGTGTCGGGATCGAGATGTCATTATTAATATATTAATCAAATTCATTATTGGGTCAAAAAATTGCATTTTCTGGGCCGTTCTGTCTGTTGTCCATACCCGATTTTTTCCGAAGAGCCTCAGCAATTTCCCAGGGAAAAATATTATAAGCTTCCCAGGATGGCGAGGATTTTTTACAGCGGGCGGATTTGAAATGAGCAAGGGAGTTACTAAAATAATGGATAAATTGCTGAAATCAAAGTAAACTGTTTCATGGGAGATCAGTTATTCGATATTGTCATCTTTCTACTATAATTTATGGGTTTCCTTCCAAGGAGAAATATCAAAATCGAGAAACATGAGTTTCATTGGTATTTTTCCGGTATATTCTTAAAATGAGGCCGTACTTTTCGGTATATTGCTGATGGTCAGACGGTATATTATCTATAATTCCGCGGTCACACTCACAGCAACGGCCGCTTTTTCTATGCATTTTTTTCTAAATTAAAATGGCATTTTCGAGACCTATTTAATTTTATTTCAAGTGCAATATCGTACCACAATCCAGCAGCCAAAGAGTTGCTATCGGAAAATCTTTGAAAAATCTAGGCATTTTCGGCCATTTTTCGTGCAAATAAAATCAGTGGAAAGCATACAAAAAAAATTCCAACAATGCGCAGCACAATACCAATACACACACACGGTGGTGGTGGTGCTGCTGCGTGAAATTTCTTTATGCCAAAGAGTGTACGCAAAGGGCAGCGGGCCAAAGAGAAACAGCGGAGGAAGAAAAAAAGAGAAATGTGCGTATAATTATAGACAGTGCAGCAGCAGCAGGATGGATAGTGCAATGTATAGATATAGATGTATCTTCAAAAGACTCGCGGATGGTCGGTCGCGCTCCCCCTGTATCAAAATCATTGAACTGTACAAAAACACGCCCATATTTAGTATCTGTGTGTGAGCCTCTGTGCATCGGTGTTTGTGTGTGCGTAGTGCAGAGTGTTTTGTATTTATTACACTCTGATTTTGCAATTGCTCTTATTATTATTCGCTCTTATCCCCCCGCCGAACGACCGAACGGAAGTCGTCGCCTACAATTTATTTGGTTTTATTATTTTTCTGTGTCGCTCTTCGCCCCCACACACAAGCGCACACATACACAGGCGCACGACAATCAAACCCACTAACACACAGGCATGTACAGTAGCAGCAGCAGCTTTGGGCTCCCACACACACGGACACATATACCTACGTGTAGCGCAGCAGCTCACTGTCGCAGTCAACGTCGCTGTTTCGGCGTCGGCAGCGCAGACTCAATTGCATGAGAATTTTATTGCCCTCTCTTTCACTCCTTACGACTCAATTTATTAGCGATTGTTTTTGTGTCTGTTTTTTGTTTTAGTTTTTGTTGTTGCAGAAAATGAAAGTGTGTGCTTGGTACGGTTGAAACAAAAGCAACAACAAAAACAGATACAAAAGAAACAACAAAAAAAAAGGTGGAAAAAGAGATTAGCTTCGGTTCAGGTGTCGATGATTTTGATACCCTTGCAGGGGTATATGATATAGTGATCGCATTTTGATCCGTTGTGGGTGTTCACGTATATATTTTCATGCACAAATGTGTTTAAAGATCAATTGTTCTTGTATAAACTAAGCGATAAAGTGTTCCGATTTCTATAAACATTTGTGGGACTATTTAGAAACACAGAAGAGATAAATTCTGAAGGTTTTGTTGGATTATCTATAAAATTCAACAGGTTATTCTTATGGCAGCAATATGATATGGTGATCTTATAACCCAATTACAGAGATCTATAAAAAATACACTGGAAACATCATAGTTAGTTCCAAATGGAAACAAAGAAGTTTCTTATATAAAAGAATATTTTTCGATGCATGTTTCCCCTCTATATGTAACATCAGTTCTTCAGCAAAGCTTTAATCGTATATCTCCAAAACTGAGACAGAAATATGTATAAAAATCCAACACCTTTCAGTGTCAAACATCCTTTCCATCTCTCAGTTGTTTCCAAACATATGCTCAAAATCATATTACCCTCACTTGACACCCTATAAATAGCCAAATCCCAAAAAAAAGTAGCACAAAAAACCGCAACAAAAGACTTGAAACAAAAAACCTAAAACAAAAAACTTTACTACAAAAAATTGACCAACAAAATCTCACAGCAATTTTGGTTTTTGTTTTAGCAAAAAGATTTCGAACCCGTAACTCTCTTTTTTGTAGGGGCCTTGTTTTATGCAAGAGATTTATGATATCTTTGTGGATCTGGTACGAAAATTGGTCTAAAATTGGACTCTTGCCGGTCTATTTATTTTTGGTCTTCCCAGCTGAAACCTTGGAAATTGTGAGATCTTTTGGGGATTGTTATAGTAAGGGGCTTACAAATTCTGTCTTCGGTGGGTCGGGTCTATATTTTCTTTGGAATTTGAATAGAATTTATGATTGAATTGATAATTCTCGATAGCTTTCAAGTCAATAATCGAAGAAGGGTATCGAACGCAGAAGAATTCTACACTTTTGATTCCTTTAAGAGCTTCTGAAGTACTTCTGGATCGTTTCCCCTTGAAATTCAGAGCAGATTCTTGTAAACTCTCCATCAAGAACATAAAGAATACAATCTCTCGCACATTATATACTAATTATAAACCTTAACTTTACTTACAGCTAAACGTTGGGTCTAGAGTCCACATTCACATATCACATATCCGGCGGGAGGTGGTGGCATGCCGTAGCATCGTCTGCGGCCCGCACTGAGCAGCAGCAGCAGAAGCAGCAACGCGCCTCATGGATCCATATCATCATATCAGACATCATGTGAGTGTTGTGTCTGTTGGCAAAAGAAATGCCTATTGTTCATCGATTAACTAAAGATTAACTCTCCTCTCATCGCAGTATCCACCCACAAGCACCACAGCCACGTCGGGAGGGGGGGTTGTGGGCAGCACGGCCATCAATCGTCCGGAGTTGCATCAAAAATGCAACCGAGGATCGCATTCGAGTGACACTAGTTCTGCGTACAGCGGCAGCGATACCATGGCCTCAAATTATGCCTCATCGCTGGAGGCCGAGGAGATCGATCTCTCCGGCCTGGTGGAGTCCGTGGTGGACTCCGACGAGGAGGATCTCGCCGAGAGTATGGATGTGAGTGATGGTCATATCATAATCGAAGGGAAAATCCTATATATTCCAATCGATTCCCTCTCTAATTACATTCCTTTTTCCCTGCTTCCATTCAGAGTCTAAATGTGCGGGATGCTGTGCGAGATTGTTTGGAAAAGGATCCCTCGGAGCGCAGCGAAGATGATGTGGAGATTCTCCTGGAGTTCACCCAAGGCTTGAAGGCCTTTACGAACATCACACTGGCCGTGCGGCGTGCCCTCTGCTCCGTGATGGTCTTCGCTGTGGTGGATAAAGCAGGCACTGTGGTCATGTCGGATGGCGAGGAGCTCGATTCGTGGTCGGTGCTGATCAATGGAGCGGTGGAGATTGAACATGCCAATGGTACTCGGGAGGAGCTGCAGATGGGCGACTCTTTTGGCATCCTACCGACGATGGACAAGCTCTATCATCGCGGAGTGATGCGCACCAAGTGCGATGATTGCCAATTTGTGTGCATCACACAGACGGACTACTATCGCATCCAGCATCAGGGCGAGGAGAACACACGCCGCCACGAGGATGAGCAGGGCCGGGTCGTAATGGTCACGGAGCTGCGTTCCATTGGCGGCAGTGGGGCAGAGGCTACCAGCGGATCGGTGACGAGTGCGGCTGCCTCCTTGAACATGAAACGTGGCCATGTGGTCATTCGTGGCACCCCCGAGCGCCTGCTGCAACAGCTCGTGGAGGAAAACTCCATGACAGATCCCACCTATGTGGAGGATTTCCTCCTCACGCATCGCATCTTCATTCACAATCAACAGGAGGTCACCGCCAAGCTACTCCATTGGTTCGATCTCGAGCAAATGGACTCGCACAAGACTCAAGAGCTGCGAGATCGTGTCACCCGCGTGGTCCTCCTCTGGGTAAACAATCACTTTACGGATTTCGAGGCAGACCACGAGATGATGGAGTTCCTGGAGATCTTTGAGGCTCTGCTGGAGCGCAAGAAGCTCCTCAGTCAGCTGCGACTCCTGCACATTGCCTGTGCCGCGAAGGCACGGATGAGGAGCTGCACTTTGACGCGCTCCTCCCGCGACGAGCCCCTCAATTTCCAGATCATTGGCGGCTATGAGCTGAAAGGCGTGGCAGCAGCCACTGGAAATGCCGCTGTTGGGATTTACATATCGCACGTGGAGCCTGGCTCCAAGGCCCAGGATGTGGGCCTAAAGCGCGGTGATCAGATCCACGAAGTGAATGGCCAATCCCTGGATCATGTGACCAGCAAGCGAGCTCACGAGATCCTTACGGGAACCACGCACTTGAGCATCAACGTGAAGAGCAATCTGCTGGGCTTCAAGGAGATCATGCAGGCCCTCGAACACGGCGGAGGCAGTGCCTCGGGCGCTGGTGGGCTGTCCTCAGGCAGCGGCAGCTTCAAGGTACTCCGCAGTCCGCGACGCATCTGCGCCAATGACATCGCCAAGCTGCACGGCCGGTCCGACAGCACCACGGATGAGCTGTCGAATGCCAGCAATCGTGCCCACATGGTGCGCCTCAGCTCCGTGGATATGCTGCTCGATCAGCCCGACTGTGCCCCGCCACAGACGCCCCCTGTGAGTGGTGGGAGCATGGCCTCCAATTTCATGGCCCAGCTGCTGCAGAGCGTCAACAATAGTTCGGCCAAGAAGGGCTCCAACCCCGATCAGCAGGACACAAAGGGGGGATTCATGACCTTGGCTCCCAAGCGCCGCTTGCAGAAGGCTCTGGCCAAGATGAATCTCTTGAACAAGCAGCAGCATCACGTGGGCAGCCTCAATGACTCCTCCGACACGCTGTTGAACGAACCAGCCGTGCAGACTGGTCTCAAGGCCAAGATATCGTCTACCAGTTCGGGCAGCAGCTCCACTCAGTCCTCGATCAATGGCTGTGTGGCCAGCAACAGCAGCGGAAGGTTGTATCAATCGCAATCGAATCCGGATCTGACAAGCCTCAACTACGATGGCGGGAGCGATAATGCGGCCATGCTGCAGGTCAACTATCTGGGGGCCCATCTACACCACCGCCCCTCGGCAGCCTCAACGCTCACCACGAACTCCACGCAGTCGCATATGCTCCCCGACTATCCGGAACATGTCCTGAAGGTCTACAAGGCGGATCAGACTTGCAAGTACGTTCTGATCTACAAAGAGACCACCGCCCATGAAGTGGTGATGCTGACACTCCAGGAATTCGGCATCCACGATCCAAGTTCGAATTTCTCGCTGTGCGAAGTGAGCGTGGGCGAGGGAGGCATGGTAAAGCAGCGACGGTTGCCCGATCAGCTGCAGAATCTCGCCGAAAGGATTAGCTTTGCGGCACGCTACTATCTCAAGCTAAACGACAGCACGGAGCCGCTAGTACCCGACGAATTGGCCCTGGAATTAGTGCGCGAATCGGGCGTGCATTTCCTGCATTTGAATGCCTACGAATTGGCCATTCAGCTGACGCTTCAGGACTTTGCAAACTTCCGTCAGATCGAGTCCACCGAATACGTGGATGAACTCTTCGAACTGCAGTCCAAGTATGGGGTGCCAATGCTCAGCAAATTCTCGGAGCTGGTCAATCGCGAGATGTTTTGGGTTGTCAGCGAGATCTGTGCCGAGCACAACATTGTGCGGCGCATGAAGATCGTGAAGCAGTTCATCAAGATCGCCAGGCATTGCAAAGAGTGCCGGAATTTCAACTCCATGTTCGCCATCATTTCGGGTCTCGGGCATGGCGCTGTCTCGCGGCTGCGACTCACGTGGGAGAAGCTGCCCTCGAAGTACCAGCGGCTATTCAATGATCTGCAGGACCTCATGGATCCCTCGCGTAATATGAGCAAATACCGACAGCTGGTCTCCGCGGAGCTACTGGCCCAGCATCCCATCATACCATTCTATCCGATTGTAAAGAAGGATCTGACTTTTATTCACTTGGGAAACGATACGCGTGTCGATGGTCTGATCAACTTTGAGAAGCTCCGAATGCTGTCCAAGGAAGTGCGCCTGCTGACGCACATGTGCAGCTCTCCCTACGATCTGCTGGCTATTCTAGAGCTGAAGGGACAGTCCCCCTCGAATGCCCTGTTCTCGCTCAATCAGATGTCCGCCTCGCAGAGCAATGCGGCCGCTGGCACAGTGATAGCCGCCAATGCGGGACAGGCAACGATCAAGCGAAGGAAGAAGTCTACGGCGGCCCCGAATCCCAAAAAGATGTTCGAGGAGGCTCAAATGGTGCGCCGTGTGAAGGCGTATCTCAACAGCCTGAAGATTCTCAGCGACGAGGATCTCCTGCACAAATTCTCTTTGGAATGCGAGCCCGCCCATGGTTCCACCTACTCTGGCAGCATTTCCCACGGCAACACTTCCCATCGGAGTGGCGGTGGAGGCAGCTCCAGCGGCGGCGCTGGTGGTGTAAGCATCGCTGGGAGTATGGGGGCCGGCAGCTCTAGTCTGAATGCCGGCGACCAGCTCAGCATTTACTCCCACACCAGCTCCAGTTCGGCGCCCAATTCCTCGTTGTCGCTGCGCAAGCGACATCCCAGTTCGCCCACCCTCTCCACCACCAGCTCGACGAGCTCCACCAGCGACAACCAGCGGCGCCAGCAGCTGCACAACAACGGACCCAAGTTCGGAACAGCCTCGCCGCAGGCCGTCAAGAAGATGCTCTCGCTCTCGGAATCATCCAAGATCCGGCCTCACCAGCCATTCATCCCGCGCCACAACTCTGCGCTCCCTGGAGTCATCCCACCCCTCCATCATTTGCATGCGGCGCATGGCTTTGCGACGCCTGTGACTGGCAGCACGGGTGTAGGAACGGGCGGCACGTCGCCAGCCACAGCTGCCGGCGTGGCTGCCGCCTCTCAATGCACGCCGAGTCCTAGTCCCTGTTCGCATCGACGTCTGGCTTCGGCAGGTACGTCTGCAGACAATGTAGTTTGTAATTCTGTAATCCTAAGCTGGGGATTACCTTTCGACTGTTTATCTAATGGTTCATTATATTTTTGTTTGCCTGCTTCAGGTAACATAATGCTGCCCGTTCGGGCCATACATGAGCGTTCGCATTCGGACACGCCGGCACCGCCGCCGCCGCTGCCATCGGTGGATCTATCGCTGGAGAGCAGTAGTGTGACTACCTTTCGAGATTTACCCTTGCGCAAATCCGTGACTTCCGGTGAGTCGAGGCTCTGGCGAGACTCAAAGCTGTTGATGGACTAAAACCACATGCTTTTAGATGCTACTAAAAACCGATAGATATTTACATACAATACATATGTACAACATATAAAGTGCTTAAGATTAATGTTCTAAGAGTTCTATGAGGAGATGTTTCATGATGTCAGTGCCTTTTGGATGTTGTAGACACAAAAAACAGATGTTTTAGTGTACAATATTACTGCTAAAAATCGTGGGCTTCTACTTATTGTTTCAGTTGCTCCTAGTTCCTATAATTGTGGAGTAATTTCAATCTATATTCATCCAAAAAACCATTCAATGCTATATTTTCCCATTATATCAAATGTTTTCTGTAATTGGATCCATGTTTGAACAAAATATCTGTGATATTTTAGTATTTTATCGCAAAAATACCGAATCGTTCATTGGGAATGTTCTATATTCCTGTCTATATTCAAGACATTTGTAAATGGTTAAAATAACCATTTACAATTCATGTTTCCATTCATTTATGGCTTGTTTTTACAACGCATTAACCTGTTGGTTGCCTTCGTAACGAACACCTTCTGTTTAAGTCATTCGTAGCAAATGTTGCCTTTCACTTAGGGAAAATTTGTACAAGAAAACAAAAACCATTCGCTTTATTCAACGGAACTCCGCTCAAAAGGAAAAGACGCATAGAATATTATTTAACAGCACTGTATTTATAATGTATGTATGGATGTATCTATTCCAGCTACCCTCCCATCATTAGCTATATATTATATATAAACTGTAGCTTAAATTTAGTTGCCATTTAGTGAACAAAAAAGTGTTAGATTTGCGCTTTAGACTCTGGTCGTCCCTGCTTGCATTTGATTTCCCCCATTATTTTTGGTGGTTGGTTTGGATTATTGGATTTGGTTGTGGCTTACACTACACTACACACGCACACACCTACACATACACGTATAGACACACACAAACACACACACACACCTTGAATGGGTATCCCTTTTTTGGGATAATCCACTTTCAATGGGAGACCAAAACTTTTTCTTTACGCCTACTTTCACACACATCCAACAGGTTCCATATCGTCATGCGACAGCGGCTATGTGCATCAGCAGCAACAGCAGCAGGTGCACCACCACCAACAGCAACAACAACAACAGCACCACTTACAATACCAACAGCAACAACAACACACCACACATGAGCCATCGCCTCCGGTTTACACGGCAGCCGATTGTCGTCTCTTACAGCAGATATCGAATAATGCGGTCACCCGCAATCTGAACAGTCCCTGCCAGAGCACAAATCACACACCACCCAGCACGCCCACACCACCACCACTACAAACACAAACAACGTCTCAGGCAGCAATAGCAGGCGCCACACCCACCATACAGCTTTCTGCACCACCAACCGCCGCGGCATACATGCACATGCGGAGTCAACAACAGCAGCAGCAGCAGCTCCAACAGCAGCAATCTCTGGCCATGCCACCGCCACCACCACCGCCGTACAATGTGCCACCGCTGGCCAGTCTATACAATCATCATCATAGCAATGCGGCGGCCAGTAGGCACCTCAACCACATGCACGGTAAGCAGCAGATCAACAGATCAGCAGATCAACAGATCAGCAGATCAGAAGAGAAGCAGCAGCAGAACCACTATCTACCCAACAAAAAACCACCAGAACAACCACAGAATGCAATGCAAAGCAGGAGTTTGAGTCTCGAGTCTCTCAGGTCTTTTTCTGTGTTTAGAAATAGATAAAGTTTTAATGAGTTTATAGGAACACCATTTCATTATAAAATAACTAATTTGTGTGTGTTCTTTTTGCAGGTGGCCCGCCAAATTTTATGGATAGCACCAAGTGTACCATATGCCCCATGCCACCCATGAATCAATAAGGAAATCAAATCAAATTGTGCTGTTTTAACTACTAAAATGTTAATTTAATTAGTTGTGAGTACTAAATGATGTAATTTAACAATGTGTTTTGGAAGTGGATCAGTTTTCGATTCAAAATTCTAAAGAAAATTCTCTTAATTCAGAGAATTTATAGAATCATGCACACGACATGTAATTTTTGTTATTTTATTTTCGGGCATTCTCTTTTGAAGCCTTCGCTTGTGCGTCTCCCTCCAAAACACACTCTTCCATAAATATCATCATAAAATCACCATAATTCCCAACTAAATCATATTTCATATCTTATTCCAGCATATAGTAGAGTTGCCAAAATTTGTTAATGGTTGTGTGGTTTCCATTTCGCCAGCAAAAAAAACCCAACAATGAAAGACAAACAGAAAGACCGACCCCCTACCCTCCATTAATACCCTTCATCGGTGGCGGAGGAGGAGCAGGAGCATCCCAAAAGTGAGAGAGAGAGACGAGTAACTGGAACCCAATTGTGTCGCGTATTTAATTTTGAATGTAGCTTAAGTGTCTTACAGTTTAATTTTAGTTGCTCAAGTGGCTTACGATTTATAATTTAATTTAGCTAAATTCTTTGTACACAAGGTCCCGCCCCCAAAAACAAAAAACAAACAAACATTCACCGCCTCCGAGCGCTCAGTAGTTGCCTTTTCTTGTAGAAGAAAACGACGTCTGCAGGCAGACCCCAAGATCACCCAAGCAGAAACCCCAAAATCGAACTCTTTTGAAGACTTAAACGTCGGCATTTACAGACGGAACAGAACAGAACAGAATTTTCCGAATGCCCAGCACAACACAACGAGGACGATCCACAAAACAGAAAAAAAATCAGAGGACGGACTAGAGAGCACTACTCAAACACACACACAGGCTCTCTCGTGAATTCCATTAATGTATAATTATTTTTTATGCTTATGTACAAGTTAGTTATACTATATACATACTATACTACTTATATACGATATACTATATACACGCTGAAAAAACCTTCGCTCCAATTCCAAATATTTAGTTTGTAAGCCCAAAAGTGAGAGACAAAGAGAGAGAGAGAGTAAAAACGATTTCGAATATTTTTTTCCAATCATTCGTTGTATTTATGCGTATTTTTTGCGAAGGTATGATACGAAATGAAACGTAATGAAAGACAAATTGCAATACCGACCTAGACTCTAGCCCACACATGAAAAATGAGAACATTAAAGTACAATTACACTCGATTTACCAACCAGAAACATAAGTTTATACAAAAGACAAAAACAAACAAAAAACCCTGAGACTTGAACGCAGCATAACAGAAATGTAATCATTTTTTGACTCGAATATAAATCTACAATATATATGTATACTATATATTTTTGGTGTGTGCATGATTGCCTGTTATATACATAGAATATATACAATATATATACAAAACCTATATACAAGAAATCTCTATACTATATTTATGTATACAAAAACACAAAACCTGAACAAACTCTAGCCTGAATTCCAATGCAAAAAACCATTTATCTTTTGCCAAAACCGAAAGAAATTCGAATCCGAAATACTTTTAAGAAATGTTTACTTTTTTTATACGATGCACATTTTGCAAAATCTTTCACATTTCACAATTTATCTGGGGCGATTCGGTATAACGATCGTTCTATTGATGAGGCTGAGCAATTCTTTCTTAAAGCTTTCTGACGAGGCAGCTTCTTATCCGATCAACAGAGATCTAAGTATTAACAGAGTGAAAATGTTTAAAATAGAGATGATTTGAATTAAAATCAGTTGTTGATCGGAAAGCATTTAAATACCCAAATTTCCATGGTAATACTTTCCTGACTTTCTAGGCTTGTTAAAGAGAAATCTCCTAAGGTTTCTCCTTAGCTCTTTTAAGTCAGTTTATCTATAATTTTCTTCGCTCGTCATGCAGCAGCGCTTCTCGGTCGTTTAGGCGAGAAAAGGGTTGAATTTCTACCAGGGTTGAACCTGTCAACTCTGATTGATTAATTTCGTAAAATGTTTCGTATAAACAAAGTAAATATTTAGCTAAAGACGGAAACATAATAAACGTATACATCGTGCTCTTTTTATCTTGAATTAAGTTTAAAATATTAAACCTTGTATTTTTTGAGTATCGGGCAATCTCCATTTTGCTTGTTTAAGAACCTTACAAGAAGGTTATCCAAACAAAATTCGAATATTGTAATAAAAAAACACACAAATCATAAAACCAAATTGTGCATTTTGCTTAAATTTAAATCAAAAACTAAAAAAAAACCCCCTAGAATGAGGCAGTAATGAAAGTACAAACTTTTTAGAGGGCGGTTTTTTTGTAAGGGTGAGTAAAATGAAGAATCATATCCCAGTAACATTTGGAGGGTATAAGTATCCTATTTTTGAATGTAGTACATAATTCCCAGGTTTATTAAATTTTTAATGGTTGTTTTTTTTAAGAATATTATGGGTTGTCAAAGCTTGGTTAATGATTTTAAAAGTTAATGTACGCTTTTTAAAGAATTTTGGACTGACTAATTTCTTCATGAATAAATGTTTATTTGAAACAATTTAGATTTGAAATAGGTGCCAAAAATTCTTCCTATTTTGAGGATTATTAAATCCATTTCAAATAGCAATATTTTAACTAATCCAAAGGGGAACCCAAAGAACTGTCTAGAAACTCTCCCCAAAAATTCCAGCACGATTTCTCCCGATCCGATAAGACTTTCAGTCTTAACTATGATCCCCCGTCCGTCTTCAATCAATAAAATAATAAATCTAAAAAAAAATACATTAATATTTACACGAAACAGTATTTGAATTGTATTTTGTAATTCATTTAAAAATTCTATATGTATACAGATATGTGTATTGGAACATCAGTCGATAAATAAAAATGAAATATAACATGTATAAAATTTGCATAGTTTTTTATTGCTTTCTGTGGGATATCAATTCGTTAATTCGCATTTGCTTTTGTTGTGGCTCTGTTAAAAAAATATAGTACAATACATTTAAGTATAAATAATTTGGCTTTAAACCTAGGCACTACTACGCGTTAATTTTATATTTAACAAAAATTTGATTGTGGTTCTAGTTTTGGTACAAAATTCTGCAACTTACAAAACTTAAAACGATTTTGGGATTTGTTTAAAAATAGCTGCCCGAAAAGGAAGAACAGTTTACATATTTGTGGTCTCAGTGCGATACAGTACATTATATAGCCATGGCACGCACTGTATATGCTGGATAAGCACAAAGTCTTAAGTAGAATTGTTCGCTTTTGCGTATGTGTGTAAATCTAAAAGGATGAAAAATACTTTGTGAATACATCTGCCATCTGTCGTTATTCTCTACTAAATCAATCTCGTGCGCTTCAGATACGTGATTAGCAGATTGTAGATGAATTTATATTGAGCCAGGGATGGTATAATGCTGTCCCGCTGATGACGCAGCTGTCCAATGACACGGGGTATGTCCAAGTCCTATAAATATCAGAGAATACAAAGAATATTCCCATCAAATCTAAGTCGCAGCCCTTACCTCATTGTGATCTAAGGTGTACAGCAACAGATCTGCTGTTAGGGTCACACCAGATCTCCCACCACCTTCCAGGCAGTGGATAAGCACCGGAGGGTTCGTATTGTGTCCTGGCGGCACCTCATGTGTCGAGGCCAATCTCACAGAGTTGAGTTCCTCGAGAAAATCAAGGAAATGATTCACATCACGCGGACAGTTCTGTTCCGCCCAGTCGGCGTACTGCAGATGCCACACAGACCGATAGCGACGCGACTGTGCATGATAGAGACGCAGTTTGCTGGTGGTGCAGTTCGCGGTGGTCTGTGAGAACTCCTGATACACTTGAAACTGCAAAGCGATAGGAGGAATTCGTTAGGAACTGCTTCAGAGAGAGGGCATGGATCACGAACCTGTCCAAACTCCAAATGCTGCTGACTGCTCACAGGTATATAGCTCATGTCTTCGGTTAGCTGCACCACCAGATAGACATCGGCCTCCCACACAGCCTGCCAGAAGATGCGCATCGTCTGTGACTCTTGCGGGGATTGAGCCACAATGTAAAAACGCTGCTTAGTGCCCACAGTGGCCTAAAAGAACAGGGGAAACTCATGAAAATTAAAGCCTTCCAATTAGTAAAGTCGTTTCCACACACCGATATATACGAGGCATTCACATAGCCATGGCGATTGTCCATTGAGGGCGTGAGTCTGACACGATTGTCGTCGTAGGGCAGAAAATTGGGATCATGATTCTTCGGTTCGTTCTCCTCCAGCAAGGCGCAATCGTACAGGGCATGCTCTCGTCGCTTCGGTATGCGTTCAAATTCCATAAAGAGCTGTGTATCCTGTAGTTTCTCATTGAGAATCTGGCACTGAAATGGAATGGTACTATCATTAGAAACTAACTCTGAAACGGAGTGTCTTGTTTTACCAGTTTATCCTTGGAATATTGCCCCGATATGGGCTGCGGTTTGCTCACCCCCGTGGACCATCGATTGGGCAGATTGAGATCGTCTTGGGCCAGCTTCATCTTTGCCGCCAGCTTTGCATGCTGGTTGGAAGAGGTGGCCTTCTCTCTGCCCAGCGTGGCCGCCTTCTGTTTGTCGGGGGTTTTGCTGCGCGCCAGGAAGTTCCAGCGTTTCTTCCGCTTGCCATCTTTGCTGGCCGCCGACGAGGAGGTGGTGTCCAGCGTCGAATTGAACATGGATGAAGTGGATGCTGATGTATTGGCTGACAGATTCATGGCACTAAATTGTTGATGGAGCGAATCGCCTGCGGGTGAAATCACATCCACCGTCGTCGATTTGTTGAGGCTCGCCGTCGACCGATGCTGACGCGGTGGCGCCGTTGCCCCAATGGCGGGCGCAGCACTGGCCGCCCGGGCCGTCCTCTGCGGTGCCTGTGGCTCCAGGAACTGCATTTCGCTGCTGACAGCGCGATCCGCTGCGAACTTTTGGATATTCCGCGTAATCTCATTATTTGGCTGGGCATTCACCGTCACAGTGACCACGTTATTAGTGCTGGCATGTCGCGCAGCTGGCACGGGCACCACCCCTGGCGGCGCCGACTGTATGGAGGAGGCACGCTGACGCATTGCCTCTGCGTGGGCAGCTGCTGCTCCACTGCTGCCCCCCGAGGCCCTCTGTGGCAGTGGCACATTCTCGTAGATCGGCTCAATGGATCCATTTATTACGCTCCGCTGTAAAGGCGTGGGGGTGGTGGATTTCTGAGGCGGCACCACCACTGGCGGTGGCTGTGGACTGCTGGCTGGAGGTGGTGCTGAGCTGCGATAGCCACTCGGTGGCAGGGTGGGTGAACTAGAACGGGAAGAAGAGAATCACAAAAGTTCTAATGTTTCTTTCATTGGAATGGAAGTGGGATGTAGTAGCGCAAGTCGGAGAGGTGTACCCAGGGGCGAAGCTCGTCGCAGTCGACTGGAGCGAGGTGCCCAGTAGGCCTAGAGCGAGAGTTTGAGTGCCCGCCTCCATAAAGGAGCCTGAGCGCATCCTGAAAATGCTGCAGCGGTGCAACCCGGAGCTACCAACCTCCGATTGGAGGGTAGTAAAGGTGGAGGCGACTCAAGGCCCGATGCCTGCCCGATGGGGGAGCTCGGACACAAGTGTAAGGGGTGAGTCATTATTCAGCTTCATCCTAAACTCTAATCTCCTTATCTGCAATCGGGGCAATGATCCTACGCTTATAATTAAGAATAGACAAGAGGTAATTGATCTAACATAAGTGTCTCACAAGCTGTCAGACATAGAAATTAACTGGAAAGTTCTGGGGGACCATTCCTTTTCGGACCACAGGTATATCGAGACCACACTATCTCTCGAGAGCCCAAAACCCACTGTCTTTGCTAACCCTAGGAAAGCCAACTGGGAAAAATATGTCACAGTAATGGAGGGACTTCTTCCCTCCAAGGCACCAATCTGCCTGAACACAGAGCACGATCTAAATCATCTAGTGGACAGGTGTACTAAAGCATGCAACACGGCTTTCACGGCTTTCAAAAACCCCCTTGGTAGTCAAAACAAATAGATACCCTACGAAAAAGCTGCAGGTCCCTCTTCAACAGGGCCAAAAGCGCAAAAGCTTTGGCAAAGATTTTGTCCTGAAATCGAGGTAACGTCGGAAGCTGCAAGACTGCGCAAGATCCTCTCCAAAACGACCCCCTCGGTGGGATACCTAAAGAGAAGCGATGGTACGTGGACCAACTCCAGTGAGGAGTCCCTACACATTCTTCTCGACACTCATTTTCCAGGGTGCTCCATCAATGGACCGACTCACTTCCCTAGTGAGGGTTCGATCACCTCAATGGAGCATATTTTCTCAAAACGGAACATAAACTGGGCAATAAACAGTTTCGATCCGTTCAAATCCCCTGGTCCGGACCAGATCGTTCCGGCACTGGTAGTGGGGAGAATACCACACGCTTGGCTTAAGGCAAAAATAGTCTTCATCCCTAAAGCAGGTAAAGCCTCGCACTCGACACCAAAGGACTTTAGACCAATCAGTCTATCATCCTTCCTTCTCAAAACCTTTCAGAGACTCGTCGGGCTACAACTGAGAACAACCATAAATTCTCAATTGTTGTCAGGAGCACAACATGCCTACCGGAAAGGAAAATCCACGGAAACGGCACTTCACGAAGTAATTTCAGGGATAGAGAAATCACTATACCTCAAAGAATACTCTCTAATCGCTTTTCTAGATATCGAGGGAGCTTTCAACAACGTCATACCGGGTGCCATCACGGAAGCGCTGACTGACCTTGGGGTGGATCGTCACTTGGTGATGCTCATTGATCAATTGCTCACATGCAGGACGGTGACATCATCGATGTCCAAATGATGCGCTAGATGCCATTCTGTGCCTCCAAAGCCTTGAACTTGCAGGAAAAGAAAGGGCACAAATGGCAGCAATACGACTGAGAAACTCCGACCAATGGGCACCACAGCACACAGGTCACTCCTCAATACTAAATGGCAGTTCCGTCCCTACTAAAACGGACTACTGTGTTCCAAGGGAATACACAGATGCCCCCTTCGATGCAGGGGGTATCTGTGTGGCCCAGCTCTCAGCAGAAGAAGGCTACAGCACTTGGGCTCGCCCTTCATTTCAGACACTTCGGTAATGTCCACCATATGTCCCAGAAGGATAGCTAACTTCATAAAAGCTACAGGCTGGGACATCTGTTGACCTCAGGTCTCACAATGCGAGAAGGGGTAGAATCCCCTGCGGTATCACAAAGGGCCGGAAACGGCCTAAGTGTGCTGGGCTCCCAGTGAGTCGGGCAGCCGCTGTAACCTAACCTAACCTAACCTAACCTTCATTGGAATCCAGAAATTACTCTATAAATGGTCTGGAAATGGTTATCATTGCTCTACGGAACAGACATTTCTCCATAACGAGCCCACTGTCTGTTGGCTATCCAAAGTTTGAACTACCAAAAGCCAGAGTTTCTATAGGAAACGTTTAATATCTTGAGTTCCTCTTAATTATTCCTTTGTTAGACCCCCCTTAATCGTTTCTGGTACACATTTTTTCCCATTTATAAACGTACCTCTGTGTTGCCACAACAGCTGCTTGTGCCGCCGCCTGACTCATGGCCGATTGCCGCAGCTGCGACATTATGGACGGCTGCTCCTCGATCATATTGAGGTTTTCAAAGGTGCCATGAGGCGGTAAATATGGCTGCGAGTGCCCCATGTGTCCTATGTAGTGATGCAGCATGGTGGCACCCGAAGAAGTGGGCATATTCCCACCATGTCCACCGGCAGCCAATGCCACAAACTGTCCGCCGTTGAGGAGCGTGCGATTGGAGACTAGATCTGGGGACGAACCGCTCACATAGTTGCGGTAGCCCTGCAACGGTCGGGGCGTGGCCACGGCCAGATCGGGCGTCGATGAGGAGCTCAAACGATTGACGGGATAGGGCGGCGGTGCTTTGTGACGCATCATGTGCATTCGCTGCGAGAGCTCCATATACGCCTGGGCCGCGCCCACAGCTGGCTGCTGTTGTTGTTGCTGTTGCTGCTGCTGTGTCTGGTAGAGATTGATGTGATGATGCAGGGCAGCGGCTGGCTGGGCCACATCCGGATACCGATGCGCCGTCAGGTGGCCAAAGACTACGTTCTCATTGTATCCCCCCGGATTGTGGACATCCGGCTGGGAGCCCGCATAGTAGGCATTCCCTGGGGCGGCCAGTGCAAGCGTCACGTTGTGCAGCTCGGCGGAGGGAGTGCGATATTTCAGCTGGACGGCCGTCTCGTAGTCCGGGGCGGGTCTATACGTGGGAAGCATGGCTTTGAGGCGCTCCCTTTCCTCGTTGTTGTTGTTGTGGTGGAGCATTCCATTGCTGCTGTGCAGATTATTGTTGCTCAAGTCAAGGCAGGAGCTGCTCTGCCCCAAGAGCTGGCTGTGGCTGTGATTGGCGCTGGTCGTGAGGGACATATTGGAGGATAGCATCTGGAGTTGGTGTTGCTGTTGCATGTGTTGCTGCTGCTGCTGTTGGAGCTGCTGCTGCTGATGGATCTGTTGCTGTTGCTCGACGGCTGCCGCCTCTCCATAGTCATAATCCACATAGCCCACGCTGTCGCCACCAATGTGACCGCTACTCTCAACGTCCGCCGCACTGCCCATGCTCGAGGGCGTGGCCGTGTCGATGTAACGCTTGAAGAACTTGTGCTGGCTGATGCACAGCTTCCAGAAGTAGCGTGCGGTGTCGGCCTCCCCAAAGATGAAGCTCCCCACGATACTGCCATCGCCATCGAGTTTGTTCTGTTCGATCTTGATGGTGCGCTTGTCGATGGTCACCGTGTGGAAGTCCTTCCAGGGAAAGTACTGCCGGCCGTTGTCGGCATTCACGACCATTCCATTGATGGCCAGACCCAGAAGGAGATCGTTTCCGAGAGTGTCCTTCGCAGAGAAGCGTTCCTCCCCATAGCCATCTAGCTGCTGACAGCACTGGATGTACATCTCCTCCGCCTGGCTTTGGGTGAGATGCGCCAGGGTGGCCTGCTGCTGCAGCACCTCCATAATGAGGCCCTCCAGCATGCTGTCATCGTTGGCCAGGCCCTGCATATTCCGCGGCAGCACCAGCGACTTCTTTAGGTAATCCTTGCTCTGTTTGTCTCCCTGGTAGCTGTCGTACTCGGCCTGGCGGCAGTACAGAGCCAGCAGTATGGCTGTGCGAATGTCACAGGCGATCTTCCCCTCATAAATGTCGCTCTTTAGCTGCAGAAAGTAGTAGAATCTGGTGGCCTCGTCGCTCAGGTGTCGCACACCCGTCGTCACATAATGGCGCACGCGCAGATAGATCTTTGGCCCCGCCGCATACTTCTCCAGCTGCCGGCTCAGCGATCGCTCCAGATCGATCCATTTGTACTCATCCTCCTTGCCTCGGACGAGGTAACGCAGCCCAAAGAACTCTGGCTGCTGGATGAACAGACGCTGGCAGACATTGTCCAAGCACTCCTGGCCCTTGCTCTCCGAACTGATGGTGCAATCGACGGTACTGGAGGTGTCTAAAAAAACAGAGAGAGAGAGAGAATGACAGAGAGAGCGAGAGAGGCGATTAAAAACGTGCTCGGAAAAAATATACAAAAATGCTTGGCTCTCTGGGCCTGGCCTGGCCCGAAGCACGCGCAAATATGTTAATACAGTCTTTTAATACCCTTTTCAGGAGGGGTATGATCGGTTTGGGAAGAGGTTTGTCTAGTGGAGGAGGATGGGTTTTCTACAGTTCATTTTATAAAAGATTTCCTCAAATAAAGTCCCTACAAAGCTGATTATTTTTTTCATTGATGTAGGCTGGGATTTATAAGAAAAATCGTTCACAAAGTGCACTTTCTAGGCTTTATAGGCTTTTACACAGTTTATTACAATAGTATCTGTATCGGATGGCTATATACTATAGCTTTTCACTTTCACTTCTTTCAACAAATACATAGAAATATCATTTTCATAGCTAGAGCCATAACACGGATTACTTTATCATCTCATATAAACCACTCAAAACATACGAAAACAATGGATTTAAAGGGTATCTAACCATTCGACACCCCAAAAAAGAAGTCTTACTGTCTTCTTTCTAATCTCTTGTGAGACCTTATTTGTTTTAAAAAACGGAAATTGTCGAGGTTTTTCGGGTTTCTTAATGGTTTCTCAATGGTAATCTCGCTTAACAGAGCACACTCTAATCAGATGCCATCCTCTGTTATCGCACTGTTACACAGAGCCCCTTATTAAGGCAGGATAACACAGCTGCAACAGGTTTGCCTGTTGTTGTTGCCGCATTTTTGAGGCCTAAAATGTTGTCCAATTGCAACAAGACAGACAAAACCAAATAAAAAAGAAAACTGGTAACGCTCAGGCCAAGATAAACCGAATGCTTATCATATTGCGGGCGGGCCATAAAAGTAAAATTATGTGTAGATTTGCAATTAAATAAATCAACAAGTGTAATTTTATGGCAGCTGTTTTGTGGATGACGACTCATAGACTCATAGATATTATGGCCTGATGGGTGCTACGCCCCCTTCCTGGCACTGAGGGTTTACTCACCTAACAAATGGTGCACTGATATAACAAATAAACTTTTAGACGTCACATTATATTGGCGACACTTTTTTAAGAATTTAAATGGCATTTCCGTGCCGTGCTCGGAGCGTCGCTCGGGCTCTGGCTTCTTCTGGGGGTGGGGGGAACGAAGACCTGGTCTACGGGGGACTGTCACTGTTGCTGTCGGAGGTGTCTTTCTTTCAGCTCCACAGGAATTTGCATGTAAATTACACAATTTGGAACCGTTTTCGTTCGTTTTGCAGGCTGTCCGCGAACAGCTGCTAAGGCACTGCGGTTGGGGCACAATGGCACACGCGTCACGTCCGTTAAATAATTGGCTAAAACCAGCCCAGAGCCCGTGCTAAATAAAATAAATAAAAGTGTTAACAGAAAACTAAAAAAACGAGTAGGTGGTATCGAGTGAGTACAAGTGCAGCGAGCAATCGATGGTTGATTTCAAATATCGATGAGGGTACTCTAAACTAAAATAAATAGCGGTATTCTTGTGCGATTAACAGAACTTATCGGCGTTTTATTTTTTGAAAATATTATTATTAATCCCTAGGGGCAAGGCTCTAGCGCCTTGCTCGAATTACCGATTTCTTCAATCACTTCGACTGATTTAATCATCATAATTTTTCATTCATATTGAAATGGATGGTAAAATACGAACACAATAAGGAAAGGCAAATTAAGACAATTTTTCACTATATAATTTATTTTATTTATCAGTTAAAAACTTCGTCGAATACAATACTTCTGCTCCTGTGATTTTTTTATAATCCAAGGCAAATAATAACCTCACTGGAAACTACGTCCTTTCTAGATCATAATATCCATATATTATACACATACGAAATCGAATTGGTAGGGTTCCCCTTCCGTGTGCGTAAGGATGTGACGCTTGCAGGTTGCGGCGCGAATGAAAGTTTTCGAACAGTAAGTACACTTGTACGGTCGCTCGGCAGTGTGCGTACGCATGTGTTCCTTGAGATTGTAGTTTTGTTTAAAAGACTTTGGGCATTCGGTGCATTTGTAGGGTCGTTCACCCGTGTGCGTACGGATGTGCATATCAAGATTCGGTTTTTGTGTGAAGGCTTTTGGGCAGTAAGGACAATTGTAGGGTTTTTCACCTGTGTGAGACCGAGTGTGTGAGATGAGATGGCCGGGTTGTTTAAACGACATCGCGCAGTAAGTACACTTAAACGGGCGATCTCCCGTGTGAATACGGCTGTGTCCGATGAGCTGAGCTTTCTGTTTAAATGCCTTCGAGCAGTAAGCGCAGTGGTATTGTCGCTCATCTGTGTGAGCACGAATGTGATTTCGGAGAGTTCCGGAGTGATAGAAAGACTTCGAGCAGTGTGGACACGTGTACGGTCGCTCCCCAGTATGCTTACGGCTGTGTTCACCGAGCAAATATTTTTTTGGAAAGGTTTTTGCACAAAAGGAGCAGTTGAAGCGTCGTTTACCATTATCAATGTTAATTCTATTGTCTGGATGTTCCGATGACGGTTGCCAATCCTCGTCATCTTTATCTTGTTCTTCTTCCTTATCCTCCTCTCCTTCACTATCCTCCTCCTCCAATGTGAAAAAGAGTCTATGGCTCTGCTCGCAGGTGGTCTTAAGATTGAAGGCATCCACTGCATCCTCTAGGCAAGGCGGACATATGTTTTCTGGCAGCGAATCCCCTCGCTCAACCACGTACCCGGTGCACTGCGCTATCATGTCACCAATGCACATGTCCGATGTTGGTCTTTCATCAAAAATGTTTATGAATGCTCCAGACCTTCCCCAGCACACTCGGCATATTTCCTCCATTGTCCTGCAAGTAAATGAATCTTAACGGACGGAATACAACGATGTGCAAAAAGTTGAGTGGATATCGAACCCACAAGCAACCAAATCGTGAAGTTGTCAGAGCTCCAAAATAATATATTTGTTTTGTTCTGCGAAAATAAATGAACGAAATGTTCTCTTTATCGATAACACAAGTCATCGGATTTAACAATGTGGGCATTCCTGTAATTACATTTACACAATTTGTTTAGACTTTAAACTAATTTCCTTACAAATTTTAATCAATTTAATGAAAAATGTGCAATTGAAAAATTCGCTTATAGATATCTATAATTAGTATATATAATAAACATTTTTAGCAGACTTTTGGTCTCTTAAACTGAAAAACATCGATGGTCCTGCTCGAAAAATCACAAATCACCAATAGACTGTTCTATCGATACTTTATGCAGCTCTATAACAGCTCTATAAAACTGTTTGATTTTCATAGGTCAAACCTTTAAACACAAAATATGACGACTGGCGGAGATAGAAGTGGAATGAATAAAGGGCTACCTCAGAAGATAACAAGTTTTCATTTGAGAATTTGGTTCATTATTTTCAATGAAAGTGAAGATTGGTTAGAAAACAGAGTGGAATAATTTAAAGATATAATTTAACGCCCAGGATTAGCAATAATGAATGAATATATGATTAATAATGAATAAAAGCAGCAGCACAGAATGAGATGTTGACCTGAAGATAAAAAATAATGCTATTGTTAGACCTAAGCGAAAAGAAACGTACTAATAGCAGAATAAGATACGATTACCAGGAAGAGAACAGCAGAATAGTCAAATAGAATAGATGTTGGAAAACAATCCTCACTAGATCTAGGTTTAGTTTCCCTTAAAGAACAAAATTAATCATACTTTATTTTGAAACTTTGATTTTTTAGCTATTTTATTTGATTAAAAAAATACTTTTAGAACAGAATGACAGGGTGGAATCCACATTTATGATAAATATAGCCCATCAATCATATTACTCAACAAAAACCGGATCTGAAGCTGACTCGTAAGATACAAGTTCCAATTAATTTATTCTTCTACGGAGAACGCATATGGAATGCAATTCATCCAAAATTTAGTTTAGGAAAAGGCGGTTGCCAGAATTCGGTCCGTTGTGGTTTCGCATGGAATCTTCCCCTCTTCCATTTCGTGACATATTTTCGAGATTTCCGAAATGTCTGATAAGAAGGGCTTGCCCTACTGATAAGAGCTGATTGAATGGGGCGCCCAGCCTGCTTGCGTGGGGGACTATTAGCCAATGTCCCGTGAGAGAATACAATTTGTGTTAGAAAAGAATTTGTGTTGTTTCAAACAACTCAACATCCCATTAGTGTCCATGGAGATACTTCGTATTAAATATAATCAGTTGCATATCGCTCTGTTCTTTAAATGTCTCTAATGTTTAGACTCGTAGTGGGTACAATAGATGGGTAAATTTTCGCTCCAGTATGCTCCATGTGTTTATTGATATGCTCTTTTTCTTTGTGTCTTTCAAGACTGGCTTTTCTTATAAAAGACTTTGAGCATTCGGAGCATTGGTGCGGTCGTTCACCTGAGTGCGTACGAAAGTGTCTTCTAAGATTGGATTCTTCTGAAAAGGCTTTTGAGCATTGAGGGCACTGGTGGGGTCTTTCACCTGTGTGGCATCGTGTGTGCATTCGAAGATGGGAGTGTTGTTTAAACGACATCCAGCAGTGAGAGCACTTGTACGGTCGATCCCCCGTGTGAACACGGATGTGTATTTGTAGATTGGATTGTAATTTAAATGACTTCGAGCACTGAGAGCATTTGTGGGGTCCCTCCTCTTCAAGTTGCTTCGATTGGGTCTCTCTTACAGTGGAAACACTAGATGGGTCGTTCTTCTCCCCAGTGTGAACACGTATGTGACTGCTGAGATGGGCCTTTTGTTTGTAGGACTTGGGGCACTGAGAGCACTGGTAGGGTCGATCATCTGAGTGCGTACCAATGTGTCTTTCAAAAAGGAATTTTTGTACAAAAGACTTTGAGCATTCGGTACATTGGTAGGGTCCTTCACCCAAGTGAGTACGCAAGTGGATCTTAAGGTTTTCTTCCAAGCTAAACCATTCAGTGCAGTGAGGACATGGGTAAGGCCGTTCATGTTCGTCCGTATGCGAACGCATATGAGCCTCAAGAATCCCCGCTTGGGCAAAGGTCTCAGAACAGTCAGAGCACTTATACGGTAGCTCTGCCGTGCGAGTGTGAATGCGGATGTGAATTTTGAGATAGGCTCGTGCAAGAAAGGACTTCGGACATTGAGGACATTGATATGGCTGCTCCCCCGTGTGGATACGCGTATGTTCTTGAAGTTGTGCACTTTTTTGAAAGGACTTGGGGCACTCTAGACATTTGAATGGTCGCTCGCCAGTGTGCGTGAGCATGTGTTCCTTGAAATGGAAGTTTTGTGTAAAACACTTTGAACATTCGGTGCATTTGTAGGGTCGTTCACCCGTGTGCGTACGGATGTGCATATCAAGATTCGGTTTTTGTGTGAAGGCTTTTGGGCAGTGAGGACATTGGTAGGGTTTTTCACCTGTGTGGGAGCGTGTGTGTGAGTAAAGATGACTGAGTTGTTTAAAGGACATATCGCAGTGAGAACACTTATACGGTCGATCTCCTGTGTGAATACGGCTGTGTTCACCAAGCTGGGATTTCAGTTTAAACGTCTTCGCACAGTCAGCGCATTGGTATGGTCGTTCGCCTGTGTGAATACGAATGTGATTCCGGAGAGTTCCGGATTGGGAGAAAGACTTCGAGCAGTGTGGACATGTGTACGGTCGCTCCCCAGTGTGCCTGCGACTGTGTTCACTGAGCTTCGATTTTCTTGCAAAGGACTTTAGACAGACGGAGCATTTGAAGCGTCGTTTACAATTATCAATGTTATTGCTATCGTCTGCATGTTCCGAGGACTGTTGCCAATCCTCGTCTCCTTCCTTATCCTCCTCCAACAGTGTGAAAAAGAGTTTATGGCTCTGCTCGCAGGTGGTCTTAAGATTGAAGGCATCCACTGCATCCTCCAGGCAAGGCGGACATATGTTTTCTGGCAGCGAATCCCCTCGCTCAACCACGTACCCGGTGCACTGCGCTATCATGTCACCAATGCACATGTCCGATGTTGGTCTTTCATCAAAAATGTTTATAAATGCTCCAGACCTTCCCCAGCACACTCGGCATATTTCCTCCATTGTCCTGCAAGTAAATGAATCTTAATAGTCGGAATACAACGATGTGCAAAAAGTTGAACCCACAAGCAACCCAATCGTGAAGTGGTCAGGTCAGAGTTCCAAAATAATATATTTCTTTTGTTTTGTTCTGCGAAAACGATGTTTAACGATAACACAAGTCATCGGATTTAACGATGTAGACATTCCTGCAATAACATCGAAAAATCACAAAACATCGCACATCGATGGGGGCCAATAGACCGTTCTATCGATATTTTGTCCAGCTGTATAATCAACAGGCTATTGAGTCGCTGGCGCTGCGACTGTGATTAGCCAGATTCCGTCGACTATATAGTACGTATACTAACGCACTGCACCGCTGTGTGTATAAGTAACATACATATATAGATATACATATGTGCGCGCTGCTACCGTCGCCGTCGTCGTCGTCGTCGTGGCTTCCATTTTAACTAAATAAAACAAATTAAGCGCTGGCCGCGCAGTCGTTGTCGTCGTCCATTTCGCGGTGCATGTAAAACAGCCTGCGAGAAAACGTGTACAGAAAATAAACCAAAGAGTGAAAAGAAGAAAACAGGAAGAGGCGCATCTGTAAATCCGATCGTGTGTATAATCGTTACAACCTCACATCCGTTGCACGGTAAGAAATGAGTTTACTTCAATTGCCCCACCCGAACCATCCAAACAGGGCAATTTTTGGGGCCAATGCCAGGCCACGCGCAGCCGAAATCCATTAATTAATTAATATTTTATACACGCCGCCGCATTGATGGTCAAGGTTACAACACACGCACACACACAAATACACACCCAAGTGTGTGTTTCTTCTGCGAGTGCGAGTGAGCCGCACTCTGGCCAGAGCAATAGGAGAGAAAGAGAGTTTAAAGTTCAATACCTGTTGCTCCTAACGCTCTATCTCCCTCTAACGGACATCTGTTGCCCAAAATCTGTTACTAGTTCGTTCTCGCTCTGACGCGCGCTGTCTAGCCAGGCTTACGATCTCTTACTCTCTCTCTGGCTCTTGGTCTGGCCCTCTCGCTCTGGCTGTACTGTACGGTCCCTGGCGCTTGGAATATCGCGTGTAATTCTCTTTAATAATTTTGTTATTACGATTCAGATATTTTTGTTGTTTGTGCTATTATTTGACATGATGTCTTACGCATCAATTCCGCATTAATTGAAGCTGGAATTACGTAACCGCAGGGGCGTCATATTTCAAATCTTGTCAGCTGTCGCCATTGAGGAAAAAACAGCTGTAGATAAGGGATGTGCTACAGTGGGTACTCGATAGAGAAAACTGTCAATCAGATAGCTATAAGATGTACTTTGCACTAGCAGCGAATATATCTTTAGAGTCGAGAGATTAGTTATCATAGAAAAAGTCTACAAGACGAAAAGATACAGATTTCATCGTCTGTTGATACTGATAAAAAATAGATACCAGTTTTACAAATTGCTGCAACAGGGTTCTATGAGTTCTACAGTTGATTTCCCTGATATGGTATGATATGCTAATCGTATGCTAATAATATAATAATAGCTTAAGACATTTGTGGGTCAGTCTCTTAGTCATAGTTAAACAATCAAACCGATTGTGCTTTTAAATAGTTCCAAAATCATATGGAAAGTTCCCTGCTCCGCTCTGATAATATAATAATAATTTCGACTCGCTTTGAGGTCATTCTTAGCACTCAGTGGATTAATTAGCCTGCACTTGACATTGAAATTAAAAAGGCTAATAGCCGGTCTATTAGCCAGATATGGTTTATATCTATTCAAATTTACGTGTGATATTACGCGTTCATTCACTTTGGTGCATAGACCTTTTCATAGGAAACTAATTTAACTCTAAATGTGAGTTAAAATTTGCTCCTGATAAGACGACGATCCACTTGTTTTTCTATATGTATGCTGAAAACTGCTGACTCATGCTTACTGCATAAGTTTTTCTGTGGCAAACCGAATGGGAAGATCGTGTAGGTGTCGGTTCGGTTTCGGATTCGGTACGTGCCCGAACAAATTGCGAATGTCATACTGGCTAAGGGATTTTCTCGCCTACAAAGCAAAAGATTCCGTGCAATGCTTTTTCAGCATTATCGCGTGAATATGTTCAACTGTGTGAGTAGCTACTAACTACTGCTACTACTATTACTACTACTAACTAGTAAAAATACTAGTAGTAGCATTGGTATTTCATTTGTTTTGACTGGTGAATGATTCAGTTATTGTTTGAACAAGTGACGGAGCAGCAACGGAAGACAGCTGTGAATATTTGTTTATTTTTTGCTTTCTTTAAAATCATATTTATATTTGTATTGGTATTGGTTTGTGGGGATAATTACCATAACTATTTGGCTATGACTCGAACTAAATTGTGTGGAAATGGCATTAAAGATTAAATTAGCATGGAATTTAATGCATTCAGTTTCAATTTGTATGGAATTTTTACCCTATAGAGTTTTGGAACTCTATTATTGGTTGGTGTGACATCCAAGATCTCTTAAAATGCATCCATCACTTAAATGCATTCACGTAGACTTTAAATAGTTCTGAATGAAACCCCTTACTAGAAGTGTCTGTACACGAAGTATTTTTACGCGTTCTCCGTAGCAGAATTAATTTATTGGCACGTGTACTTTACGAGTCAAATCTTGTTGTTGTTCAGTAATATGATTGATTGACGTGCTATATAGTATATATCATTAATGTGCCATTCTGTTCTAATATGTAGTCATATTTTAATCAAATAAATGGGAATTTTCTTAGATATTTCTTTCAGGGAAACCTTTCTAAGCATAGATCTAGTGGGGATTGTTTTCCAATATCTCTTCTCTTCCTATTAATCGTATCTTATCCTACTGTTAATAACTTTACTTCCGTTTTGGCCTAAGAATAGCATTCTTTTTGATCTTCAGGTCAATATCTCGTAACTCTCATTCTGAGCTGCTGCTTTTATTCATTATTATTCATATATGTATTCATTCATTCTTTTCATTCTTCACTTTCATCGCATCTAAATTGCTAATTCTGGGCCTTAAATTATAGCCAGCTGGGGATATCTTTACTCTCTTTTTCCCTTTTGTTTTTCAACCAATCTTCGCTTTCATTGAAGATAATTCTCATTCTCACATTCTCATCTTAAGTGAAGGTCTTGTTATCTTCTGAAGTACCCCTTTATTCATTCCACTTTTATCCCTGCCAAACGTCGTCACCATTTGTCTTTGGAGGTCTGACCTATAAAAATCGAGCAGTTTTCCTACACTTGCCGCTTGGATTTTGGTTCATTGTGATTGAAGCCACACAGGCACAGGCTCAGGCACCTTTCGGATACACCAAATCAAAAGCTCGGAATCGGATGGTGACTGTGACGACTCTACTATTACGCTGCCTGCCTGATTTGCATGTGGTGTGGCACCGCAACGCCTAATCGCCACCAGGGGTTTCGACTGTCTGTCTGGCACATGTTTAATATTTATTTTTTTGCCATTTGCTGACCACAGCAACAAGAACAACGAGAACTATAAGCTATATACGCTATATACGCTGTACGCGTCAATGTATTACGCGCGAATGCTGGTGCTGGCGCTGGGCTGCTTCTCTATGCAAAGTAGTCGTATACACGACGCCTATACGTACACTCACGTACGTGTCGACGTCCCGACCCGACCCGAGTACCGGCGCATTAGTAACATTAAAGTATTAAGTCAATTCCGAATTCAAGGTGCCCAACACTTGAGGTTCTACGTCGACTTCGACGACAGCGACTGCACAATATGCTCGAAATATAATACTATATACAAAAGATCGGGTCAAAACGGGTCAGACATCAGTCGGGCAATATGTACATATATACGAAAACATGTAGGGAAATGTTTTTGAAACGGTTCTTAGATTTGTTTTGGAATTTAAGCAGCGGGGCAGGGAGATACTTCCCTGTTTTGGATGTAATATTGGTCTGATGGGGTTGTTATTTGGTATAGGTCTTTATCTACTACATCAACATCTACCTACTACATATCTACTTTACTTATACAGGTTTCTAAATAGATAAAGGCTTTATAGAAGAAGTTTTAAAACGACTTAAAGTAGATAAATGATACATAAATCGATAAATTATTCCATAAATTATTTATAGATATTTCGAGTGTAGGTAAATGATAAATATATGAGTCTTCTATACGAAAGCCGAAAGATTACACCTGTTTCCCGATTTGTGGTTGTTTCACAAGACATTGTACATATTTCAAACTAAAGTGATTATAGCTTGACATCAGATTAATCTTCAAACCCCAAATTGGTATTTCCCCTATCTTTCAGAGTCTCTCAAGATACAGGTCTCTGCAGAGCCCATAGTCTCTCATAATATCGGGTCTCTTTAGAGACACACAAACGAACATGTCTTCAATATACGAGTGTAAACCACTTTATAAGGTCGTAAATGTTTGCCAAAGTTTCGATTGCAAGAAACATTTGTCGTTTTCATCATATCAACCAAACGCTTTCGGTTCGTTTCGCTTTACTCACGGGGGCTTTTGGCCCCGTCCGATAAGCATTTTGTTAATAAAACCTGTTGCTGGCCAACAAACAGTTAACAGTTCTCTGTTAAGCGTCGCGTACGATTGTCGCTCGCCACCAAACCCGCCAAATGAAATATATATTTTTTTAATTGCAATAACTGCAAATTGTGTTAGACGTGTGCGACACAATAAAAATAGAGAAAACAGGTACAAAATAATATTCAAGGTGCAATCGATTAAAATCGCATTTCGCGATACGTTTTTTCAATGTCAATTGAAACATAAGAAAGAGATAGCTAAAAGAGATACAGAGAGAGAAAGATAGAGAGAGTGAGAGAGAGAGAGAGAGAAAGATAGAGAGAGTGAGAGAGAGAGAGAGTGTGTACCGTTAAAACAAGTGCGGAAGCAGTGTACCGTTAGATGCAAAGCAGCTGTCATTCAGCCAGTCCAGAATCGTTTCATTCCGTTGAATTTTCTCTGCCTGGTGTGTGTGTGTGTGTGTGGCTGTCTCTATGCCGCTGTGTGTGTTTGTGTGTGTAGTGTAGTGTTTCGTGGGTTACGTGGCATACATTAAAATGCGTGTCCAAAGTGCGGCGGCGGCAGCGGCAGCGGCACAGGCACATGCAAATCGAAACCATAAACAAATGTTATTCAAAGCGAACTAAAACCCCGCAACGATACGACACGCAGAACAGCACAGAGGCAGAGCAGAGGCAGAGGCAGAAAAACTAAACTAAACGCCGTGAATGTTGTGCCCTTTTTGCAGTCGGACTTGTGTCACCTAAATGGCTAGTGAGCAGACAATGGAGGGAGCAGCCGCTGCGGCCGTCGCTGCCGGAGACGAACCCTTTCTGGGACTCCTCGATGTGGCGCTGCTTGCGGTCCTGATTGGAGGAGCAGCCTTTTACTTCCTCAGAGGCCGCAAGAAGGAGGAGGAGCCCACACGCAGCTATTCCATACAGTGAGTACTACGAGGATTATCACCAACCACAAAAATCAATTCTAATTGCAATCTCTTCTTCCCTCTCCCCTGCGTAGACCCACGACAGTGTGCACCACCAGTGCGGCCGATAATTCGTTCATCAAGAAGCTGAAGGCCTCGGGACGCAGTCTCGTCGTCTTCTACGGCTCTCAGACCGGCACTGGCGAGGAGTTTGCCGGCCGTCTGGCCAAGGAGGGCATTCGTTATCGCCTCAAGGGCATGGTGGCCGATCCCGAGGAGTGTGATATGGAGGAGCTGCTGCAGCTGAAGGACATCTCCAACTCCCTGGCTGTGTTCTGCCTGGCCACCTACGGCGAGGGCGATCCCACGGACAATGCCATGGAGTTTTACGAGTGGATAACAAACGGCGATGTCGATCTAACGGGTCTTAATTATGCGGTGAGTACTGATAAAAAAAACAGCACCCAGGTGCTATCTAAACAAACGCCGATTACAATAGTCTAACTGGCCTTCAATTGGGGCCGTCGGCGGCTGGGCTTATCGAACACTGCCCTGCTGATAACGCGGCAGTCACCACCTCCATTAGCCCCCAACTACAGTTTTTGGTGTCTATTTTCGTACGTTTGTGTTGTGTTTTTTGTCTACGCGGGTTTCCACGTGTGGCCGCCGAGTGTTTTGTTTGTTGTTGATCTCCGCGATACGCAGCTGTGGGATAACGCTCGCCATAGCCATAGCATTTCCGTGTAATTTCGTTTCGGTGGAAGTATCACTGTATTATCTATCAGACGATGTGTCAGACTGTGTTTTAAGCTGCTAAACTTGTTTGGCGTGGCTGTCCGTGCGTGTGAATCAGCTAATTATATTAGGAAGTGGGGATAGACTTTGTGCCCCATGAAATTATCTTTTTTTTATGCGAAATACAGTCAAAAATGATAATTAGTTACTCGCAAAACTTTCTACCAAAGTTCCTATAATTTTTCCTGATTAAAAGTCTTAAAAATGATTCAGAATTACCTTACTGAACCGCACTGTATCTATCACTATCAAGCCCCCTTTTTTCAAAGATTAAACTTTCCACCAAAATTTCTGTTATATGACGACTACAGTCTAGCCTGTCTTAAGCTATAAAACAATCTTTTAATACATGTGCGATTATTTTTAGTCTTTAAAAGCCTTATCAGTACCGGTTTCAGAAAAAAATTTAATCAAAATTCAATTTAAAAACGTCTACGACCCGCCAATCGCTCGTTTTCGTAACTCATTGTAGATGGCGCTAGTTCAGTATGCCATAGCAATCAGCTTTTGTACGAGAACCGTTTTTCAGGCATATTTAGTACATTTCTGCACACAATGTGCTCGCACGTCTTCCGCATGTCGGTTAGATTGTTTTTGTAAATTTTGATTTAAATGGAGAATAATAATAGATAATGTAACGCCCCGCACCCACCTGTTGATCCGCTCATCATGCTAAACACGTTAGCATTTGTTTCCGCTGGTGGCCTTCGCACGTGCCGACCGCAGAGGCTGCGAACTTTGCGCGGCCTAATTCATAGTTTATGTAATAAAACAAAAAGGTTTCACAGACAGACGCAATATGCGGTAATACCTAATCGCCTAAGTACATACACAGATCGTACGTAATGCCACATACACTATCTATAATTGCCCGTGTTTTACTTTGTGACCTTAGGTCTTTGGACTGGGAAACAAAACGTACGAGCACTACAACAAGGTGGCCATCTATGTGGACAAGCGGCTGGAGGAACTGGGCGCCAATCGGGTCTTCGAACTGGGATTGGGCGATGATGATGCCAAGTAAGTTCTAGCCTGAACCAAAGTCCATTCTGGGCCATCCTCACACTTTTGTCTCTCCATCCAGCATTGAGGATGACTTCATCACGTGGAAGGATCGCTTCTGGCCAGCCGTTTGCGATCACTTCGGCATCGAGGGCGGCGGCGAGGAGGTGCTGATACGCCAGTACCGTCTGCTGGAACAGCCCGAAGTCCAGCCCGATAGGATCTACACGGGAGAGATTGCCCGCCTGCACTCCATGCAGAACCAGCGGCCACCCTTCGATGCCAAGAATCCCTTCCTGGCGCCCATCAAGGTCAATCGGGAGCTGCACAAGGGCGGCGGACGGTCGTGCATGCACATCGAGCTGAGCATCGAGGGCTCCAAGATGCGCTACGATGCCGGTGATCATGTGGCCATGTATCCCATCAACGACAAGAGTCTGGTGGAGAAGCTGGGACAGCTCTGCAATGCCGATCTGGATACGGTGTTCTCTCTGATCAACACAGACACGGACAGCAGCAAGAAGCATCCGTTCCCCTGCCCCACCACCTATCGCACGGCCTTGACCCACTACCTGGAGATCACGGCCATTCCACGCACTCACATTCTCAAGGAATTGGCGGAATACTGTACGGATGAGAAGGAGAAGGAGCTGCTGCGCAGCATGGCCTCCATTAGTCCGGAGGGCAAGGAGAAGTACCAGAGCTGGATACAGGATGCCTGTCGCAATGTGGTCCACATTCTGGAAGACATCAAGTCCTGCAGGCCGCCAATCGATCATGTCTGCGAGCTGCTGCCGCGCCTGCAGCCTCGCTACTACTCCATCTCATCGTCGGCCAAGCTGCATCCCACCGATGTCCATGTCACGGCCGTTCTGGTCGAGTACAAAACGCCCACGGGCCGTACCAACAAGGGTGTGGCCACCACCTACCTGAAGAACAAGGTGCCCAACGGCAGCGAGGAGGTGAAGGTGCCCGTCTTCATCCGGAAATCGCAGTTCAGACTGCCCACGAAGCCAGAGACGCCCATTATCATGGTGGGACCGGGCACGGGATTGGCTCCCTTCCGCGGCTTCATCCAGGAGCGACAGTTCCTGCGCGATGAGGGCAAGACTGTGGGCGACTCGGTGCTCTATTTCGGCTGCCGCAAACGCAGCGAGGACTACATCTACGAGTCCGAGCTGGAGGAATGGGTCAAGAAGGGCACGCTCACTCTCAAGGCGGCCTTCTCCCGAGACTCCGATAAGAAGGTCTATGTGCAGCATCTGCTGGAACAGGATGCGGATCTGATATGGAATGCGATTGGCGAGAACAAGGGACACTTTTACCTATGCGGGTGAGTTTGCTGCTAACAGAGAAACCCTTTTAAAACTGACTTTTGACCTTTGTACCCCCCAATCTATTTGCAGTGACGCCAAGAACATGGCCGTGGACGTTAGAAACATTTTAGTGAAAATTTTGTCCACCAAGGGTAACATGAGCGAGGCCGATGCCGTGCAGTATATCAAGAAGATGGAGGCCCAGAAGCGCTACTCCGCCGATGTCTGGAGCTAATCGGAGAGAAAGACAGACAGAGAGAGAGTAGAAACACGCATAGAAAAACAAATGGAAACCACATCATAGGCCACACGATAAGCTTAAAGTTGTCTAGTTCGTTAATCGTAAATAGGCGTAATAATTTTTGGTTTGGGAACTCCTTTTGCGGTTCAACAAACAGTGAATGAGTAATGATTATGTATATGTAAATCTAGTTTAAATGATTACAATGCGATCTGGAAATTGTTTAATGATGATGCATGAGCATGAGCAGGAGCGTAATCAAGTTATTGTTGTAAGTAGTTTTGTATGTATGTGCGATTATTAATTTAAAACACATTTTTACAAGCATTTTATATTGTATTCTCTTGGTGATTTCAATACAAATACGAGACACGTTGTGCAATTTTATCAATGACACTGAAATTGTATTTTCACAAATAAACAAACAAAAAAACAAGTCAAAAATATACCTATATCCATATATTTTCACAAAATAAGTGATTTTAAAAACAATCATATAACGGTATAAAAGCGCGCCTTGCTGATCGAATTTCGACTAACAGCCAAATTGATCGAGAAATGAGCAGGAATGGATGTTGGCTCTGGAAAGGTGGAGACAACAGGCAAAAGCAGCCAAGAAAAATTGATAGGCTCATACGAACATCACCTATCCTGTGAACCTAACATGAGTTGGCTCCATGAAGATTTCATCCCTGTGTAGTTACCATGTAAAAAGTAAGTGTCCCCATAGTATAATAGGCAATGGGGTGGGATTTACTTTGCATGTGTTGAATTTTCTGTGCCGTTTTGCCTGTTGTCCATACCTTCTTTATCTTAAGGGAGCATTTTGCCGCGCTCACACCATGTGCCGCGGTCACACTAATTAAACGGTAAAAATTTTGGAGGCAAAAGTTTTGTTTTATTAGTGAAACTGCAACAAGTGATATTTAAAAGTGATTTTAACTACAATTTAAGCTATGCGCAATCGTCTAAAAGTATTTTGTAACAAGTAAGTGGTTATTAGTGGTATTATTAGTTTAATCTAAGACCCCTGCCTTCTCGAAATGCGGCAAAGTGTACCGCAAAGTCTCCCGCAGACGCGGGGACTCGAACATCTGTCGAACCTTCTGCTTGGCAAAGTTGGCGTCTGTGAAGTTTTCTATTTTGTTGTCGGCGGTCTGAGACTTGTCCTGGCTGACGGTGGGGAATATTCCATAGCTGGCAAAGAAGCCATAGCACTCGCGGCGGTGCACCTCTTCTAGTATTTGCTCGTAGCTGGGCACCGGGATGCCTAGGTCGAGGTTGAGCAGCGTCTCCGAGAGACGCGTGTGGTAGGTGCGCAGCAGCATGGGCCGCTTGTGCCGCAGCACCTCCAGGCTGAGGCTAGTGTAGAAGAAGTAGTTCAGATCGATGCCCGGGCTGCCCCACACGCTCAGCTGGAAGTCAATGAAGATCAGGTCCTGGGGCCGCTTGGCATTGTCGTACTTGAAGAGTAGGTTGTTGACCCACAGGTCGCCGTGGTTGAGCACCCTGATCTCCTTGGACTGTGGGGCTTGGGCTCGTACCAGATTCGTTCGTTGGTTCTTCATGTACTTGGCAATCTTTTCGGCAATGCGCTCGTAGCCCGGCCAGGTGCTCACCACCGTGTGCAGCTCCTCGCCGTTGTCCGCAAAGAAGCGCATCAGCATGCCATCGTCCTTGGCCAGGCCGTTGGGGGACAGCATGCCATCGCTATAGGCCTCAAAGATGTGCGGATCAAGCACTGCCAAAGCCATGGAAGTGGCATGGAACTCGGCCAGACGTTCCATAACCAAGCGGCAGTGATCCTCATTCAGGCCCGATTCGCGGGAGGCCATCACAAAGCCCGAATGGCCGAGATCCTCAAACACCAGCGTGTTCTCCGGCAGCTTAAGGCACTGAAAGAGTCTGCAAATCGGAATTAAATAAGGATTTTGCCTTGTTCTGATCTTCTTACTTGGGTCCGAAGCGTCGCTTGCAGTGCATCAGCAGCTCCAGGCGTGGCAGCACATCGTGATAGGTGATCTTCTCCTTCAAGTACACCTGCAGATCCTCAATGAACTCCACCGACTTCACGCGCGGTATGCTCTTCACAATGAACATCATGTCCTGGTCCGCCTGGCCGGGCAGCCGATACGTGACCCTTGTCCGATAGATCTGACTGCAGTAGTTCTCGCCGGTGCTGCTGCCCATGCGAATGTGGATGCTCACAAGCTGGACCCCCTGGCCGTGCGCAGGGCCGTCTCTAGCACCTCCTCAAAGAAGGCCCCGTCCAGATGCTTGGGCGGAGCGGCCACTTCCGCATCATACTCGATACTGCACATTTTGTGATCGTTTGAAAAGCACTGAGCATGGAGGAACTCGCCTTCATTTTATATACGACGGAGACACAGTCCCAGCGACTGTTTCCACTGTTTCTGTTTCCAATTTCTGTTCTCGTAATTAATTATAGTTATAGACTTTTTCAGATGAGAGTATAAATTCTCTTAATAGGCGACAACTTGTTGTTTCATTTTCGATATGCTCAAACACGCAACATTCGCGCGAGACTCGCAGGCGGCCTTTTTCAGTCGTTTTTGGCTAGTATTTCGATTTCCTGTATTCCGAGAGAGAGAGAATTGGGGGCTACGGCTTTCATTCGGACTGATTGACAGACAACGATTATCTTATCAAGCTTTTGAGCTGCGTATTTGCATTATTTTAATCGGTATTACAGCGTTCTGTATACCAAAGTATATATTATATATTTATATGGGGAGCGCCCTAGAAATAAATGCCTGCACGAGTTTCTACCGATTGATACGTATAAACGGGTAGCATCTTTCTGTATCTGTTATAGGCTTTTATTTGTAGTACCTAAATATGTTATCCAGACAGTTGTAGACTCTTTCTTTTTACTATGGAAAGTAGAAAGAAGAATCCAGGTAAGTGTTCTATTTTAAAATATCTCTAAAGAATATTTATTATTATTATAATTAATTGAATGGAGCTCTAGCAATGAGTCGCTTCAGTTGGAATATATTCCAGTTTTGCGGGAAGTATGCTCGTTTTTTATGAGTAATCTCAACAAATCTGTAGAATACAATTTCTGTGATTTAATTATTCATTAAAAGGGGTAATTAAGCCATGCTTTAACCAATTAAACACTTTTTTTTAACACTTATGGCACACAAATGTGCTAAACTATTTTAAAAATTAGTAATTAATAAATAAACCCATAAATAATTCATTTTTAAATCAATTTTTACTTTAATATTCTTTCCTTTTTGTACTTTAATTATCTAAATACTTTTTTTAGATTAAAGTTAAAATGTATTTAAAAATAAATTATTTATGGGCCTTTTTTTAGATTATTTACTACCAATTCTCCCTTTTAGAGGAAGTATTTATTTACCAAATTAAAGTTACAATTTATTTAAAAATATATTGTTTATGGGCCTCCATTTCAAATTATTTTAAACAATTCCCGCCTTTTAGAGGAAGTATTAATTTAATAAACTAAATATAGTAATTTGTGGCTTGTGTAGTTTTAAATATAAATTTCACTGACGTATATGCAAATTTATTCGGATTTTTTGGATTTGGTAATTATCCCCACACGAGAACCATGTGAAACTTCGTTGATTATATTTTTAAGTACCAGCAAATATCTATATTTGCTGCCATTATCTCATATTTCATATAATTTTATCAATTCGCTGCCATTATCTGCATGCAATGTGCCGTTCTTTCGCTAGAGATTATACATGATCTCATATATAATAAAACAATTTAGTTAAAGCGTCAAACAGAAGAGCAAACAGCAATGTGTAGAATAGACGTTTGATTAGATGGCAATCAAGTCTGTCGAATTCTTTATTCAATTTGCAAAGTGTGGCGGCAGTATTTTTATAAACAATTACGAGTGTTCAGTCGAACAATTGCATCTCATCCAGACGCTTCAGCGTGCACTTCAGGCTCTCCAGCGTTCGAGCATTTCCCTCGAACATCAGTTGCACCTTTTGTCGGGCAAAGGCCTCGTCGTGAAAGTTCTTCAGGGAGTTATCCTCCGAATCGACCCCGATCATGCTCATCAGCGGAAAGAAGCCAAAGGCCACAAAGAAGCCATAGGCCTCGCGGGCACGTATCTCCTCGATGACGGCATCATAGGTGGGCAGTGGCTTGGACCAGGGAAGCTGCTCCAGACACCCCACCAAGGCCTCGTAGTAGATGTCGATGAGCTGCTGACGCTGGCCACGAAGCACCTCCAGCTCCAGGCTGGTGTTCAGGAAGTAGTTGATGTCGAAGCCCAGGCTGCCATAGAAACACAGCTGGAAGTCGATCTGCAAGGGGGAGATACTGGTAATTGGGGCTCTCTCGAAGGTATCTCTCATGCACTCACAATCTTCGTCTGCTCCACTTTGTAGTCCTGATTGTATTTAAAGAATATGTTGTTCACCCACAGATCGCCATGGTTGAGCACATTCAGATTTCCCCTCAGAGGATACACCGACTTGAGGATCCGCTCTGTAAAGTGCTCGTGGTAGCGATAAAGCTTTGAGGTGATTGCACCAAATCCCTCGCTATCGCCCACGAGAGCTGCCAGTTTCAGGAGCTGTGTGCCAAAGAGCAGCTTAAAAGGCTCCGATTTGATGGCATCCATGTGCAGCAGTCCGAAGGGATAGCGGTCGATGATGGTCTCTGGCTCGTGCTCAGCCATTACCATGGTTAGGGCATGGTATTGGGCCAGTTTGCGCATCACCAGCGAGGCATGATCCATATCCAGACCCAGCTGTCGGCATTTCAGTTGGTAGCCCTCGGAGCATAGGTCCTCAAAGATGATGGTCTGCTCTGGCTGATTAGTGGAGTAGTAGTGTCTGCAAATAAACGGACATCAAAGGATTTTCAAGAGCGGAAGCCTCTGTCTCACTCCTCACCTGGCGCCCAATGTCCAGGGCTCTGTGGCATCGTTTCGCCCCCACATGAGCGTCTCTAGCTTTGGTTTTATGTGCATATAGAAGATGCTCTCCTTGTTGTAGATGTGCAGCCTGGCCAGAATGGCCTGCTTCTCGTCCGGCATGGATTTCACAATCAGCGAGGTCTCCACATTCCTCCCCTCTGCATTCCGATACTTGATGGCAGCCCTGTAGATGTTGCTGCAGTAGTTCTCGCCGCCACGTGTCAGATTTGTCAGTTGTACCTCGAGGACCTTCAGATCCTGCTGCTGCAGGCCGTGCTCGAGAGTGCGTCTGAAAAACTGCGGCGTTAAATACAGCGGCAGCTGCTCCTCCGTTGTGTCCGACATGGTGCTTCAATATGTCATGGATCGGTGCATTATTCATGTTTTTATATGTGAAATCTCAACTGATTTCTGTTTCTTCTAATTGATCTTAATGGGTTCGGGGCATTGGGGCACTGGACCTGCCATCAATTGCCTTAATGAAAGTGCATTCTCTGTGGGGATTAGCGGTGTGGGCTTTTGATCAACTGAAGATGTCTGAGGAGAAGCTATTTGAGGCATAAGAAAAACTTATAGTTATGGGAAGAGTCTGTACAAACATTTGGATTAGGAGATTAATCAATTGTTGGGAAACTCTAAGATTAGTAGATTGATATCTTTAAAGTCTTGGCTCCTAGAAAAGTTTACTCTTAAAAGAGAACTGAATTTTGATTTGAATTTGGTTTAGGAAGCATTTCCAATCACTTGAAGTTTAGTTTGTTATGGGAAAAGGTTTAACATTCGAGTCCTTTAGTACTGAAACAAGTTCCTTCACTAAAATACACAGATTGTGTGAGGTTTTTCTTAAAAGTTTCCCAATTTCTCATATGAAAACGAGAGAACAGATTCTGGTGCTTAAAATCCCATTTTCGTGAATGATAATAATGATATAGGAAAGAATTAGGAAGCAGTCCAAAGTGGGCTTTTTGTTTGGAAGCATTCTCTGGTGCATCTTTGGTATCTATCTTCCTCGTCATGCACACGACATTTGTGTTGTTTGTGCAATACTCGGGCATTCTCTTTTGTACCATTCGCTTATGCCTGTCGAGCATCAATGTGCCAAGTCATAGGGGAACGATGAAAGCAAGGACGTAGCCCTGGACGTAAGCCACCAAAAATTATTCTTGAGATTTGGGATATCTAAAATATAAGAACTTCACTCAGTTCACATGAGTTTATAGCCAATTTTGTATGTTATCTTATCGGTTTCGTACTATCTTTTGATTTTTCACTTCATATCATACGCTGTATCACGACAATGTAATTAGAAAAATTCCAAAATGTTGCCACTGATAACTGCTGATAAGAGACCCATCCCTGACCACTCTCAGCAGTCAGTTCCCCGTTCAAAAAACAATTTATAAATTCCATTACCTAATCCAATTGCATTGGATTCGTTTAATTGAACTCCACTTCCACAATACAGAAACTTGTGGATGCTTCTACACAAAATCTACAATAAGCAAATTGCTCTGTTGCACAGATGTGGTGTGGGGCCATCATCTTGTATGTCTTTTATCACAAAGGTTAGCGAATGCCTAACCCCAATAGAAAGAGCACTCCCTGCGTCTAGTAATCCCCGAAGACACCGAGCTCATCGAAACGCTTGAGGCCCCATTTCTGGTAATCGTTGAGAGACTTTTGCGCAAAGATGGCATCCATTTTCTTCTGCTTGAAGGCCTCGTCCTGCATGCTGTCGATGCTGCTGTCCGACGACAACTCCTTGGGCATGGTGATCATCGGAAGGAAGCCGAACAGGCCAAACAGACCGTAGGTCTCGCGGCTGCGCAGCTCGTAGAGCAGATCCTCGTAGGTGGGAATGTGCTCGAAGCGTGCGTACTCCAGAGCCTCACTGAAGGCCTTGTAGTAGATCTTGATGAGCTCCTCGCGACGCTCCTGCACCAACTCGAACTTGAGGCTGGTGTTCAGGAAGAAGTTCAGATCGCAGCCAGGACTGCCGTAGAAGGACAGCTGGAAGTCCACAAAGATGGCGCGCGTGGGCACCTCTGGCTGCTCCTTATTGTCGTAGCCATACATGAAGTTGTTGGTCCACATATCGCCGTGATTGAGCACCACATAGCGATCGCCGGGCTTGGGCTTTGAGGCCGCTGCACACACATTCCGGAAATTGTCATTGAAGCGCTGGAGATGTTCGCTGATGTGCTTGAAGCCGGGCCAGCTAGCAGAACTCTTGATGAGGCCCTTGAGGAAGGCACCAAACATGTTCTCAAAGGTGTCGGTCTTCATGAGGGTATCCTCGCTGAGCATGCCGCGAGTGTACTGCTTCACAATCTCTGGATCCTGTTGAGGAAAGATCTCCGATTAGAAATGTCTTTGTATTTGGGAGATGAAGACTCCGTTACCTTCTGGGCCAGCACCATGGAAGTGGCATGGAATTTCCCCAATTGCTGCAGAATGAGCGAGGCATGGTTAAAGTCGAGTCCTGACTCGCGTGAAGCCACCCTGAAGCCCTCTTCCTTTAGGTCGCTAAAGACAATCGTCTGCACGGGAGCCTTGACAGAGTGGTAGTATCTACAGAGAGGGGATACCGGAACGTTAATTGGATACATTTTTGGATGGAAAACTTTCACTCACTTGGCACCAAACTTGTCGCCGCGACTGAGAATATCCAATCGTGGCAGAATGTCTGTGTAGGTCTGCTTCTCCTTGATGAAAACACTGACATCCTCGAGGAACTGTGTGGCCTCTGTGATCGGAATGGTCTTGACAATCAGCGATAGCTGGTCCTGCTTAGGGGACTCCTTGCCATCCGCCCATTTGGCGAATGTCACCTGAACGCGATAGATGGCCGAGCAGTAGTTGTCCCCCGGATTGCTGCCCCACTCAAAGTTGATTTCCTTCAACGTGACCTTCGTCTCCCGCAGACCCTCTTCCAGTGTTTCCGTAAAGAACTGCTCGTTTAGGTACTCGGGCACCGAAATCTTCTGCTCGTTATTTATCACCACCATTTCGAGAGGTTTTTTTCAAACTATTTTCACTAGAGATTTCTCTTTATCAGGCCACACTTTTGCGCTAACCTTCCGCTGTAGACTGATTTCAGTGCCACAGAGAACGCAGCGTTTTATAATTTTTTGTGTTTCGTCGTTAGGTTTCGTCAGGTACTTTTTTTTTGTTTTTGCTACGACAATTTCGTGCTCTCCAAACGGCTCTGTGGTGTCATCATGAAATCTAAATTCATTGAGCGACTAGCGGGCGATGGGACAGTGGTGCTAGAACTGGTGGAAAGTGGTTAACTTTTATGTTTATTGGGGGGCTCTAAACGGTGTTCACTGTTTGCTTTTTTCTATTGTATAGATAGTTTGTAAGTTATGGGGGAAAAGACGATAAAACGGCTATTAAAAGGTATAGTATCGTAACTTAAATATTGGTGGGAATAGAGTAGACAATGTACTGTCTAAATATCGCGATATTTTATCGTGTTCTATGGGAAGTTTATGGGTCCTTTAATCTGGTTTTAATTATCATTTTGACAGCTTTTTTTAGAGCTTATTGAATGTATGATGTCTACAATCTATGGTCGACGGATTCCCTAAATTTGTACTTTTTCAACTGTTTTCAATCCAAAATTGATTGAGTTTATTCCTGATAAATACATCTACTATCTCTGTACACTCAAAAATCTATTTTCAAGTAGACTTTTTCTTCAATCCTTCAAAAGTATTTTCCAGGAATCAAAAAGTAAAAAAAAACGAAATGGAAAAGAGAAACTTAGAGACTTTCTGGGATATCTTTCAACAAGGTTAAAATTTTTTTTAAATATTATAATTATATATCTCTTTTTCTTAATTTTTAGAGTATGCATAAATAGATAAAATAAAATTATAAAAAATCTTTATAAAATACAAATTTAAAATTATATTTATTTCTGAATTTAAGAAGACAATTCAAATCCAATTTTTATATTATTTAATAAATATTATTATAAATTATTTTTTTCTCTACTGTTCATCCATTTCTAATGTTCCGCACAAAATGCACCCCCTAACATATCTCAGTAATCTCTAGAATCCCCAAACAAATGTCTCTTGTCCCACTGTTGCCACTTAATAGACACCACATACGTAGTCTCTATCTCGTTGCTTCCTCTAGTTTCGGGGGGACATTTTGCATAGTCATTGACTTTTTATTAATAAAAAAAAGAGCAAAAAACAAATCACTAATGAGAGATCTCGGAATACACATGCTTGTGGGTTGATAGAGCAGTAATTAATTCGGCTTTTGTTTGTCTTTTACGTGGCTCTTGACATCGGCGAACCGGCTGTCCGGCCACGTCATGAATGGAGCGCTCTCTGGAGACTCCAATATTTTGAGACCTATGAAGGTATCAATGCCACTCGGTGTGTGGTGTTTGCAGCCAGACAGGCGGTGCTCCAGCCATCGGAGCGCCGCCTGTCAATGGGTCAACAGAACTAGTATTTTGTATGTTTGCGGTTCTTGTTATCATCCCAGTGCTATGTACTCGTATTAGATGCGTGTTCTACACGTATACCTACACATGTGTGGGGGGTGCTTGTGTTTGTGTGTAGTGTCGTGTGTCGTATAATTTAGTTGTAGCTTTAGTTTGTTTTCCATGACGCCAGAGGTTTGGGCTTTGGTTTCGGTTTCGCACGCTTGATGAATGCCGATTATAAAATATGTATACCCCATAAAATATAGAGGAAAGAATAGAATTTTCTATAAAGAATAGAATTGGTATGGAACAGGGGGCGTACTTTCAAACGATTATTTTGTCGTTAGGAGTGAAAACGCAATCTTTAGATTAAATCAATGTCATTCTGGGTGGGGTCTTACTATTAGCTTATCTAGAAGGAATACTATCTGTAGGGCGGGAAAACCCTTAGAATTTTGACAAGCAGACTAGGAAATTCCCTGAACACATAGATAGGTAAATAGGCATGTGAATACCATAGATATATTATGAATTATGAGTTGTTATAGTACTGGACATTGTAGATTATTCAGATATTTAGACAAGGAACAAACAGCTTTTATGAGTAATTAATTCTTAAAAATAATATATATTTAATGATAAAAGTACTTAAACATTATTTTTGGAATACACCAGTGGTTCTCTACTTATTTCATATTTTCTGATATTTTATAGTATCTTTCCAGTATAATTTTGGAATATATTTGGAATTATTTTTTCTAACTTTTTCTGGTCCAGGGATGATCCTAAATGGAAGGAAATTTCAAGAGAACTGTCTATCAAATAATCATAATTTATATAAGCTTAAACCACAAATGTTCCCAGACCTTATTACTCTATACTTCTGTACTTGCCTATTTTAAAGTCGTAAACCATTCAAAATATAGCCACTTAATGACGAGAACCTTGTCATCATTATACGTCTGTCAATAGGGTGTGGTCCTACCTGTAATCGTACTCGTAATAAGTACTCTGTCCGAATATATTATACAATATACTAATTAAAATATTATCTAGTCTTCCGTATCTGTAGCCAAGCATATCAAAAGTGTTTACTCAAAAATTAACAAGATATAGATAAAGCCACTTTGGTTTCTGTTTCTAGGCAACCCAAAACCCCATGGGTATACTCCACTGGAGACCATCCAGCACGTGTAGATCTTACTCGTTGATAAAACTTTTTATGTCATTCATGCACTGAACATTTATCAGTGGGTGGATCGGCAGATACGAAATATATGAGTATTTTGATTACAAACTAGATTACCAGGCTATTTCACCATGTTTGCTGAGAGTCTGGGAACAATTATACTGTAGATATTTCTGTGTGATTGACTGGATATTATTTTGTTCCCAATACTCAAAGAGTATGGATGTATATTAGAGCCGGAAGCATTACCGACCACGTAAGGACCCCACATATATTCTTGATCAGCGCCTAAATCTCAGCGACTATAAAAGCTAGAGCAACCAACTTTTATGTGCAGGCTCCTGTGATATTACACAGAATGAAGTTTATTTCAAAATTTGTCCACGCCCAATTCCGCCCTCATAAGGGACGAATATCTGTGGCATCCAGAATTTTGAAGATACGAGTAAACTGCGCACCTCCTCCCACACTTTTCCCTTTATTCGTATAGTACGTGTTGTCGGTCGGATGGAAACGAGATAGCAACACATTGGGTTCTTGTCTTTGCAGGGGTTTTTTTTACCCATATTTATTCCTTAGTTTGGAGTTGGTTTAAAGTTTTGCTAAGCGAAGGGAATATCTCACGGGAACATTTGTTGTTGCAGCAAAAAAGAAAATCAGCATTCCATTTAAGTTATAGACAAACATACAACACAAAGACGTTATCAGTAAGGAAACTAGGCAGATAGAAGATACGAGATACTCATCTCGCTCGGACTTTCAGCCAGACTTTGCAAGTCCCGAGTACTTAGAGTAGAGACCAAACTGAGTTTTATCAAAGCCAATGTATAATTTACCAAGTTAGGTACATTTGTTAGGATATTTCAGTAATTATTTCCCAGCTTAATTTCCCTATTTAAGGATATATTTGAAGATTGGTTTGTGTATTGGGTAGTCAGAAATAAGGGTTCATTTTATGCCAAAAATAATTGTATATAGAAGGGAACAAATATTTACCCTTATTAAAGTAGTAATTCGGAGTTGGTTCGAAGATTCGGTATTCGGATAAGTTCCCAATTTTAGGGATATTTAAAGGTAAATTCCCTTTTAAAATTAAGTTACAGGGTTTTTTTAAACATTAACGGAATTTCTTTCTTTGAAGACGAGACGGAAAATGTACATATTCTGATAATCCGATAATGTGAAAGCAAGAAATGACCAATTTTGTCTGTATTTTGTCATTATTTGATGATGATTAATGACGGCCATAAGCCGAACTTAAGTTCCGAATATTAAGTGCAAAATTGTGAATAGTAGGGATTTTTCTTCAGTTTTCTGGTAAAAATATTTAAAAAACACCTCTAGACCATAATGACCATTAATTCTGATCACGCATAGATATAGTTTATGTGCTTATAATGATTTCCTGCCATCTGTTACATAGACCTTATCCTTTTCATTTCGTATAACCCTTTACTCTTGGAGACCCGTTTGCAAAAGCGCCGGAAATGGAGAGCACGCAAAAGAGAAACCTCAACGTACGCTCGGATTTTTTTATGGCATTTTTTTCAGGGGGGCTTTTCCTGTGCTTTGCGATACGCATCACCAGTTGCTTTTTTGAGCGAGCCCCCCAGGCGACGGGGGGGAGGCAGGGCAGGGCAGGGGTTGAGGTCAGTCCAGGGTTCGGTAACAGAATGCGAAGAGTACTCGTATGAAAGGCCAGGCACACCATGTTTGGCTCTTTGCCTTTGAGTCGCCTCGGGGCTGGCAGCAGCATTTTCGCGCAGTCCTACACTGCACTGGAAGAAAATTTTTATAAAAATATAAAAAATATTGATCATCCCTAGAGAAATAGATCTTGAGATAAAATCTACTTAAAGAAAACAAGAAGGAACAAGGAAAACAAAAAAGATTTATTGAAAGGAGCTTAGTTTTCATATCTGAAGAAGCTTGATATTTATCTGGTATATTTATTACTCCATTCTTCGATCAAATTTTTATAAAAATTAAACAGAATAATAAAATGTAGAATATTAATAAGAGTCCTTTTGGTTTTGAGATGATTTTTGAAGGAAAGATCCCTATAAAGATCCCCTACATACCCTGCTTGATTGAACAGATTAAAAGGGCTTCCCTTGGACTTCCATAATCTCTTCCTTTACTTCTTATAAGAAACCTGAGATTTTCCCATTCTACAAACAAGTTTTAAGTTTGAAAAGGTTTCCCCTGAACCCTTTTATGGTCTTATGATCGGACAGAGGGCACTCTGCCATATCATATCTACTAATAATTCACTTCCTCTTCTTAAATTACTCTCTGATACTCTGATATGTTTCACACAATTAGAAATTTCTTAGTTCTTTTAGTCCGATTTGTTCTAATTTAACTCGAATATTAGTTTAACATCTACCTATCGTTCCTGCATGTTCTCGATTAGTTCGGCTATCGAGTAACGCGTCAAGCGCCAGCGCTCCTCGGTCGGTTTTGCAGAGGTTTCTTCTTAATTTCATCAATAATTTCTTACATTTTCCCCACTTATTTTTCCTCAGTGCATGACTGTTTGTGGCCGCTCTTATGTATGAATACTCTTACATACATATGTACATATGTATGTATGTACGTACATCGCTAGCTTCTCTGCATGTCACGTGTTTTTGCAGTTCATGACGGCTTAATTAACTTGCATGTTAGTTTTTTCTTTTTTCTTTCTTTTCGCTTTAAACACACAGACAGACAGACACAGAGATTTTCGTGCACCTGATTTTTTCTGTGTATTTCGGGGGTTTTGCGCATAAATTTTGCATTACATTTTGTCGTTAAACGAAATGCATTAATAAACAACAGCGTTTAAATGCGCGATTGCACACAAATTAGTGAGCAGAGAGGCCAGACGGAATCGGAATCACCACCCACACCCCCCGCCTATGCCATAGAGCACACCCTCTGTATACACCACCCCACCCTGTCCCTTATCCGATTCGGACCTCGCTGATGTATGGGATTTTAATCGTACGCTCAGACATAAACATGATGATGTGCGGGGGATGGTAAGGCAAACCAAAATCCATGGCAACCTCATTCCCAGCGCGAGAGACAAAGGATAATGGAGTCCTCTCTCTGCATATGCATATGTATATGTGTCTGTGTGTGTGTGTGTGTGGGTTCTACCAAAAAGTAGACACAACACAACAGACAACCAGACATACAGTCAGACGGACGGAACGCACGGAATAAATGACCATAATCAAACACTTTACGCCTGAAAGCATGCAGGTCCTTCTGTTCTTGGTCCTGCCAGTGGTTCCCCTGGTTCCTACTCCTTTTACCCATTCCCCAGATGTTGCTTCCCTGATGCTCGCTCTGATGAAGAAAGCAACCGAATGACGGCCGCCTAAGCTGAGGCACAAATATGTCTGCTCCTATCTGCTGTGCATCATTGTTTGGGTAGACGCCGTCGCCGGTGGCCAGATTTAATTAGTACCCTCCATTGGGCCCTTAGTTTTTGGGCAGAGAGGGTATTTGGTGGTTTACCTTTTGGGTTTGTTGGGGATGCATAGATAGGGTATGCAAAGAGGGGAAGATATGTGCTGTCTGGAAACCTGAACTTTGAACATGGGACAAATCCACCATTAATCCACTTTTGGAATACTAAAAATTTGAGTTTATCTGAACTATCAAACTTGTATCTCTTGGACTCATATCCAGTGCAACATTCTCCTTCATTTGATCTACAAATTCTTCAATTACTCCCCTAAATTCAGTTCTCAAAACTCTCCAATTTCCAATTTCCATTCATTACCCTATTTGTCTGCCCCCAACCCTCTGGCTTAGCGGCAGAGGCATGTCCCTGCCTTCTTTCTGTTAAATTAAACTTCATTTGCGAAATGTCGCTCTGGGTGTCGACGGGTTCGGCTGGCCTTTAATCACAGTTGGGGCAAATCAAACACAAACAAATGCCAGGCACCATCCTTATCAACATCCACATACGCTTGGACTTCATAGGGAGCATCCGCAGACTGAGTCTCGCTCTCTGTTTCTGTCTCTTTCTCTCTGTGTCCAAATGGAGTGGCACATTCTTTGGGGCAGGGGCTGGTTGTACTCTTTCTAGGGGGCATAATGGTTTTTAATAGATGTGGAAAATGCAGAGGCTGTTTCTAGAGCCTAGATCAGAGGCAATCTAATGATCTACATCTGCATCTATGATTTCGAGTTTCTCAGTTCTAAAGTTATCTAATTAGAAATAATTGCTAAAGACTGTTGATTTTACTGCATAAATATGTATAAATTATATAAATATATAATTATATTATGAATTATATTCACTGGATCGGGTGGTAATAGCTATAGGAGCTATAGCCTTAGGATCCTTGGAAAAAAACGCTCGAAACACAAGTCTTTGGTATAAAAACTTTTAAAATTCTAAAGATAACTCAAATAATTGTTAAAAAATGGAATTTGTACTCTATTAATTTTGTATTTATATGAACTCATGAAGAATCGTTCCACAAATTATATTTTATGAGAAAAATTACCAACCAGCACTCAATGGGGACTTATTTTATGATGTTTTTTTCACAGCTAAGAACAAATTGGATATAAAATTATAGAACTACATATATCCCACAATTACCCAATGCTCTATCGATCTGCAAGAGCATCCATCGAGAGTTGGAGCATCCAAAGAAAGACTAGGCTCGCATTTCCATTTCTCCATTTCCATTTCTTGTTGTTGTTTTGGTGGATCTGCTGTCTGCTTGTTGCCGAAAAACTGTTGCATACCAATGGGGGTGGGTGGCGAGCGACGAAATGCTTTGCATACTTTTTAGCTGCGTGGCCGAGCGCATGAATAATTGATTTCCATTGCCCAAAGTGGCGACTTTTTCGCTCCCCGCCCCCATCCATTACTCTCTCTCTGTCTCTATATCTCGCATTGTCTCTTCCTCTGCAACCCATCTCTTTCTCCCTCTCTTTCCGGCTCTCCCCTTTCACTCATTGTCGCTCATTCATTTGTCAGTTTGTTGGTTGGTTTGTTTGTTTGTTGGTTGGTCGCATTGTTTATTTGTTTGTCGCTGTTGCTCCTGCTCCTGCTCCAGCTACTGCTGTCCTGCTGTCGTTGCATGCAACATATTCTCACTTGTGCTGCACTGCGGGGATCCCTGCATAATTCCCATCGTACCCCCCCACCGCCTTTTGTTTTTTCAGCCGCCTGTCGCTTATCAGTTTATTTGTGTACTTCTGTTGGTGGATACAGCATACCCCCTCCCCACACCCCACACCCCACTCGTATCCCCTGCTGACATATGGCTCCATGTGTGCGTCTGGTGTTTGAGGGGTGCCTGGGAGGGGGTTGCCTTTAATCCCGTTGCCATGGGGCCCCCGAAAACTTTTGCTCATTTCAGTGTTAAGCATTTACGAGTATTTTTCGGTATTAAATCCTATTTGTAATGGGGATATTTAATTTCCATAAATGTTTGCATATTCTCGCTCGCTGCCTGCTGTTATTACCCATATTAGCCCCCCTCCCCTTTGTCTGTGATGACCTGTCCGCTATGGAGAGAGAGCTTTGAATAGTAAATTGCTTTGGACAACATGCAATCGAGGGTTTCGCCTGATGATAAAATCAGAAGGCTAATATGATTGGTTTAGTCTGACAGCTAGGGAACAGCCCCTAGACCTATGGGTTAGACGTACATTTAAGGTTAAAGTCTCTAAAGGTTAAGCCTGGCTTAAAGCTTTAGTTCTGCACTCCGCTGTCTAGTAATTCTTCTGACTTTAACCGGCTTTCACTTTCCCCAGACCAGACAACACCTTTCATCCCGTGTAAACACACTTCTCTTCCCTTAGACATGTTCCATGCCTGCTGGCAACATCGAAACCAACATCAAACCGAGAGTTTCCGCCAAATGACAGACCATATAGATGTACCTTTTGATAAATGCGTTGACAATCGCAACCCCAAGCCCCCCAACAAAAGCTCCAAATGTAGACAGGAATCCCCCTACCAATCGAAGCCCTCTCCAATCCACCAAAGCAGCAACTGTAGCCAGGACTACCTTCCCTTCAATCCCCCAAAGCAGGAACTGTTGCCATATCCTGGGTCCTCACAGTATCGACGAGTCATTGGACAATGATGCGATGCGACTGAATGACACGCTGGACGCCAATAAATGTCATCCGGCAATTAAGTCAAAGGTACAGCCAAACAGATAAAGTGAAATGTGATGAGACGGAGGGGTAAAAACTACCCTTGGCAAGGCTTTGCTGGGGAAATATCCCCGAATCAGGATTTCCCCTTACTTCCAGGACATTTCTCTCTCTCACCAGAGAGCGAGACAAAGAGAGAATTCCTTTTGTTTTGGGTTATTTTGGGCAGGCGGAAAGTCTTTGGGGGGTGGTGAATGAATTTCCTTGCTCTGCATTCAAGTCGCAGACGCTGCTGCTGCTGCCGTCGCCAGGTGCCTGCCCCCCTAAGGGGGCGGGTGTCTGTCTCTAAATGGAAACTGAAACACCAGTTGATTGCCCTGTGGCGGCTGCTGCTGCTGCTACTGCTACTGCTGTTGCTGTTGCATGGATATGAGGGTGTTGCATTTCAGGTTGTGTTGCGCGTATATATTGCATGTGGTTGCTGTGGCTGCTGGCGACCAGGAAATGGCAGTGTGGCAGCGTGGCAACGTGCCAGCCGCCGCCTTCGTTAGTTTCTAATTTCTTCATGGCGGAAAAAAACGCTTCTGACAAGAGGTGTGCTAGTATGTGGCAGGTAAACTATGCACTGAGGGGAAAAATTAGGGATAAATAAGAGTTTTTTAATGATTTTAAACAGTTTTCTAGAAGAATGTTTCATACAATAGGAGTAAAATTATTTGGAAACATATATTTTGAATAAAAAGAGCAATCAATCAATATTTATAGTTTCCTACCTTAAATATTCCTACATTATTATATTGCTACATTCAAATCAAAATTTGATTTGGAAATTTTTATATTTGACTATGAATTCCATTAGCCTTTGCATAGAATTAAAAAATCTGAATATTCAATGACTCTTTTAACCTTTTTTTTAATATTTATGCCATGAATATCGTCCTTAAACGGATATTATATTCTAATAAAAGCCCTGTAAATCAGGTTTCATATTCTTGACTCAAGATACTTTATTATTTTCCTATTTATGAAGACCTTTTCTCCCAGACATCGATGATATATTGCCAATAAAATGATAATGAAAAGTGGACTGTGGTATTGTGAAAATTTCTAGACAATCTTCTACTGAAGAGTAGAAAGTGGTATTGGTATTTCTGGATAATTTTTAACAATCTAAAAAATACATTCTTTTTATTTCAGTCCTCAAATCAATCCCTTAATTTAATTGAGATTAAATTTACATTTTTTTAATATTTCTTTAATTAAGTAATCATTTTTTGTTCCCTCCAGCTTTTTTTCTCTCCCAAACTGTTCTTTTGTTTGCCATCATATATCTTCCCCTCATATCTTAAGAACTTATGCTTTCCCCCAGTGCATTTTGTTGCCGCTTGCTATCGGTGGCAAGTTCTTTGCCTATTGTTGCATCTGCCATCTGCCCCCCGGCCGTTGCGTGTAGTTTCCGACTGAAATGTAATTAACATGCGATTTACCGTTTGCATTTCAAGGTGTCATAAATCAGGGCATTGTTCCGTGTACCCCCATCCCCACCCCCCAGTGTGCCCCCAAGGGGCTTGGACATTTTCTACTCTACTGCTGTTCAAAAGTGGGATTGCCCTGTTGCCCTGTTGCCCTGTGGGTGGTGGGTGGTGGGTGGGTGGCTGGCCTGCGCGTGTGCCGTCATTAAAAAGCTCACATTACCGTTGATTTCCTGAAGGCATTCATTTGGTAAACATGGCCATATGCATTTTTGATTAGGTTTGGGGTCAATCCGTTGGACAGAGGCAGAGGCAGCAGAAAGAGTGATTATAAAAGGGGGTTGCCCAAGGAATCTTATGGCTTTAAAAAGGGTGGCATTGGAGGAAAAGGAGATAATTAAGGGACAAGGCAAATATTATTGGGAAAGGCGAAAAGGAGCAAGGATCTAGGAGCCTTGTGGTCGAGGGATCAAACATCAGAGTAGGCGTGGCTTGGAAGTATGAAAAAAATATAGCTACAATTCAGGGAACATCCTGAAACAAAAGTACTCTTATATGAAATTTTTTTGTACTATACCTATAAATAATTTTTATAAAATAAATTAACTCAAATTATAATTTTTTTTGATTTTTAGAAATATAAATAATATAAAAAAATTATTATAATTTTATATATTATATTATAATTTATATTTTTTTATTATATTATGATTATATTTTTTATTATATTATTATTATATTTTATATACATATATTAGGTATATATTTTTATTATTATTATAATTATTATATATTATTTTTATATAATTTGCAAAAAATATTTATTACTTTGATAATAAAAATCAATTTTTATTTTATATTTTACAAATTATAATCCGTATGATCCTTGATCTAAAAAGATAAGAATCGACACAAAACATGCCTTTGATTCCCATAGCCATACCCTGTTTTACCCCTATTTTAGACATATGGATACCCTAAAGTAATAGTTCGGTTGGGATACTAGACCCTTTGGTTTTCATGAAATTTCTAAACAAACAATTTTAATAAAATTGAAATTGAAAAATTGAATAATAGAAAACCCTAATCTAATCAAAGACTAGCAAATCTCAGGGCAATGATTAATAGTGTGGCACCCTCAAGCATTCCTCTGTCTCGCTCGCCAGACCACGCCTCTGGGCAAGGGTGGTTACTGGATTAAGTCCCGTCACCCACACCCCCTTTTCCAGTCGAGTCGTGTCGGGTTGCGGTACCCGGTGATGAGAAGTCGTAAATTTTGCAAATATCTGGCGTATCTGTGATGTAGATTTTGGCAACTCGACAACGAGGACGACGACGAGGACTCTCGTGTCCTCGTCACTAATTAGGTGTGAGCTTCTGGGGGGCGTGGCACCACTCGCTCTGGAATAATTAACCAAAGGCTGTGACAGTCCTGCAAATCGTGTTAGGACATGATTGCTTTAAACGCTCTACTCAGTGCCGCATTTAAATTGAATTGTGAGTGGCAGGAACACACACACACACAGAGAGAGGAACAGCCACACAAACAAACAAACAAACAAACCAACAGAGAGAGAGAAAGACACTTCCGTCTGCTGCTTGCCATTTCCGTTTCCGGTAGAACGCGTGCAATTGGAAATGTAAAGCATTTGATTTTGATTTTGCCCCCAACACACAGACGCACTTGGACCCCAGGAAGGCCTCTCTATAAAAAAACCAAACACTTGTAAAGTAAAAAAGTAAACTTAAAGAAGGAACAAAATCTAACAAAGAGAGTAATCAAAAACCAAAGCTAGAGCAAGAAACCAAAAGACATTTACGCCAGGGATTACCACTCCCTCTCCCGCTCTCATCGGCTAATCCAGGGAGGGAGGGGCCCTCCTTGATGCCGACTTTATTTGATTTACTGCAAAAGATCAAAGGGCAGCCAAGCATTTGGCCGTTGCCCCCATGTTTTTGCATAAATTGAGTGACATTTTTTGGGGGGCTACATCCAAAAAAGTAAAGAAATGTCTGCTGTACTTTTTAGGCGGCTTTAAGTTGCACTGAATACTGAAATGGTGTGCTCCTGTGTGGCAGGGGCAAAGCCACAGAAACCATAGTTACAACACACATCAACAGCAGTCCTTCCTTCAGTCCTTCAGTCCTTTAGTCGTGTGCTGCGGTTTGACTTATGGTTTTGACTTCTACTGACATCTTTGGTGCTAGCTTTCCTTCCTTCCTGCCTGCCTTGTTTCCTTCCTGAGGTTGTTGCACCTGCCACCTGTTCGTTTTTGAGCCATTTTTGGCATACAACAAATGCTTATGACATATTTTGCACATGTGCTGGTGCACGCACAGCAGCCGTGTGGCATGCCACATGGATCTGCACATGAGATGCATTTCCCAAGCAGTTCTGGGTGAAAATTTAGTTTGGCCACATGTCATGTTGATACGCTGTTAACTAAGGCCAAAACTGTGGCAAAAACAACAACTTCCATTTAAGGCCAAGTGTTTTTGGCTTATTAAATATTTAAATACATCTTTGATCTTTAAAAGAAACAGCTTTGATTGGATTATTATTTATTTAAGCTTCCTAGCACTACACTTTTATATTAATATGCGTGTAGTACAGTCTAACTTCTCTATAACGAATCGCAAGGGGATAAACAAAAACTAGTTATACTGGAAATTTTATATATAGAATTCGAAAAAGTTCATAGTGAGTTTGCTATAAAGAAGTTCGACTGTGTGTGTGTACATATGTATTTAATATATAAACATACATAAATATGTGTTAGATTTTTTTTTTAATTTTTTCATGCCTTTTTTATTTGTTTTTCTTTTTAATAGTTTTAATAATGTAATAATTAAGATTTATTCGATTTTCTTTAAATGTATTTATGAATTTTTAATTGGTTTCATGTTATATAATAATAATTATTAATTATAATTATTCTTTCCACTATTATTATTCTTTCTTTGATCTAAGTTGTTAAGATTTTTTTAAAAATATTTTTTATATTTTATTTATATATTTTTAATATTTTTTTATAATTTTGAATCAAGTTATTCAAATTTCTTTTAAAATACAAAAAAAGTATTTTCGACTAAAAATAAATGTTGTTATATTTTTATATTTTATTTATATTTTTTAAAGATTTTTTAAAATTAATTTGTTGGTTTTTTTTTGTTTAATATTTTTTTAAATATTTTGTTACTTTTTAAATAAAATAATAATTTTTCGCTTAGAAATAAATTCAAAACTGCCATATCATAGCTTACTAAAACTAAGATAAAAAGTTTAAAAATCTCTTCAATTTGGTTGTTCATATTTTTTCCTCTTTTTTATGATTAAACGCCTTTTTGACTTTATTGGCTTTCCACGCGTTGAGCTGGAAAATTGCCAGCAAAAAGTTGAACTCCCATAAAATGATGCAGCCATATGCAAAGTTTTTTTTGTTTGATAAATTAACATTTGCCCATTCAGGCAGGCCATGAAATTTGGCTCTTAAGCGATGGATTAATCTCCCAGGCAATCTGTTGGCAGGATGCCTGCTCACCTTTCAGTAGAGAGTAGAGAGAGAGAGAGAGAGAGAGTGAGGGGATCCTTTGCAAGGAATATGTTCTCGAGAATGTACTTAAGCCATCCAGGCGGCAATTCTGAAGCTCATTTAATTTGCAAAACATTTCTCACACAAAGCCCAAAAACCGACAAAAGTTTCAATAAAATTAACACTCAACTTGTTACACACACACAAAAGGAGCGCAGCCAGAGAGCGGCATAAAGAGGTCTCTATCTCTCTGGCTTTCTCTCCCTCTCTCTCTATCTCTCTTCCCCTTTGTAGAAAGCTAACACAACTAATTAAAACCGCTTTGTAGACTTCATGGCAGACACATTTATTAGTGCAAGTCTCAGCTGAAAGAAAGGCTTCCTGCCGCTAGATGCGAGCATATCCTGGTGGTCGTAGGGGATAGAGGGTATGTCGAGGATAGGCAGTGGGGAAAGGTATGCTCTATTAAGTCCATAAGGTATATAAATTTGTTTGGAGTAAAGCCATAATCAACCAAAGAGTCTTCTTTCGTTCAAGAACAAACCAGAATAGAGAAATATATTTGGCAGAATTATCGGAGAATCGGAGAATATTTACTTACATGTAGAAAAGCTTGTGGTTTTTCTCATTGCTAAGATATAGGTGACATATTTTCTGGAATTACCTATGATACTATTATCTACCTAATTGCCATGAATTATTAGAATCTAACATTAATTACTGCTAAAAAAGTTGAAAAAAGTTGCAAACATGTTTATTCTTTAACTTTTCCATTATATAGAGAACATTTTTACTACTATAGAATATTTCTACTACTTTCTACTATTTCTTCTACTATTTCTACTACCATATAATTTTGTAGATATGCATACTTTATCTCCACTTATTAGTAGTCATCCCCTAGTCGCTATTAACACCTTTTCCTTAAGAAACACTTTGTTTTTTTTTGTTTATTCTGGCATAAACCGTAGGAACTTGAGCCTTTTCGCAAATTTTAACCGCTAAAGATGTGGGCGTGGCAGCTGTATGAGCAACAAGCAAACCGCAACGCGCCAAACTTCATTAAAAATGCACACGAAAGACAGAGGAAAAAGGTTCACAGGGATACAGATACGATGGCTCCATTGGGCTGAAGTTGCCATGGGGATGGCACCCCCAGTCACCCCCCAGTCACCCCAGAGAGAGAGAGCCACAGCTGCAGGAAAAGTTGGGCTTTAATTTATGGCACTCATTAGATGCAATTTTCGAGCACCTGAGGGCAAAGAGCCATTTGGCAGGCGTTCAACAGTCGCTGCAATTGTCTCCACGGCCAAGAATATAAAAATTGGGGCCAGTAGTCAACTCCGGACAGCTGCCAGACGGATAAGTCAAGTCAGCGACAGGGGATAGGGATAGGGCTAAGGACCTGGGACCAGGCATAGAGCAGAGGGCCATGACCAGTCTAAGGCAAAAGTGCAGCAGCAGCAGCAAACGTTTTCTAATTTTCCACACCATTAAATCACGGATTTCAAGCCAGACGCATGCGACTGGCAATGTGACATGGAACGTCCTCCCACTGCCAGCAAATGGGACGATGGACGCACAACAAAAGGAGGCACAGGACCAGGCCCAGGATGCTGCTGCTTCTGCTGCAACTTGTCCAAAAAACAAGCAAATGTCCACCCACAATTGAGATGGAGAACTGAATGATAAGTTGTTGTACTCCGATGTGCAACCAAAGTTGATTCAATCTTGATGGAAAAGAGAGAAAAGACTGGAAAACGTGGAAGATGACTATGGCTATGACGTTGCTTTTTGAAGAACTTGTCTGGGATTTGAGAGATAGAAAAATGTAGGGTATTTTTTGGAAGTTTAAATTTAGAAGGCAGGAGGCGTATGAAATTTTTATGAATTTTATCATTTCAAGTAAATTTTGAATGTTTTTTAAGGGAAAGAAAAACGAATGATGGTGTCTTTGGTAGTAGGTTAGGTTAGGTTAACCCGGACGACTCTCATGGGGGCCTTTCATAGGCCAGTATGGCTCTTAGTTATCCGGATGGATTTTATATCTTTAAGAAGAATTGCATGCCAATTCTTTGCATTCTAACAACGATTCATATGGATTAAATCTTCATAGAACTCATGTAAATTTGTTGAAAAGTTATCCTCTAGGAAGTAGAGTTTTTAAATGGAAGAATAATCGTATATCTGAAAACGCAGAGCTTTCTTTTCTTTTTCATCCCCCCAAGATTGCATGATCAATCAGAATTTCTTACAACTTCTAAAACCTTTAAGCCCACCCGCCTTGTCATTGTTTTTCTTACCCAAAATAACACCCGCATTGTCACTGTTTTTGCGCCCCCAAAAGAACTCCTGTATTTCCATTGTTTCCTTCTCCACCTTTTGGCAGTCTCGAAAGTTTTTTTTCGAAATTTATAGCAAGATTTCGCACCGAACAAAAAACTGACCCGATACAAAAGGAAACATCAGCAAGCGCCCCCCTCAAATACAAAGAGATAATTTCTGTTTAAAGTTTTATTTTTTTTGCAACGTGACAGGCAAAAAGATAAACTTGGAAATAAACTTTTAACACGTTTCAGTTGCTCGACAGAAGGGGAGAGGGGGGGAGGGGGAAGATACGGGCACGCATCGTTGCTTGTACTCTCATTAAATGTGAGACACGAAAGAAAAATGCAATTAATTGTCAACGCATTTGAGAAACAATTTTTATAGCATTGATTGCAGGTGGAAAGCCAGGCACCAGCTTCAGCTTCAGCTCCAGCTTCAGCCCGGAGGCAGTAGAGAGAATCAATTTAATTGAAAAAGTTTGCCATTTTTCTTGGGGAGTTTTGCTCTTCCACCGTTCCTGGCGACAAAGTATTGTAATTACCGTTAGTTGTTGTATTTGAAAGCTAACGGGGAGTCTTCTTGTGTGTATCATCAATAAAAATGGCGACAATGTTCAGCCTAACAATGGAGAAATGATAGCAGGAGAGAGAAGGAGATACATTCACGGGTATAGTGTGGCGACTGAGTGGGTGTGTGCATGTGTGTGTGTAGGTGTGGTGGCATCTTGAGGCAAAACTTTTGTGCCCCACGTTTCGTTTCGTTTCGTTTCGCCAAAGTGCAATTCAGCGTCAACTTGAACTTTTGTCTCTGTGTTTCGTTGCATGCAACGTGCAAAGTTTTGTTGCACAGGTTTCTTGTTGCATAAAAATGGGAATTATTGATTTGTAATCGTGTTTGTTTTCGATCAATTGCGTTACGATTTGCAGGTGATTGAATAATGACTGCCGAAAGTTAATGAAGCTTAGAAAATGTGTCTAAAATATATAAACTTTAATTTAGGCTTAAAAAAAGTATGTTGCGGATTAAATTTTTAAATTATTGTTATCGATAACTTGGGAAACGATTAAAAATCAACTAATGAAACTTATAGCCGTGTTTTTTGGTTGAATGCAAAGATATATATTTCGATTTACAAGAAAATGATTTCAGCATTCAATATGTTATCGATAACGATTAATATTCATCTAAAAAATAAACCCAAATCGATCAGAGCGCAAGTTATGTACATATATTTTACTTTGTGTTTTGGAAGAATTTATCATACAAAAATCCCAAAATTGCTCAAAAAAGAGTCTACATTGGTCGGGGTCACCAGTCTTTCCAGCGTTGTCTCCTGTAATTGGTAACCAAGTTGGTAGCTGCTCCTCTGGCTGTTGTTTCTGTAATTGTTGTAGTTAAAAGTTAGACAGCGACTGCAACGACGACGACGACGAGGAGGACGGGGAGTACGGCCGACGTTTGCAGGTGTTCCCTTTGCCATATTATTTACAAGGGCAAAGGAGAATGTAGGGATACTCGCTCGTGGGTTAGGGAACGGCGCACAGTTATCCCTGCTATTCGCCCACAAGGCACCTATAATTTAGCGCTGTTTATTTGTAAATGTCTGAAGCGACGCATCGAGCAGGAGAGGCACCTCGACATCCAAGTCCTTGTCCTTGTCGTCGTCGTCGTCGCCGTCACGGCGCTCCATGTCAACAGGGGCAACTTCATTGTCTCGATGGGGGTACGAGTACCGATTGGGAGTACGGATACGGATAGAGAGTACGGATGTGAGTGAGTGTATGTCGGTGACATTAAGTGCAGTTGGTTTGTCGATTCGCAGAAAAACGTTTTGCAATTTATTAACTGACATTTGAAGTGTGCGCTACCGTAGGCGAAGGTCCTCCTCCGTTCGGTGGCTCCCATGACACTTATTGCCATTGCCAGGACTCATGCCACAAGAGCGTAGCACCCGCCCGGTGCATTGCATATTTGATTAAGCTGACAGGCGCCGCAAGGTACGCAATGATATTTGCAAAACCCCGAAAACTTTGCAGACAAACGAGGCCCCAAGCCCAGTCCCAATCCCAATCCCAGTTCCAATCCTCCATTAAGGCCAAAACACAGGGAACAACAATAATGCGTAAGTTTTCCGCTTTATTTTCGCAAGAAACGAGAGAAGTTTTCGGTAGTCGAAATTGGAAAGAGCATATAGCCGGAAGCGGAAACTGTTTTGATATGTTTAACCGGGTAAAGGATGGAGGAGCAAAAGGGGCAAAAAACCTTTAAGCCCAGACAAATACAACGGCCCTTAGTGGTTATTAAACGCTTATTATGTGGGCGACAGTTGGACTGGACAAGGGCAATGCCAAAGGCCCATCACAGTCACAGGACTTGTGCGATTAGCAATGCAAAAAAAAAAGGGAAAGGTTAATGGTCGTTTGACTACTAGTAGTAGTAGCTATTCCCTGTGAACCTACACAAATGTCAGCCACATCTAGGGGAGTCCTCGTCGGAGTCCTCATCGGAGTCCTAATTGTTTATTTATGAAGTGTGCAACTCAGGGCACCTGAAAGTGTCCGTAAGCTGTTGGTTTTACAACTAAAGCTTCAAATATTAAAGTTAAGGCGACTTTGATGGCTGGAAGTTAAAGAGGATCGAATGGTAGGAAAGGTGGTAGATTATTTTTGAATATAAACGGATATAAGGCATATTTACAATCATCGGAAAAAGGGAACACAAGCTGTTGACTTACACAGATATTTGGCCATTTCCTGCGGTATTTTGAAAAGTAATTTTTACTATTTTTTCTAGGAAATGTAGTATTTCTCTAAGTACATACTTTTTACTAAACATTTTAGTATCTTTGTTGCATATTTCGTAGTATTATTTCTAGTAAGTGTTTAGGTTATCATTAAGTACCTTTTTTTTATATATTTCGAGTTATTTTTATTGTTTTTTTCTGGTATCTATTTTGTATAATATTTGTTGTTTATTTTTATATTATATTTTATATATTCTGTAAAGTATTTTTTAAATTATCTTTTTATAAAATTGTTTATCTTTTTTTGTATAGAAATTCATATTTATTTTTTCTATGGTTTTAAAATTTAAATTTTTATAGTATTTTTATTAAATTTGTATTTATTAAATTATTAAATAGTATTAAATTGTTTTTTATATATTGAGGTGTTCAAATTATTTTTTAATATTGCTTTCTAGTATTTTTGGTATTTTTTTGGAAGAACACCCCATTTAATCGTTTTTTCATTCGAATGATAGTTGTTCCCATATTTCTTACATCGAATTAACGTCATAGAACCGACTTATAGTTTCCCAGCCCTTGATGACATATTATTTTCAATCATAGAGGATTCTGGCATATAGAACCACATATGTTTGTCTCCTTCCACATAAAATCCATCCAAAAAGAGGGTATTCTGTTGAACGGTACCCACTACCGACATGCAGCTTGTTTCAGCTGCTCAAAAGAATTCCATTTGTCAGAGCTTATCAGAGCGGTAGAAAAATTGTTTCCGCTCGTATGATATGAGCCCTACAATCCATTCCATTTATGCGTAATAATCCCACTGGGGCATCCCCCTTCCTCCCCCGAGGCCATGCCGCTAGTTAGTATTCCATGTCCAGAACTTCCTTTTACCAATTAAGCCCCAGCCACAACTATTTCAGACATCTGTTTGGTCAAACAGCTCTGGACACTACACGATGCCCCACTCCACCCAGAACAGGATACACGGTTCTCTCTTTCTGTCTCTCATTTGGGTTGGGGGAGGGGGAGGGGGTGGTCTGGTGAAGCTCTCAGGTGTCATATTCCTGGCGTAACAGTCGGGGAATGTGACCCCAAAATGAGAAGCTGATTCATTCATTTGATATGCACGACACGACATGGGTAAAACAAACAGACATTTAACACTTTAATGTTCTGAAACACACGGCACAGAGACACACACACACACACACACAACCAGAACACACACACAGACAGAACACAGATGGGGTCTGCTGATGATCCGACTGCTGCGTGTTGTTTGAGTGGAGGAGGAAAAACTTCAATTAAAATGCCAGCATAACAATACACAATGGACTATCCGGTCGGTGGTGTTGGTGTTAGCGCTTTACCTTTTGCTGATTTCTTTTTTTCTGTTGCAATTTGCAATTTAATGCAAAATAGCCGTAAAGCCACACACAGAAAAAAGGCCAAACGACAGATGGACAGATGAACAGATGGGGTTAAAACCCCAAACGCTTTCGCAATGCCATAAAACGCAATGGAAGAGCTCTCTTAACTGCCACCAACAACAGCAGCAGAAGCAACAGCAACATTACCCACAATAGCAACATTAAAAGCAACAACAAAATGTCCAACCTGACTGTCAATGGGGCACTGTGGCTGACAATTGTATTCCTGGCTTGGCTCTGTTTTGCCTCAGAGAGGAGTCGAGGCAAGGCTCTTGAAAGGTTTCCTTTTCATAATTTCCATTTTTTAAAGGTGTTCTGGAAAGCATCATCTATGCATTTTATGAGAGATCAACCTGAAGGAGCAAAGCTATGGGTTGAATTAGAATTTTTATTATATTTCGTAATAATAATTATTGTGTAAATAGGAATTTTGTAAAAAGTAAAAAGTAAGCAACCAAAAAAAGGATTTTTTCTTTTAAATATTTCTTACAATTTACTCTTTTATTTGAGAAACTAATTTCAGAAATGGCGGAAAATGTAATAATTGAAATGACAAAATCCGATTTCAAATTGAGATTTAATGAAAATGAAAACAAAACAATGGAGAAAATGAAACCCAGAAAGTACCTTAATCATATCCCTATTTCTTACATTTTATCCCTGTTAAGGGCTTTAAAGAAAAGTCTAGAGACTCATTATTAATCTTTATTAATTCCTGCCCAAAACTATACGACACCTCAATAATTTCAGTTTCGACCCTCGTAGGAGAAGGGAAAAGCATAAAGAGACAAAACAAAGTAAGCAGATTAATAGCAGAAAGAGTTATGAACAAAAACTGATGTTCTTATCTCCCATTGCATCTCGCATTTTCGAGTAACGGGTACAAAAACACAGAAGTTATATGCACATTTTAATTTTTTTGTATTTACTTATTTTAATTCAATTGTGGTACATTAATACTATTTAATAGGGTATAGAGCAGAGGCCAGCAGCGTACTATGCACTGTGCATAGGAAAAGGCCACAGAGCAGCGCAGTCGACACACACATAGTGTAAAAACTTGTTATATTCTTATGGGATTGAGAATGATATGATTGTACTTTCAACCATTTAACTAAAACTCGATAAAATTATATCTTCAATCTGTAGATCTTTATTTTTGTATCTCTAAATTTTCAGTAAATCTTAAACGAAAACGTAACCGTTTAAAGAAAAGTGAAATCGCTTTCCAGAACATTTCTTTCACTTTGGTTTCTTGAAATCTCTCCCTACCCATTACCCATTCCCCGGATAGAATCGTTTGTGGCTTTGTTTTCCTTTGCATGGCGAAAAAGATGCTATAAAAGTGTACAGTCAAGTGATTTTGTAGCAATTTGCAGTTTGCTGGCATTACGAGTGCTAGAAGCAGGTGGAGCAGGGAGCTCCACCGGGTCACGAGGTGGCGTGGTCGGACCGGCTCGTAAATCTTCTTGCAAATGTTTGCCAAGCGAGAGCGAAGCGGGTCAGGTCGCTGATGGTCGTCGGATCCTGTTGCCTGTTGGCTGTCGGTAAATTCAATTTATTTAAAAGCTTGTCAACAATAAGTCAAATGAAATACTTTGCTCAGCTGTAAATATGGCGGTCTACCCTATATATACTGCTGGTACTAGAGGGAACTTCGTAATAAAGCTGATTTATTTGCACAGTAACCATAATTGCCCTCGACCAAGCGGGACCAAATCTCTTCTTTAAATGTAAGAAAATTCAGTTGAGGAAATGCAAATGAAATGAAACATTTTGTGGCTTGTGTTTGGCAATAAATTTTGGATTCAAATTGAAAGACATTTATTGTGGGAAAATATATGTGTGTAAAACTTGTACCCCTTTGTTTCCTCCCCTCAATGGAGGGTTCATCCTTTTCAGCCATGTTTCCTCCTCTATTTCTAATAGTTCCGCTTGGCAACAGTATATAAATCTTCAGGCTGGTTGGTTGGGGTTCGGGTTCTGGCCAGAGATAAGCCAATGTCCAATGGACAGTTGCCACAGCTATTGGCTGCAGGACATGCACTGGACCCAGCATCATGGTGCACACTCTGCCCTGAATGTGGCTGGGATGTGGGTGCTGTGGGAGCAGGAAGGAGCCTGGTGACATGCCACATTTGGCAAACATACAAATTTCAAGTGTTTCTATTTTTTAACATTTGCAGCGAAAATAAAATAATGCAATAAATGAGCCGGCAAACATAGTGCAGGAAGGGACAAACTGCAGACGAGGGCTGTTCCAAGAGTTATACAAAGAGACGCATAGAATACAGAGCGAAGAATGGAATATATTTATTATCTTGGACTACATTGTACAGCAAGTGCACTTTGGACGAAGCATCATTTGGGCCACTGTAAATGGTTTTTTCATGCCAAATAGTCCATTCCAAAATATATAGTTAAAATCAGTGAAAAGGTTACTGCAAATAAACGATTAGAAACAATCATTATTAAAATAGAAGATGTACAGATAATCTTACCAACTTGTGCACATGCTGTGCCACCAGGGACCGGAGTTATAAAACGATGCACAGTTATAATCCGGATATTTATCGTTGTCCCTGTCGAAGGTGGTAAAACTCATGTTCCGGCCCCCTGACAGCGAATCACCCGCAGTGCCAGTGTAGGCGCCCAACTTGGACATTCGATATAACTCATTTTCACTCTCGATGAAGAACTCATCGTATCTGGCGTGTCTATAGCTGCCCTGGGAATCTTTGAGATATACGTAAAGCTCTTGGGGCTGTGTCTTCGTTATGGCATGCAGCTTATCCAGTCCTATGAAAAAGCCACCTCTGATGTCCCCGAATCCCCTCTTGTAGTCCGCCCAGCCTCGACGGAACACAGGACCTCCGGCGATTCGTCGGGCGATCACAGTCCAGCCAGGACCCGCAATCTCTGCATCGCAGGAAACTTCAAAGGGTTCTAGGACCCCTAACTGTAGGGTATATATGCCGTGGGCATTCGGAGAGATAGGACAGTGGCTATACGTGGGCACGTATTCACGAATAACAGTACAGTCCGTTCCATTGACGACACTCTGTGAATGGGTTTTATTCTTAGCTATACATATCTCAATTGACATCTTGCCACCCGTTACTTTACCACTTCAACATCTGCTAAGGCAGTGCTTTTGCAGAGGAAAACCACTAGCAACCAGTGGATCCACATTGACTCCATTATGGCCCACTGACGACTGACTGGCGAGTGGCATTATACTTTGCCTTTTCATATATCTCTCTTATCTCGATATCTCAATGATTATCTGATTATTTTTGGCAGATGGCAAAATCTTATCAACTTTTTCACTTAATAACTTAACATTCTTTCATTTGGTTTATATGATACTTAGTTTAGTTGAGAATTAGTCTTTATTGTGTGTAATATACTCGAAAATATTTATAATGTTAATGATGGAACATCTATGTGTGTCATTCTTATATTTAGAATTATTGGTAGAGCTCTTAGGTATTGTTATACCTTCATTTATGTTCTTAACATATTTATAATTTTCCAAAATTATTATAACTTTCCTCGTAAAATTATCAAGTGTTTTGTATGCTTATATATTTATATACCCATGGGTAGATAAAGAGAAAAAACTCTGACATGAGTGGAGTTTAAACAATGATATTTACAGCATAAAACGATGCAGTAGTTGTGGGTGGTGGAACGCCCAGATTCCATTCAGTGTTGCCTAAGGGCTACATAAATCTAGGCAAGTGTTGTTAAGTGACTGCTGCAGTGGCATTTGCTTAAAATATTGATTATTTTTCTTTTATATATTTATGCCTGGTTTCTTTGAATGCAATTTTAAATTTATATAGAAAAAACAACAGTCTAAACTTCCCCCATGGCTTGTGTGTACATTAATCACTGCACTTCATTAAAAGCCAAAAACCAGACGACAACAGCCATAGCAGCAGCACAATAAACCAAATTACTTTTATTTTTTTGTTGTCTAATGGTCGGGGGGGGTGGGATGATCCACCCTGGGAGCAGAAAGAAAGGAACTTCCATTTACAGGAGTTCTCCTGCTGTCATAACAAACAAATTCCCAGCATGTGCGTCTCCAGAGTGGAGGCACTGTGTGGGGGTCTCAAATGGTCGAGAGAGTCCAAGAATTTAATTATACTTTTGATTTTAATGAAAATACAAGCGCATATGCTGCTTGTGCTGCTCTCTTAGGGCCTGGCCTTCCCTCTCTCTCTCTCTCTCTCTCTCTATGGCATTTCACTTGGGAGCCTTGGGTGGACCATCGTTCTTCTGACTTTTGCCTCATTTAAGGTCGTTCGTTCTTTGCTTTTTCCAACAGGGCAAAAGTTCATTTCACTGTATGTCAACGCCATGGAGTTGTCGTTCCGTCAGTGCGAAATTGCAGTTTAATTACACTTTTTAAACATTTTAACTTGTCTTTCGAAATGTCATTGTAAAGGGGACATGGGGGCGTGTGTGTGTGTGTGAGGGAGAGCATTAAATGAAATTAGTCTGGAACAAGGGCAAGGGGAAATGAAAAATGGAAAATGAAATGAAATGATTATATGCTTGGGAACACAAAAAGTGGCAATGGAGTGCTTGAAAGGGCAATTTTTTAAAAATTAACAAAAATATTTAATACCCTGAAAATGTATCAGAAAAAGTAGTAGTAAAAGTAGTGTATTTTTTTTTAGTAGTTTTTAAAACCTTCAAGATATCGGATTTATTTGTGTTTTTTCCAATCATTTTGGACGCATATCTTCCAAACAGGCATGAAAAAATATCTGCGGCTTTTGATTAGGATCGTAGTGCTCGCATCCCTTGGACCAGTCGTACCCCAAGGCATAGGCAAACAGCCGCCCATCACTGCTGATTGCACACTTTGTGATGGACTGATCCGTGAGGGAACTCTTGAAGATATTAGTGCCCCTGTCCTTATTCCAGAAATTGAATTTCCTATCCGATCCAACAGTTGCGATAGTTTGGTGTATGGGATGCACCCGCACATCGTTCACCACATAGATGTCACATGAGTAGCCGTCCACACTGTATCTGCGATGGCACTCCACTTTGTAGTTTTGGCCCCTTAGGGTGCCTGAGATACTATGTACTATATTCCTCACATACATGAGACCATTTGTGGTGACAGCGACGTAACCGGTGGGGCGATTGTTTGTCTCGAACATGGCCACGGCTCGGACCTGCTGCCGGAGTGATTGGTTGGATAACTTGGCCAGATCGTCGTGGTAGACCTCGACGAATCCATTTTCCATCGAATAGGAGATTATCTTCTGGTTGCCACAGGCCACCACGAGCAGGGGATACAAAACATCGGCATCTAAGCATCGCTCGGGCAGATTTATGCTCCCCACGGGCTGGACAGTCCGAGTATCCCAGAACTTGACCGTCTTGTCCCAGGAGGCAGTCATCAGGAGGGGTGCGTGGCGAGTCCATAGCCAGCGGCAGGCACTAACACCCGCTGTGTGGCACGACCGCTGGGAGACGAGATTGGCATCCAGGTTCCACTCCAGTACACTGCCGTTGCAGTCGCTGGCGTAGATGCGATTGCCGTCACCATTCCAGCTGGCATCCAGGATCGGAGAAGACACCTTCTGTAGACCCTTAGGCTTTGAGACTTTGCTGCAGGAATCCACTTCCCAGACTCGGACGGTCTGGTCCCAACTGGCAGCGCACAGGCCATTAAAGGGCGATGTCTTCGGAGTGAACTCAAGGGCCGACACTGAATCGCTGGGAGGTTCGCAGGCCGGAACATCGTTTAAGAAAGTATTACGAAAACTCGACATTCTTGCCGATCTTTGGATTGTAAACGATTTAATTTGCTTTTTTGTAGATTTTTGTTGTCAATTGTCAACACACAAAACAATATCGATATATTGCACGGTTCTTTGACTACTTATAGCCTTTTGACATTAGGCTTTAAAGCTGCTGGTAGAGCTACAAAAACAGAGACAGCCTTATGGGCAAAGCAAGCAGTGAGAGCGAGAGAAAGAACGATAGCTGGCAAACAGCGTGACTATCGATATTTTTAGATACGAGCGGGCTGTGTTGGAAAACAGCATTTTGTCAACATCATTTTTACGAACACTAATATCTCTCTCTCTCTCTCTCTCTCGTAACAGCTTTATAGCCTTTTTACACTACAGTGAGTTACCACATTTATCGATAGGTAACTCAATAACTCAGAATTTGGATTTACACTATGCCAAAGTTGAGTTATTGAGTTATTGAGTTTCGGCTGCAAGCACGTGCTTGTCTGCGAAAATTTGGTTTTTTTAATTTTTATTAATATGAATATCGAGGAATTATTGATGCTCTATGTGGCAGAGCAAGACATGATAATGAAGCTGCAATGTATGGAGTTGGCGACGTTGTCTGCAGCAACTGTGGAGTATTTGGATCAAATTTCCAAGAAACGCATATGGACTTTACGAATAACCTTTAAATCCATTTTTGAAGGAAAATTTCCGCAGGGAAATTGCACGGCTGCAATTGCAAATATGTTGAATTTTGGCTATATGTATATGTACACTACATATGCACCAAAATTAAACATTTTTAAATTGGCAATTGTTTATAATAATTAAATTTATATTTATTTATAATAATTCAATTTAGCGTTTGGCTAAGTTTTTCCGACCGAATTTTAGAAATCGACCACATTGTTTATATGGTTTTTAATAATAAAATTTGCTTAAAGTATTAGTTTTAACAATTGTTTGTACCTTTTTCCCCAGCCATATTGCTTACGCGCCAAAATTTAAATTTTGAGCTGCCAATTTTTGTTGTAACTAGTGGTGATAATTCCACGACAGGCATATCAGGGTTGAAATATTCGGAAAATCGAACAAACTCAACTAAACGCAACCAAAACTCAACTTTTTTGCCACCTCTAGGTCCCCTATGCTTCCCCATGTAAACGAAACTCGAGTTTTGCCCGAAACTCAATAACTCAATAGCTCAACCGTAGTGTAAAAAGGCTATTAAACTACTTATATGACATTAGGCTTTAAAGCTGCTGGTAGAGCTACAAAAACAGAGACAGCCTTATGGGCAAAGCAAGCAGTGAGAGCGAGAGAAGGAACGAAAGCTGGCAACAGCGTGACTGTCGATATTTTTAGATACGATTTTTCTTGCTAGCGAGCGGTGTTGGAAAACAGCATTTTGTCAACATCATTTTTACGAACACTTATTTCTCTCTCTCTCTCGTAACAGCTTTAAGATTTGCCTTCAACTAATCAAAATCCTTTAGTCTCTTAATCAGACCATCACAGATAGTAATTTATAAGTTCTTCCTACTTCTGTACTCCTAAGATCTGTGGGCTTTATCCTCAAGAGAGCGATCTATAAAACTTTGAATAATAAATGCAAATACGTTATCAAAGCTTAAGAATAACTCCCATTGGGTTTGGCTGCCATCTTCCATGGCTTTATATGCACATCATCAAGTTCACCCTGCCCTTGCAGCATTTGTGCAACATTCTGACCGCACTTGGAGTCGTCACTTTAGTTGCATTTCCGGCTGCTGCTGGTAGCCACTCTACCATTCTCTGCCTGTCTCCTCGAACCCCATAATGTCCTGTTCTGTCCTGCATTTAATATGCAGCTCATGTTGTGGCAGAGCAGAGGCATAGCCGACCGACCGACCGACCACCAGGCTTTTGCTGCCATGATGCATGCACAACATGCACTTGTAATCAAACATGTCCGTTGAGCGCGTCCGCCGCCATTTTGCAGCTCCAGTGGGAAAGAGGGATACCCTCCTCGTCGTCCTCCTCCTCCTCCTCCACCCCCTCACTTGCTTATTTGCATACAACACTTTGACGCATTGTTCGCAAGTCGCAAAGACAGATGGCAGCCCAGCCTCATGCTGTGCCCCAAGTGGTGGCTTGCTTCAACTGCTGCTGCTGCTGCTGCCGCTCCTTCTGCTGCAGTTCCTTGTACTTCTTCATCTACTGCTGCTGCTCCTGCTGTTCCTCCACTTGAGCTCTAATTAAAAGCAAATTTAAGCAACCCACCAGTCCCCGCCATCACCTTCTGCCATATACATCACTACCCAAACGACCACAAGCCCCACAGACACACAGACAGACAGACAGACAGACAGGCACACAAATTTGCCAAATGATTACGTTTACAAACGAAACTCCTTGCCAGCCCATTCCACGGAGAACAAAGAACTCCTCCACTGGTTCGGCAGAAGGCACAAGGCTGGCGCCGTGATTGGTACAGCGCTCTGGCACTTTACAAATGAGTGTTAATTAATACGATTTTAAGTAGCAGACAATCGAACCAGAGATTCACTTTGGTTCCTGCTGACATCATTAACCCATTTTAGGCGCAACACCAATTAGACAAAGGACCCCCAGCATCCCAAGATGTACAATTTTCATTGAAATTTGAGGCGGGACCACCGGCAATTAATTTTCCACTAAGACAAGGGATTTCCTTTGAGTGCCTGTGGAAAATCTATTAAATTTCTATGTCTACTAGTTATTTAATATAATATTTTGGGCTTAAATTCTTGGTAGATTTTCAATATTTTTTTATTGTATAATCTGCCCCTGAAAAATCCTCGCATAAATCACAAGCTTTCCCTGCGGAAACCGACGTCAACACATTTTCAAAGCCAGAAATGAAATGAGAAAAAAGAGAAAAAGAAACTGAAATGCCGCACACCGCAGCTGGCGACGTTAAGTGAAAATCTTCTGAGAGCGCCCAAGTAATGCACATAAATAATAAATACAACGCGAAATTAACTTTCCGGTGACAGTCAGTCGCTCGCAACGCCACAACGTGCCAGTCCCCCGTCCATCTACATCTACATCTACACCCCGCGACAATCCTCATTCTCTCCATTCTGCTGGCTTCCGGTTTCGGGGGGACTAGACCAGAACGGTAGCGGAAGGTAGGGTGTCTATTACGACTAAGGGATGCTCATTACTTCGGTTGAATGTTTGAGAACTATACAAAATATGATTTTGCAAGGATTCAAGTGGTGCTAGATAGGGAAATAATACTGTAATAGTGAGATCTTAGGAGTTACAAAAGTATTTCGTATTCCTTTTACATTTTTGTACTATTTGGACTATAATTATGATACGATTTGGATGCTTTTTGGTGGGTAAATAGATACAAGTTTTACATATAATTTCATAGAATTCAGTTCTTTAAGATTTTAGCTTCCGAAAACTTTTTATTGATTTAAGAAAGCCGAAAATATTGTCGAAAAAAAGAAAAAAAAATGTAGATAGCAAGATATTGTTTCTCCAAAAATATTTCTCAAAATTTCTCTTCTATTCCGACTGTAACTATGTTTTGTATGATTTTTTGTAGATATGTAGTATGTAGATATAGATAGATGGTAGATGTAGATATATGGTAGGTGTAGATAGATGGTAGATGTAGATATATGGTAGATGTAGAGAGATGGTAGATATATATGTATAGATGGTAGATAGATGGAAGATATCTCTTAAAAATAAATCAATTGATAATCATTACCACAATAAATATTGTGGATCTCACAGGCTTATAACGACTTGTTTTAGAGAAGAATAAAGTTGAAAGATAGTCTAAGGAATCATTATAGTTCCCAAGATCCTAGAAGTTTTATACAGATAAATATATTCTGTATTCCCTGGGATATAAAGAAGCCGTCCCTCTGTCTGCAACACATATCTGTAGTGCCTAATATACCCCCAGTTCCCTCGGGCTATGGGGTATCGAGAGAAAGGAAAAACCAACACCGAACTATTTACGAATGCAAAGCACATTGAAAGTTGAAAGCGTGCTACGTTGGTTTTGGGGTTTTGGTTACGGTTTTTGCTCTTAAGGTGCGAAAGCTAACCAACACAACCAAAAAAAAAAAAAGAATAAACAGCGAATAAGGGTGAGAAATAGCGAGAAACTGTCAACGCGACAAAGCAAGGCGTTGTGGTGACAGAGGCGTGGTGGGCGTGGCATAAAATCTCAGACATGGCAGCCATAAAAATTCATAAATTTTGATCGCTCTCCCTCTCTCAGGGGCTGTTAAGGAGGCGTCCGCGGGATATGGTATTATGAATTATGCAAAAAGAATAGCATACTTTTTGGGGCAGCAGCTCTCTACCCCCCGTTTGAAGGTCAATAAAATGCTGCAGAGCGGGGAGGGTGGGGAAGCTGCTTTAAGACCGAGACTGGTGCGTGCATATTTGACAATTTTATTAGATTAAATTTCATATAAATGTGTTGATAATGGCAGCTAGACAATGTCTAGACTGAGCAAACAGAGATACACACAACAGAGCCAGAGCCAGAGGAGACATTGACATTTGATATGACAAAGAGCAAGGAGAGAGAGAGAGAGAGAGAGAGAGAGAGAGAGAGAGAGGGAGTGCAGGGAGTGAGTGAAAGGTGTGCAAGAGAGAGTGCATGGCATGGCTTCTGTCACAAATGCCACAAAATCCACACCCAAGCAACAATGCAAAATTAATAGCTGTTGCATTCCCAGAGAGAGAAAGCTAACTGTCTGTCTCTCTCTCCAGAAGTTTTGTCTCTGGTATTCCACGAATGTCAGCGACTGTCTCTCCCGATGTCATCATCATTTAGACTGCGAAAATGTCAAGGGCAAAAGTTTTCTGCAGCTTTCGCTGACGTAGGTGTGATTTATGCGAAAGAGATCATATTTGAATTTGAATTTTTACTATTTCAAGTGCGCTTTCCTTTCTCCTGCCGCTGCTGCTGCTCTTGCTCTTTGGCTAAACTATAGATAAATCCTTTAAGCTGTTGTCCGGCAGAGAAAAATTGTTGCAGGAAATTGCCTGTATAGGGTTTCCCTTTTTTATATACCTCTTTTCTACTACAAATTTGTCGCATTTAAAGGGTGATTTTGAAAGAGTTAAATATACAGAAAGTAGGACTTTAACTGCTGGTTTTTTTTATTGTACTTCAATAAGAAATTTTCGTTGAAAAATAAAAATTAAATTGAAAAACTTATATTAGGATATATTAAAAAAATATTTAACCCATTACAAAGAAGAAAATATAAAACTAAATAAATACAAACAACTAAAATAAAATATTAAAAATTAAAATGAATAACAATTAAATCTTCAAATTAAAAAATAACAAAATCAAAAAGAAAAAGTATAAGAAATTTTAAAAAATTAAAAAATTTAATAAAACTAAATAAATATAAACGACTAAAATAAATTATTAAAAATTAAAATTAACAACAATTAAATCTTAAAATACAAAAATAATAAATTAAAAAGAAAAAAATAAAAGAAATTTAAAAAATAACTCAGTAGTCTCCAACCAAACTTTTAGAAATCTTTAAATAGATGAAAAATATACCATTTTCCCATCATAGAACAATTGCTCTATTTCTTGCCTTCGCAACTATCTTTTTTTTTCTCCCATCTACAATCTGCAATGTCGATCAAAATCCCTCACCCTGTATTATGCATTTTCCATAAGAAACATTCAAAGCGACATTTGCATTTTATTGTTGAATGCCGGGCATTACAATGCCAACTTTCTGCTCTTTGCCTGCAATTTCCTTGGCATGTCCGCCCCCTTAAACATTTTCCTACCGTTTTCTTCCACTTTCCTACTTTCGTTGGACCCGGAGAGTGTGTCTGCATGAAATAAGAGTTAATCTTGCGTCCACTGGGAAAAACACACACACACAAACAGAAAGAAAGCGACGACTCGAGACAGACAGGAGACGCATAGACAGAGTCTTGGCTCGTAACAGATGTCCTTGATTTTTCATTTAGAAATTAAAATATATTTCAAAAGCAGAGATTTTGGCTGCAATTTTCCCATCTCTCTCTCTCTCTCTCTCTCTGGCTTTTGTGCCACATCAAAGTGCAACTTTATTCGAATAAATCCCCAAAGGCGGGGTAAGCCGATAAAGCAGCGAAAAGTACGCATAGAAGTAGTCGCTGCCCCACAAAGCAATGCAACAATATTGTAGCAATCGAATTGTCCACATGGGGTAAGGGGCAGGGGCAAGGGGCAAGGGGCAGGGCCGGAAGGTGGAATCTCCAGCAAGGATTTTAATAATATTTTAATAATAAAATCATCAATCGGCGTTGCTTTTTTCTAAGGGTGCTTGCTTTTTTCTATTACAATATTATACACATTTTATTTTTTGCTTTTGATCTTACCTTTTGACGGGGCTTCCACCCTCATCCTCCCCCTCGCTGTGGCCACAAGACGTTTTGATGGATGGATGGCTGGCTGGGTGACTGGATGTCACGGGTAGCATGATGTACGTATGTATTTATGCTGTATTTATGTATGAGGAGTAAAGTGGATTTAGCCGCAGCTTACATATCATGAATCATATGTTGTTTTGCCCTCACAAAGGAGGGTCTTATGCTCATCATGGTAGTTGTTTGGCCGGAAGAGAATATTTCTTCAACTTTCCTTCATTCGTTGGACGCGAAGAGTGTGTGAATATTTCGTTTGTGTAAAAGATATTTAGAAAAATGTGTTTAAATCTGAAACTAAGTTTGATCTTATAGATTGTACTGAAAACTGTCTCTTTCTATCATATACAATATAGACAATAAAATGTGTGCCTATTTTTTAATTGAAATGCTTAAAAATAGTGAAAATATGTCTATATATTTACTCTTAAAACTAGTTCTCAGACTTACTGAAAGTATTGGGAAAATTCTCCTTTCGTTGTGTAGTTTTAAGCAGTTTTTAGAACAAAATTTATAGAAATTTATAGAACACCAAAAATACAAATCCCAAATGTTGGAATTTCCTGGAATTTCTTTCAATAGAACACAGTTTTTTCCTCAGTATATTTGTTGGTACTCCGACTCATAGAATCGTGAATTTCCATACCGTATATTTCTAGGACTTTCCACTATAATTTCTATATAACTCCGAGCCTAGAGTATTCCCCTATCAACTATCCCAGAAATTGTGTGCATAATTATGTCTGTCTGAAGAAAACACGAGTCGTCGCTGGTGCGTTCTCGCCCCTGGTGTCGTGTGGCTTATTAAATCCATGTGGCTCTCTCCATGTGTATTTTCAGCTTCAGTGGAGCACAATAATTGGGACATGTTGTCAGGTAAGCAGCAGCAGCAGCGGCAGGACATCTGCCACAAGGATGCAGGAGAGGCCAAAGCAGAGGTCAGATGTGCCACAGTTCTGGGGCTTCCCCTTGGCTTGTTAGTCTTTTAGCCATCCCAGACACTGACTGATTGACAGACTCGGGTCAATTGCTGGGAGTCTCGTTCTCGTTAGCCGTTCTTCTGCTTGACAATCAACATTTGCCAAAGCTATTGATTTTAGATGCTCAAATAGGAGTATTTTATACCCCCAGGGTATAAATATTTACTGTGCTGAAAACGTAGAGATTCAATGACATAGTTAATTAAAAAGTTTCTTTAAGATTTGTCCACAAAAAAGCAATAAGTTTTGATTATTCTGGCATAAGAAAACCCAGGGATTTAGACCCTCACTGAGAGTGAGTCTTAGCTTTCATCTGACATGTTTTTACTACATAAATTAATCATATATTGTTCAACAATGAACACATTATTGTATTTAAAGAACATTCACTGAGATAAACACAAAACCAATCTATTCTAAGTAAAAAACATACATAACGTATAAAATTTATGACTCTTAGGGTGCGAGCAAACAAATGATCTGTCAACTCATTAAAACACACGACATCCCAAAGTCAAGTGCAGTAAGCAATTAAGACCCTAGTTTAGTCCAAAACTACTGATGTTTGCATGCAATCAGTTGGCCACTCGCAGTACCGATGCACCCGTTCCATGGGTCTAGCGAAAAGAATAGAATACAAAATTGTCCCCATCCCACGTTGAGGCCCGACGTTGATGAAATAAAGTCAGATTGAATTTACAATTCAACAATTAAGTGTCTAGATTTTTCACATATTGCTTTAAAATCAAATAACTCCCGGAAAAGGGAGGCTACGTGTTTTGGGCTACAGGAAAAAGTTTAAATTGCAGCCCAAAAGTCTGTTGCTGTCGCTTAACATCTCCATTATGGCTGAAGCCACACATGCACTGCACCCTGCACCCCAAAAGACCGCCCACATGGGCGGAATGGGTGTCACCCCCAAAAGTTTGAGCGGGACGCCACGAAGCTTATTTGCATTTTTAATTAACTAACAAGTGCTTACAATTAAGGCGGTCCGGGCCCAAAGTGCTGGCCAGCAAGCAATATTTCCATAATAGCCGCCAGTAGCCGCCAGTTGCAGCCAGTGGATGGATGGTGTGGGCGGGGGTGGACTCTGACATGGCTGTAAATCAATTAGGCGGAAAACACGACAAGTATTTGGCATAGATAGAGCACACGAGACGATGTCATGTGTCGTATAATTTGCATGCTTCATATTTTAATTACTTAACTTTTTGAAGAGACCGCCAGTACCCTTCTCCTGTCTGTGGGCGGGACTCCTGTCAAAAGTTGTGAATAATAATGTTGCATGTGTTGCCGCCACCACCACCAGCTCCTGTCAAACTGTGTCAAGACGATGTCAGGAACAAAATACTTTGTGCACCACGAAAACTGAAGAGAAAAGTCAGTCTGCCGTGACATTTATTGGCCCAAAAGCCTGGCCCTTCCCTGCCCTACCCTACCTCCTAGTTGCACTGTCTCTCTCCTGCCACTTGACGGTTTGTGCGCTGACAGCGTAAATATTTTACCAACTCAAAAAACTAACACCTGAATGCCTCATGGACTCATGGAATTGGCTTCCTTCCTTCGCTGGTTCGTTTCAGCCATTGTGTTGGCATTGAGTCAATTTGGCCGCTTGACATAAATCAAATGTGATAATATTTTTATACAATATTTTCTCTCAGCTGCCGAAATGCTACGAAATGCTTCTTGATTTCTTCTCACGCTCGACTGCCATTTCGTGTGCCAGTAATTTGGTAATCTTTCCACCACACACGCCCCTCCCGCCACCACATATAGACTACAGATTGACTTTGAATTTCAATAGGTTTCACATCGATTGTGGGATATATAATTTCATTTTGCCGAAAATTTGGCATAGGATAGTGGGAGACTGGTTACAGTGAGGGAAAACATTAATAAAATTAATTTAAATTGAAATCTTTAGGTTGATTTTATAAGGAACACAAGCTAAAGTCCATTCTGAATGGATTTTTGAATCCGCAGTGCTCTTATATTAATGAGAAATGTTTAAAACTTTTAATCTGTTTAAAATTTGAGTTGTTAACCCTAAGACTTTTAAACAATATTAGGAATTACCAGTGAAAGATATTTATAAAATGTTCCACTGTTGATAAAATATTTTTGGTTTTTCTAAGGGATCACAAATGTTGTGTTATTATGAGCTTCAAAATATTAGATCAAAAACTTGGGGTTATAGTAAAAATACAGCTAGGCTTATTTTTCATAGGATTAAAACATTTTTTTTAATACATAAATTATTTTTTTCAATTTTCATAATATAAATTTAATTTTTTTAAAGCCTCACTGTTTTTCCTATAATTTTACTTCACATGGCCAAAATGAGTTTTTCCGATCGATTTTGGAATTTACATTTTTTAAAGAAATTTTAATGATTAATTTTTTTTTAATTGTTTACAAATTATACATTTTTTAATCTTAAGTTAAAAACTTTTCTCTCTGTGTACCGTAACGTTTAAAAAACACCATATGCCATTTTAGATGAATTTAAAGGTTGAGTCACACAATTATTTCTGCCATTTCGCATTGCCTTTATAAAAACCTACACCCCTACTTATATCAGGTGTCTGTCTGTCTGCAAGCGATTTCCACGCCTCCTTTGCCTACAGTAATAATCATAATAATGGCGTCGCGCCATTGAAATGATAAATGATTGCCTGCTGTTTTCATACACACACACAACGCGATGAAAATGCGTGGAAAATGCGGTGAAAATACGTATAAATAAATAAAATTACGCATACTCACTGTTGTGATTAAATGGGGAAAAGGCCTGGCCTCGGCTCCGGCTCCCTTAGGGGGTCCCCAAAGTCCTGGACCTACGACAACAAACAAAACTTTTGGTTTAATTGCAATGAACCACTCGACTTTGTGGATGGAGAGGAGAACCTACCCAAAAGTCAAGGGAATGTCTCAATAAACTGGAGACTGATGGAGGAACCCGCTTGGGGAGCACGACTTAACCTCAATTTTGATTAACAATGTCGTCTGGCAATGAAGCTGTCAACGGTGCGGCCAGGAGACCCAGAACCTCAGAGCAGGAGCAGGAGCTGGGAGTGCCAGAACCTCATAGCAGGAGAGCCAGAACCACCCAAAGGCAGACAGTTCCCCCACCTCTCTGGGGAGGTCCTTCGTTCTGTGGGCTGAATGGAAGGAAGGGATGGATGGATGGTTGCAAAGGGATGCCATGCCATTGGTTCTGGGGCAAATTGCAAGCCTGAAAAATGAGGACAATTTGTTTGTTGACTTGTTGGCAGCTGGTTCTGCGCCCCACCACAACACTTGCCACTTGCCATTTGCCACTCTTGCCACTTCTGCCACTTGCCAATGATTTCCTGAACAAATACACATTTTATTCGAGAGCATTATTCATTTGCTAATAACATGCTTATGGGCGAATGTCAGGCGCTGCCAATTCTGTAGATTGCCGGCCTTCTGTTTCAGCGTTTTCCGCTGACTCTGCTCCGTCTTTAGCTGCATTATGTACTGCTCCATCAGCTGGCTGGGCATGGTCTGGCGGAAATTAAGTGTGGGCGTGGCAATCGAGTTGATGTCGGTGGCCATCTGTCGATGGGAGCGCCAGCGTTGACGCAGTCCCTGGATGCAATAGGCGGGTACTTCGATGCACAGAAAATAGGCCAGTTCCATGCCGCTGATTAAAGAGCAGCCCAGAAAGAGACCAGCAATGCCGCCAAAACTAACTGAAAGAATGGAGGATATTTAGAGGGAACCTCCACTGGGCTCTGGACTCCTCTGTTTACCCATCAGATCCACCCAACCAAAGACAAGGCTTGTGCGATAAACCATCAACGTCTCGAAGCGGTAATGCACATCCAAATCCACATATGAGAAATTCCCATAGACATCGGGCGGCAGAAAGGCGGGCCGGACATCGCTGATGTAGTTGAGGGAGTAACAATTCCGAAAGCATTTACAGACCATGCCCTGGAAATTGTTGCGCACAAAGCCCTCCTCGCCGGGCTGATGTGAGTACCGAAGTAGGTCTAAGGATGGATGCAGTACAGTGCCCTGGGATTAGAACAAGTGGCTGGGCCGCCTGGTGGCTTTCAGGAGGCTGTCTACGAACCATTGTGCTCTGCCAGGCAGAGTAAATCCTGGGAACGGCACGACCGATATTGGCCTGGACACACGAAGCACGGAGCACGAAGCATGAGGCAGGACAGCAGGAAAGCATGAAGTTTTTAAGGTTTTTGTCTGCGGTTGAGCGAAACGTGCTTACCCGGTGGAAAGAGCAGGTCCATTGTGCAATTGCAGTAGCGCACTAAGTACTCCTGATGGCACTCCGATTGGCAATTCTCAATCATGTAAACGTAGCCCAGCAGCGACTTGAAATCCTCGCTCGTATGCTCATCCTTTTTGCCAAGAGTTTAAAGTTAAGAACTTAAAGCATTTACTGCCTCTCAGCCAATACTCACATCGAACACGCACTGTCGCTGATCGGAACGCACTGCTCTCGTATCATTGTCATAGAAATAAATGATGGGCTCAATCTCCAGCGTGGTCTCCGTGTTTGCGGGTATATAAAAGGGATCCTTGTGCCAGACGAAAGGCTCTGTGACCATCACATCAATGCCTTTTTCATTTTTCCGGCCTGGCCAGTGTTTGTCCGCCTGCAGGAGCACGCGAACGGACAGGGCGCTCATGGGACCGGCGGAACCCGTACGCCAGGGCCACATTGGATCCAGCAGTTGCATGCGTCTGCCTTCGATGGTCTCCAGGGAGTTGAAGGCCCAGCAGAGGCCGTTCTTGCTGCGACGCTTCGAGAAGATCTCACAGCAATTGTAGGCATAATGCCGCCACAGACAGTCGGCCAGGAGCTCATCACAGCGCCAGCTCATAAAATCCACCACCAAACTGAAGTTCACCTGATTCAGGAGCTCTGTGGGCTGATTACGCAGTCGCTCGAAGGACTGAAAGTGGCCGAAAGAAACGTCATCGTAGGTGCTAATAATCCGTTCGAAGAGGTTCAACTGTTCGGCATCCGTAACATTCGGCAGGAACCTGCTCTTTGCCTGGCCCACACGATCCCAATTGAGTCGATTCCGATTGCAGATGGTAATCACCGGAAAAGGGATGCGATACACCGGATATCGGGTGCTGTCCACCACCGTCTGGAAGTGTCCCTCGTTGTAGCGCTTCGAGAGTATCAGGCAGACATAGACGGCGCCCAGAAAGGCGCACACAAAGGTGCACAGCCACACGAATCTTTCCCAGCGACTGGCCCGGGCTCCGAGCAGCCTGTCCAGGCCATGAATCGTTGTCCTTTTGCCAAATCTTAAAGCCAACTGCCAGGCCGATTGCCCTATCTGTTGGGCATAGCGACGGGCCAGCGATTGCTGTGGCACCGGAGGCGGAAAGTACACCAGCGTCATGTTGGATTTGTGTCAACTAAATCCAACCTAAATGAAGGATAGCTCTTTTATACCGCTTTTGGCCCATATGCGTGATGGCTGGTCGTTGGTAATTAGATGCCGTTTAACGCCTTGTCATGTCCTAGTCCGAGACTGGCATTCCTGACGTGTTTGGCTCCTATTAACCCTCCAGTCTGCCACTGCCACTGCCGGACTGTCGCCAAAGGTCACGCCAATCGATTGCATATCTCCCAAGAGATTCGATTCGACCTGATTTGCATCCCACCCGGAATCCCAAACGGTGTATGAGTAAATGCGTCAAACTAATTGGCATCGAAATGAATTCAATTGAATGCAATCAATCGCAAATGATTTGCACACAGCGATTAGAAAGCACTCACAATGGAGCAGCCGGAAAGGAAGTTAATGGACTTTCATGTGGCGGATTGAATACCCTCTCAATGTTTATAGAAAGTAGATTTACCTTCGAAATAGTTGGCTATCGCATTCCAAATAGATTTGCCTGCTACACATCTATAAACTCTATCAATTTTAGTATCGATAACTGTTTTAATGTCGATAATAAATGGTTTTCATATATGAGTACCAAGAAATTGAGGAACTGTCGCATTCTAAATGATAAACAGCACTACAAAGACTAAATTTATAGATCTATGTATCGATAACGAAGTTTAGAGACTCCAGACTCCAGAGACTCTCTAAAACTATCGAAATTTTTATCGATAACATGTTTAAAATCGATTATATCGAACTAAGTCCTGAATAAACAGGTTTTCGTATCTGAGAGCTACGAAATGGTGGATCTATCGAAATTCTAAGGAGTTTACCTTCGCTATGTCGACTTATGTATCGATTACTGATGAATCGATTCTTTTTGGACATATGTATAACCCTAAAATTTCTGCAATGAAACATTAGAACAGTAAAACTTAGCCATGGGCAAATTCATCAGCCTATGAACTCTACCCGAAATATACTCTAAGCCTCCAGAAGCCACCAAAATAGTTCTATAAAAGGCTGCACTCTATGCCACAGGGATTACAAGAAGTATCGATGTACGCCAATAAAGTGGGAAAACTCCAGAGCCGACTGCCAGTAGTGGCATGGCGCGAGTGTCGGGATGCAACGGAAGGATCAAAGGGCAGGAAACCAGAAGCCTCTGCAGCCTGGATGCAGTTACTCGATAGCTATATATCCCGATCGCATATACACGGTTTATATATGCTTTTTTTGCCAACCATGCGACGACGCATGCGGTGAGTAGATGGAAGATCTCTTAGCGAAAGTTAAAGGCAGTTAAAGAGTTTTTCCGCTGTAGAGTTCTCTGGTCCTTGGCCTTGATCTGTGCCTCTTCTGTGCTGATTTATGTGAGCTATCTGCTGGGAGAGCGCTTTCACAACAGGCACTTTCAAACGATTATTGCCCACTCGCATGCCTCCATCCATCAGATTGCCTTTCCAGTGGTCATCATATGCAACAAGAATCGCTTGAATTGGTCACGATTGGCAGAAGTTCGACATCGATACAACATTACCGCAGCCCAGGAGCGTCTTTTCGAGCGTATACTAACTGCCTACGATGGTTTGAGTTTTCATGAATTCAAAGTCTTTGATTCCCTGGATAATCAGCCGCTGCAGACTCTCAATCATTTGAATTTCACGCAGATTGTCAGCGAAATGGCCTGGCGATGTGATGAAATACTCAGCGATTGTAGCTGGCATTCGGCAGCTCGGAATTGCTGTCATCTCTTCCGGCCACGTCGTCTGCCCTTGGGATACTGTCTGGCGTTCAATGAGCTCGAACAGCGACGCAATGCTGCCTTTGGCCTTAATACGGGCTTGATGGTACGCCTCTTGCTCCATACCGATCAGCATGCACCAGGGAATCCGGAGTCCAAGGGATTTATTGTGTGTTGAACCCTGTTTGAAAGCAGAATAGATCCTTCCTCATTAATTATATTCCACAGCTGAACATAGTGGAGTCTTCAGTGTGGTTCGGCTTTCCCATCGCAGTGATGCCCCACACACGGACCAATGTGGCGGTTGCCGCCGTCTATCATTACTTCGATGAGAATACCCATAGCCTGCCCTCTAGCCGCCGCCGCTGCGTGATGGACCACGAGCAGGAGAGCGAGCACTTCCACACGCTGATGGGCCAGAAGTACATGCTGGAAAACTGCCAGGCCGAGTGTCAGCAGAGGTATCTGCTGCGCTACTGCAACTGCACCTTGGATCTGTTCTATCCGCCCTCGGACTATACCGCCTGTCAGGCCATAGATCTACCCTGCCTGGCGGCCCACAATCACTTGCTGCAGAACTTCGAGCAGTCCGGAGAGCATCCCTATGTCCATAGAGAGGATGCGGGTCTCATGTGCGACTGTCTGAACAACTGCAAGTCGCTGACCTTCGTAACGGAGCTGCGGAAGAGCGTCCTGCAGCCCTGGCTGAAGCTCAATGAATCGCTGATCAATGGCATGTGGCTGAATGTGTTCTTCAAGAAACCCTCGATGTTGATCTACAAGACCGATCTGATCTACACCTGGGTGGATTTGTTGGGTATGTCAAGACTATTAGATACCACAGCATCTTATTCTAAGGTATCTTTTGTATCATAGTTTCATTTGGTGGCATTTGTCAGCTGTGCCTTGGCTGCTCCATGATTAGTCTCCTCGAGTTTCTCTACTTTGGACTGCTCAAAGTGCCGCGCTTTTATTGGCAGAGGATGAGGCATATGAATAAGAAATAAATGTACTTCGAATCTACGATATTACAAGAAGGGATGCTCCCTGTAAGCAGTTCCCTTTTATTGAATTTCTAACACAATATCAGAATGAATTTCATTAGAAAATCGTATCAATATACAATAAATCCTATCTATTCTATCAGAACATATCGTGGTTCTAGCTGGGGGTTTCTCGATGTATAAAGATTTAAAATCAAACGTTTCTTATAAAGCTTGTACCTTACCGAAGTTGTGATATCATGGAAAAGCTTTCATTGAAAGTCTAAAAAGCGTTAGCTTATTCTTGATTCAATTCAAAGCTTTATTGGCGCATGCGCATCACCAGATTCCGTTTCTGGCACGTTTATGGCACTCGGAAAGTAGATTTTTAAACCCGATACTCAAAAATCAAAGCCGCGTATTAGATTTGTGTTGAAAGTTGATGTGTGTAACGCCCAGAAGGAAGCGTTTCCGATCTCATAGATTATGTATGTCATACTGACTGAGTACCGGTTATAAAGTAGAGCCGTGGCCTTTGCAGCGGCTCACAACATCTGCTAATCCTGTGTTTTTGTAGAGAAAATCCATTTGGTAGATGAGAAGCAAAACTTTTCAAATGAATATGATAGAAAGATGGTTTAAGCCCAGGAAAAGTTTTTATACAAATTCTGAAAAGCGGTCTCCAAATGTTTAGCCCTTTTTTTGGCGCATGCGCTTTCAGAAGTCCATGAAAATATAACCTTTTTAACATAGAACTTTTAAAACATAGAACTTGTAGAATATAAGAAGATATATTATAAAATATAGAACTACTAGGACATAGAACTCATCTTATAGAACATAGAACATGGTAGTACTAAAAATATAGAACGGGGACACTAACATAGGATACAAAACGTGGAACACCGAAGATGATGGACACATAATAGAGCCACAAGTTACGCCACTCTCCTCAAGAGGTCGCTTTTCAATTTAAGACTTTGATTTTCTACCGAGAACTTTGAGGTTACTTTTTCATAGAGCAGCTGCACTTTGATCGAACCATCATCTGCATTACTTTATAAGAAAAGGCCTCTCCGCGCCAACCGTGCCACATTACACCCCTCCACTCCATGTGATTGTCCACGGTCCCATTCAAATATAATCCGAAGGGGTTACTGCAATTACGAGATTGGCAACCATAATTCCAATTAACTATGTAGACATAAATACCTATTGGTGCAATTTATGTACCACCAGGGACCCATGTACTCCACTGCACAGTTCTTCTCCGCCCAGGCATCGTTGTCCCTGTCGTAGGTGGTAAAGTTCTGGTTCTGGTTGTCTCTCATCGAATCACCCGCGTCGCCAGTGAAGGCGCCCAGCTTTGACATTCGATATAACTCATTCTCACTTTCGACAAAGAACTCGTCGTATTGGGCGTATCGTGTGTTCCCCTCGAAGTCCTCCAGGTGGACGTACAGCTCTTGGGTCTGCGACTTGGGTCTGCGACTTCGTTATGGCATGCAGCTTATCCAATCCTATGAAGAAGTCACCTGTGATGTCCCCGAATCCCCGTTTGCATTCCTCCCAGTTTCGAAAGAAATTAAGATCTGCGTTTGTTCGACGGGCGATCACAGTCCAGCCAGGACCCGCAATCTTTGCATCGCAGGAAACTTCAATGGGATCTAGGGCCCCTACCTGTATGGTGTATATACCATGGAAACTGGGATATAGAGGACAGTGGCTATACGGATTCCGAGAATCCAATCTTTGATCATAACTAGTGTCCGTTTCGTTTACTACAATCTGAAAGTAGATTTTTTTATGTATATCTATATATACACTCGTGATTTTACCACTTCAACATCTGCCAATCCTGTGCTACTACAGAGGAAAACCCCTAGCAACCCGTAGAACCACATTAACTCCATTACTCTCCGCCTACGACTGACTACCGAGTATCATTATAGTGTGGCTGTAGCTTCCCTTTCCAATTAATTGTAGCTTAATTAGTTTATTCATATCTATTCCCGATTGGTATTTATCGGTATTTATCGCAGTGGTTTTATTGGAAATAATCGTTATATCTATTAATAATTGTAATCTATATAAAAAATCAGCTCCAATTCGGGAAATAGATGATTCCAGAGTCCGAGTACAGTCTTCTTTATGGGGTTTTTAGGGTCATTCGATGTGTCATTTCTTGTTATTGCAGACGCCCACGCGTACTGGGGAATCTTATCTATGCCTCTAACCCTCCTTCTCCGTGAATTCTTGTCGGACAACAATAGAAGGCCCAATGTCCACCACATAGTCAATGGAAATGCTTGCGGAACAGTCAATGGTGGACAGGTAGGCCCTTCATTAGGCAAATCACATTCGTGAAGTCCACGGTCCATTAATCAGATGGAGTTGGCCTTCAATCCGAAATTGCCCGCTCTTCAATAGGATATCATCTTAAAACCCGATGCACTGAAGCCCCAAACAGCATTGTCTTGATAGCAATGAGGACTCCTTGGTCGAAGCGAATCCCTGTGACAGGCGAGTCTTCTGTTTGAACACCGATGAAGTTCTGAAACTGGGCTCTTTCCTCTTTCGAAGAAAATATTGTTCAGAGCTCTTTTGTAGAAGTTACTGACTTGAACGATAATATTTGTGAGGAAGAATATTTTTCATGGATATATACATACATATATAACAATAAATGCATATTTATTTTATTATAATGTAGAGCAAGTGCATTTTGGACGAACCATCATTTGGACTACTTTCAGTGAATAATGCGAGCCGTGAAAACTGTTCCAATATACGCCTTTCCACTTCATGTAGTTCACCACACCACTCACATGCATGCCGAAAGGATTACTGAAACTTGGAGCTTAGAAACAATCATCGAAATAAATAATGTACAGACATACAAATTGCTGCAGCTCTTGTGCCACCAGGGACCCATGTAGTCCACTGCACAGTTTGCATCTTTTATCTCATCGTTGTCCTTGTCGTAGGTGGAGAACTTCTGATTCTTGCTGTAAATTATTGAATCACCAGCATCTCCCGTAAAACTTCCCAACTTCGACATTCGATAATATTCGTTTTCACTTTCGATTAAGAACTCGTCGTATTGGGGGCGTAGCGCGTGTTCCCGTCGAAGTCTTCCAAGTGTACATACAGCTCCTGGGGCTGTGCCTTCGTTATGGCATGCAGCTTATCCAATCCTATGAAAAAGTCACCTGTGATGTGCCCAAATCCCCTCTTGCACTCCTCCCAGTTGCGGAAGAATGACACCTCATTGCGTGTTCGACGAGCGATCACAGTCCAGCCAGGACCCGCAATCTCTGCATCGCAGGAAACTTTAAAGGGATCTAGGGTTCCTACCTGTATGGTGTATATACCATGGGCACTGGGATATAGAGGACAGTGGCTTTGTGGATTTAGAAAATCCAATTCTCGAATATAAGTACTGGCCGTTCCATTGCTCACTCTCTGTAAATAGGTTTTTTCTTTGATATTTTCGTATTTTGAATACACTCGTGATTTAAATACTTCCACATCCGCTAATGCTTTGTTGTTGTAGAGGAAAAGCACTAGTAACCCGTAGACCCAAATTGACTCCATTATAACCAGCTGAGAACTGACTGAAAAGTGCCATGGAATTTTTTTTTATACCGCTTTCTAATCTTCTTTTTCTTATCGCCCCATTGCATTTTGGAGGATTACAAAGTCAGCTTTGAACGCTCTTATATTAATAAATGGATATGTTAAGACTTTAATATAAAGATCTAGACATTTGCGAGTTTAGTTGTCAATTCGAACTAAATTCGGGCCTTATATTTATGTTATATGTATTACAATGAAGTCTGAGGTATAGATACTTATTCTATTGTTATCGCTAGACCCACGGAACGGGTACATCGGTACTGCGGGGGTGGCCAATGGCGTGCATGCAAGCATAAGTATTTTTGGATGGCATTAGATTCCTAATTATTTACTAAATATATAAAATATATTGGTGAATGTATAAAGACTCTTGTTCTTTGAATACAATAATTTGTTCATGTTTGAACACCCTAGAGGATCCACCATATACCACACCTTTATTACCATCCATTCATAAGAACGATTTAGACTTCATACGTAGACAAGTAGGTAATATAATATCCTTAGAAATACTTTTAATTTTATATTTTTAATCTTGCATTTCGCTTACAAGAATCTTGCTTGTTGATGGATGATCTTTATCAATCTCCACTTCGGCTCTTAGTTATTTCCATATTTTTTAATCGCCCTGGAAGTTCTGATATTCATCTCTTATATCGGCTATATGATTTCCAGCCATCTTTACGAACATCTGCCAAAATATATCTCATCGTCTTTCTGTTTTTCTAGTGAGTTTTTAACGGTTTATTGACTGGCCGCGGGCGGTGTCTTAACTGCTGCAATGTCGCGTTTGCCGCTCCGCTCCGCTCTGTCCGGATGTGGGGTTATGGGGTCGGGGTGGTCGGTTGGGGCAGGATGGGGTCTTGGGGGGTGGTGTCTTGTCGAAATTACGCTCATAAACGTGACTTGACATAATAATCTGGCTGGCGCGATTCCGACGGTTCCGACTCGCCCGCTGGCTTTTGTCTTTTGCACTTTTGCCTTTTGGTTTTGAGTTTTTTTTTCTGTGGTCTTTGCCCTTGTACATTTCTCTCTTTCCTTTTTCTGGTGCCACCATATATATATTCGACTCCTTCTTTTTTCTAGGGGGCTTCCAAGGTGGCGTTAATTTTTTTTGGTGCTCTCTTTTTTTTTAATTTTTGTTGCGGTCAAGTTTTATGCTTTTTTGCCCTCTCTTTGGGGTCGAATATGGCAAAAATTTCATTAGTTTTACAAACAAGCTAACAAACAGACCAAGAAACAAATATTTGTGCTTGAATTTTTTAACAGTTTAGCGGCAGTTGCTGTTGTTGTTGCTCCTGTTGCTATTTTTTTCCCAGCTCTGTCCAGTTTTTATCTTGAGAAACAGGGAATAAATGAAAGAAAAACCAGTGGGGAAAAAAGGGAAAAAGGCAACGGTTGGCACCATCTGGGGTTATGGCCGGGTTCCAGGTTCCAGGTGAAGCCAACAGACTCCAGGGATATCAAGTAAATAAACAGAAAAACGTATCAAAGAAATCGCAATGCGAGGATTCCCAACGAAATAAAAACAGAGGTGGAGAGGTTCGGACATTCTCCACAAAAACTGAATCGAATGGGTTTGGCTATGGGTTTAAACTGTCTTTGAATTTGGAGAATAGAAAAAGGGAATGTGTTGGTATGTAAGATTTATTGAAATACTTACCAGAAATATTTTTATATATTTTATGTTAAGCCTTTTGAAAAATGCAACAAAAAAAAGAAAAAAAAGAGGAAAAAAAGAAATGAAATAAATAAAATATATCTAATCTAATTGATTCTATATATGTATATGGAGTATATAGTACTTCATTCAAATGTATATACTAAATAGATAACGTCACAATTTATCAGGCTGTCAAGTGATATTCATATGTCTTTAAAATGTATGATACTTCTTTGTTTGTTCTAGATTTATTTTTGAATGAAAGCTCTAGCTATTGAAAATAATAACAAAGCCTGTAAGAGTCGTTGCTTATATAGAAAATTCACTGCAATATCATAGAATTTTCATTGATTTTTTGAGATCTCTAGATTTTCTAGTAGTTGACATATGTAAATGTGCATTCCGATGGATACAAATGACAATAAAAACACGCCTAAGTTTACTAAGAATTAATATCAGATCTTAATGGAAAGGTAACCGCTTTCTTCTGTCTTTTCACATACCCTTAACGAGTTGTATATACCCTTGTTAATCCATGAGTACCCCATATACGTACCTTTTACTCAATTTTCTTATATTTTTCAATTGAAACCTGCCCTACGAAACGCTCTCCACTGGTGGCTTAAATCTGAAATATATGGCCTTTACTTCATTCATTTTGAATGTTGCTAATTTGCGAGTCCACTCATGTGTACGCTGGTGCATGGTTTTATAAAATCTAAACAAAAATCTGCGACAACCCGTTTCGTTTTTGCGGTAATTAGGTGGCACCGTGTTGTCCTTTGGCCCTGCACACAGGCCCCCCGGCCAAAGACAACAGGAGCGCAGGAGACCCGTCTAACCGTCTAGGAGTCGCTTGGTCAGCGAGGCAGCTTCAATATTATTTTTTATATATTTTTTCCACATTTGTAGGGGATAAAACAGTAGGGAGTGGGGCATATACGAATACTCTACTTAAACTTATTTTATAACTTAATTTAAACTTGAATAATCTACTGTTTTTTATCTACTAAATTAACTTAAATGGCTTCGATTGTATCAGATAAAGAGATAACCCTTTTTCAGTCGCTTCTCTCTCTCTCTCCCAGTCTAGCTTAGCCGCAAAGGGTTGTCCGTTTGCAGGGCATTTGCAGTGGGCCCCTTGCCGGACACACACACACTCTCTCTCTCTCTCCTCTCTTTCTCTCGCTCTCTCCTACCTTATCACCTTGTCTCATAAATTATGGCAAAGAGGTTACTTTGTAATCAGCAAATTAACTTTATCGCCAGCGGCGCTTTATGAATGGGTCGACTACATATACATGCATACACCCCCTTGCATGGTGGGTTGGGTACGTTAGGGGTGTGTCCTCTCGCCTGACCTGACCTCTGACTTTTGTATTAAGGGGGCGTAGAGACCTGGTTGGCCCCTAACAAAATGTGTGTGTGTTTGTGCAATTTTAATAAATTCTTTTAATATATGAACAAATCAGTCATTAAATCAGGCAGTAAGGCAGACAGGCGGGCATTTTCCTGTTGGATAATCGAAATTTGAATGTTTACACTGTCTGTGTGTGTGGGTGGGTGGGAGAGGGGGGTCACATAACTCATAAGCATCCCCTACTGCCTCTCATCCCAAATGTATCTACGGGCTTCCAACTGTATCTAGAGCCCCCCTGCACCATCTGTATCTCTAGCTTTACCCACTGGATGGTCGCGATTTGCGGTGTGTCGCGGTTTTGTTGGCATTGGGGATAAATACAGAGATAGAGAGAGAGAGAGCGAGAGAGAGAGAGTGGGAGAGAGAGGGAGTGCCAGAAGCAGGAGCGTGGCAACCAGCACATGCGGTAATTTACCTAATTTTCAATGCCGGTTTCCCCCCCACCCTATCTACCACAGTTTTTGGGGGGGTGGGGCGTGCCTACTGATTGGATTTCACAGTATTGTACCCCCATCTCTCAAAGCCCATGCCGAACCCGCACCCGCACCCTCCCGGCCGTTATTCGTGAGAGTTAATCGAATCTGCCTTTTATGTTGACGCATTTTCATATCAGACACAATCCTGCCAACCAATTTTCTTGTTTGCATTCGATTTTTCACTCCTGCGGCGGGTGGCGGGGGGTTGGGGAGCGTTGGAGGCCTTCTTTTGATTCACTAATTTCTGGCCATAATGCAAACAGTTTTGTCAAAAAGAAATCGGCCCAAAAATGTTGTTTGCCAACGAAAATGTTTCAGCTGAAATTTAACGCTGGATCATAACACTTTGTGGCGGAGAGGTTTACGTACTGTTTACCTTTACGGTTGCCCTCATTAAAGTTGCCTTCTTATCTTTCATCTTTAATCTTAGGAAATTACTGTCCAGAAAAAACAAAGGACTGGGGGGCATATCCTTTCCCAAGAGATTTTGTTAATAAGAAAAAGGCAGGAAAAACTGCAATCAAATGGCTGTCAAAATGTCAACAGCAAGTGATTTTAATTTTATTAAGGGTCACAGTCTAGTATATTATATTATATATAGCCACCTGCCAGACCCAAATCTAGGAGTGGCATATGTGTTGCTGGGACAAGGATTATCGCCAAGACATTATTTCAATCACATACCAAGTGTCGAGTATTTAGCAGACAACACACCAATCCCCTGCCCCCATGTCAGCGTTGAGGGGCAGAGAACTTCGCTTCCCTAAAAAAGCCAATAAAAATACTTTGTTTGACAAATAAAAGCCACAGTGAGAGGAGCTTTGGCGATAAAATGTTGTAAGATAGCCGCCTGGCAGGGCAGGGCAGGGGCAGGGGCAGGACAGGGAATACTCTCCTTTCCTCTCCGTTCGAGTCTCAGTCTGAACGTCCTGCCAAATGCCTGTGTTACTGACAGGTCACATGTGTGTTGGGGGGCCTGTGGAGGGTTGTAGGGGGTGTGTGGGGGTCTGTGGGGGCTGTGTGGGTGTAGTGTTTGTGCCGAGTCCTCACATCGTTTGACTTTACGAGCCAGTCGAAGTGCCCCTGCGACCGTCGGATGCTGCTGCTGCCTCTGGTATACCTTGCAACTGGTGTGGGGTAACTTCAAATCTCTGGCCTGCCACTTGCCGCTCTTGTTGCAAGTAGGAGTATGATTTCTTAGAGTATTGGCCGTGTCGTTTTATTTATCATCCGAATTTCCTGTTTGATTTCGACTTGGCTGCTGCTGCCTTAACGGATCTTCTTGTTGATGTTGTCGACAACTGTCCCACGTCTTTCTTCGCTTACTGTTTGACAATAATCAAGCCTGACGACTTTGCCTTTTCATATGTTTGCCAACATGAGAGAGCAGCATCAGCGCCCATCACTGATATGTTTGTGTGTGTGTATTGTATCTCTACTGTTCTCCACTTTTCTCCGCTGTCTTTTTCCGAGTATTAGTACATGTTTTCTTATACAGGGTACGAGGGGTATTTAGGGGTAGATTGTGGCTGGAGAGAGGTTGGTAATCAAATGAAGAGGGTACAACTATTGTCAGAGAGCTTTGGTAAAGAAACTCTTGAGATGAGGATCGTACTCTGATTGGAAGATCATCTGCAGGTTGGAAAAAGGTAGATAAGAAGCTGTACTTTCCACAGTTTTATGGATATGTGGCTTCTATTTGGTAAAGTTTTAGATAAAGGACATAACTTAAATCCCTATTAATTAATTATATTAACCAAAATAAGGAATGGAGCTGCGGTAGACAAAGTTTTTTAGAATTCCAGAATGATATTTCGAGAGTCATTTTTATTTATTTATTTAATTCTTTTTTTTTTATTTGAGTTAACTATTATTTTTTATTTATTTATTTTTTTATATGTTTTTTATATATTTCAAAGAATTATACTATTTTTTAATACATTTTTTTTTAAATTAACAATTTAAGTTTTTAAAATTTGTTGAAAACAATTTGTACCACTTTTTTGTAATTTTTAAAAAATTAATTATTAATATTTTTAATTTCCTAAAATATACTATTTTTTTATATATATTTTTTTTAATAACTATTTAAGTTTGCTTTAAATAATTTGTCCCACTTTTCCATAATAAGAAGGCGTATCATATTTTTGTTGCTTTGATTTTCAATCCCCTTTTCTTGTCAAAAGTCTTCCTAGAGTGGGTATCTCTTATTCGATATATCAAATATAATATCATATATATTTTTATATTTTTTCCGCGCACATATTTGTACTTAAATAGACGACCCCATCCGTCCATCACTTGCCCCCATCACTTGCCCCTCTCTCTCTCTCCCTCTCTCTCTCTCTCTCGCTGTGGCTTTAAACCATAACTTTAAAGTCATCTGTGATGTCATCGCCAGTCATCGTAGTAGTCGTCCCTTTCGTGACTTTTGCTCATGCTGTCGGCTTCCTTCTTTCAATTTTTAAGCGGCTGTGGCAGGCGCGGGGTAAAACTAATTAAAATTGTGGCGCGTAAATATGCAAACGGGCAAAAAAGGGGGCGAAAAAATAAAATATGGAAGCCGCCTTTTTCGGGCGGCAATTAAAATGGTAGGAAAACTTGAGGGGGGCGGTGGGTGGTGGGTGGGGGCAGCCTCTCAAGCACGTTTCGATATTGGAAAATCCCGCTCTTACGCAGATACTGTATCTTTTTGTGTGTGTTTTGTGTACGTTGCATGGATGTTTGCTCATATGTTGCAATCAATGCACACAGATACGCTCATGCATACAGGGAGAGAGACATAATTACAGTTGGAATATTAATCAAGTGGTCAAAATGTGTAAGGCTCTCAGTATTTCTGTCTCTATTGAATCCTGTTTCCAGGAATTGTGTCTCGTCAAAATTGCTTTGCCTAACGGCTTGTCTGTTAGTTAATTTCAGTCACTAACACAGGCAGATATACCAACAGTCTCCCACACACACAAGTACACAGAAAGACGCACACACGCAAAAAAAAATTTCAATAAATGATTGCACTTTCGGGCGCCGCAATATTTTGTCGGCATTGGAAAATATGTTTGTTGGAATTGGTTTTGCTCCACTTTTGCCTCGTTTTGCTCCCCCTTTTGATGGTTTTCTCCTCCCTCTGCCACCCACAGTGTGGACAAATCTCTGGCATTGGTTTGATCGTTTTATGTTCTGCTTTTATTTGATGATTGATGCACTTTCAAACCATGTTTATTCCTCGTTTGCTGTTGGCAATGAAATGAACTCTATGAAGATTTGGCACACAGTTAGTGATTGATTTTGAAACTTGGGTTGTAATAGATGAAAATGTCATAAAACCTGAATATATCTACTTTCAAGGCCAACAATTAATTCTGTAAAAATTCTACATGTGGGTAATGATATAGTGATGGATCGGGTCTAATAAACTAACCATTATTAAACTAGTGAAACCTCCAAGAGGACGCTAAAGGAACTACTAGCAAAAACACCCCGGTTCTAGGGGACTTCAAAACCTCACTAGCACCAACGTAAAGGGGCATAACCATCCGCATAACTAAGGACCATACTGGCCTATGAGAGGCTCCCGCTGAGGACCGTCCGGGTTAACCTGACCCTAACTAATGAAACAATCTATTTAAATTTATAATTTTCTATACATACATATTTCATATACATATTCTATAGGAGGCGATTGGTCTTGACCTTTAAAGATGACAATAGCATCATCTTTGAATTGAGTTTAATTAGTTAATAAGGTTCTGTAAAATTAATCAAATTCTTGTAGGTTTGTCTTTTCTGATGACCATTTACTGCGCCTTGAATGATACAGATTTTTACAATAAGAAATTATTAAAAAATTAAACAAATTCATTAAATTATTCTTGTTTCCATTTCAGATATTTGCCATAAAGTAACTTTGTTTTATTAGTGTTTTTATTGTACATAAATGTATATGTATTTTAATAACTAAGGTAAGTGCGCTCTTTGAATATTACTTTTATCTGTACCTCGTTTTATGTTCTTAGACTTTCAATCAGTGTTATTTTCATACTATCTATGATCTTATCTGTAAGTCCTATTGTTGTACCTTTTATATTTTGATCTTTAACTTTTCGTCCATGTTCTTTGTTTAACCAAAAATTAATAGTTTATTTTTCCCGTCTTTTATGACCATATCTATTTTATTATATTGTATAGGTTTTTATAGATTTATATTTATAAATAAAATGGGTAAATTTTTGTTTTAAATAATAATTAATTTGAAAAAATACCAAAAAAATATAAAATAATAATATAATAATAATACAAATATAAAAAATACATAAAAAAATAAAAACTATTTTGAAGAAACAAAATTGGTAAAATAAGTAAACTTTAGGTCACTATATTTTTAGGTTTATCCACTCTATTGACATGAAAATTGAAATATTGAAAATCCTGTAAAATGTAATGCAAATTTCTTTTCAATTCATAAATTTCTGGGTATATCCACCGCTTCAGATATCCATTACAAATAATCAATGTTCGCTATGTCTAAAAATAAGGGAATTTGAATTTTTTTTTAATATTTTGGGGCTATATTCCAAATAGTAGGAAGAATTCTACCATCCATGCATATGAAACCTACTTTTTATCTCGTGGAAAGTACATTCAATAGCTTTCTTGATGTCGCCCACTGCGTGTTACGTATTGTTTCTAAATAATGAAAGTTAAGCACCAGAAGTGATATTTCATAGACTCTACTTTTACTTCCGTTCTCCAATTACCAATTTAAAAAAATACATTCCTGAAAAGACTGTTCTTTTCGTGCGAAAATCAGCACGTGTGGTTTGTCTCTCTGTCTCGCTCTCGCTGCCTCTCTGTCTGTCTGTCTGTCCGCCTGTCTGTTTTGTTTGAAAGGCATAACAATGATGCTAACAACAGCAGCAGAGGCAGCAGCGACAGCGGCAGCATACGACAAAAATCAGTCGCACCGATAGGACAGGACACAACTCCATAGTTAGTCAAACAAACAGAGGGACATGGAGGAAACAGCAACAACAGTAACAGCAAAAACAGCAGCAACAACAACAACAGTAAAAACAACAACAATTACAACAACAGAAATGGCTGGCTGACTGGCTGGCTGGCAGACAAACCAATCCCCGAAAATCCCACCGAATGTTGAAAAAGCATTTACAAACATTGTGGTCGCTCGCTGAAAAAAATGCTCTGTCAGAGAGCGAGAGTTAGAGTGGGAGAAAGAGGGAGAGCGATATACGAATACACAGAGCGAGAGAGTGTTATATAATAAACACATGCGGCTTGGGGTTTTTGCGGGCTAACTAGACAGTCGTACGGACTGTCAAACATTCGGCATAGCGGACATCAGACACCAGACGGCGGTCAGAGCGGACACCAGACGCGGGACGAACGGGGACGGACGGACCACCGCTTTCTGTCAGTGACACTAGAACGTGAGAATCGCAGCCGCAGAGATTTGGCTTTTTATTGGGAGAGGGAGGGAGAGGGAGAGAGGCACACCCACCGGCATTATGCGCATTTTGTTTTGAAATCAACGCAGCGTACCCCACTCTTCTCCCGCTCTCCCTCTTCTTGTGGGTCGATTAGGTATGGGCACAGGTTATCACCGAATTTTGGCTGGAATAAACAACAAAAACAGCAATTAAAAGTGGAAAAATATCGGGAAAAAGTGAAGAAACGATCGAGAAACCCTCTCCCAACTCTTTGGCAAAAAAGCAAATATAAGATATAGATCCGTAGAACCTTTAAAGAAACCCTCTCCAACCCTTAAGCATAATTATAATTCTACGTATGACGATCCAATAGTTTGTAATTTCATCATTCACGCAATCAGCATTGCCTCAACAGTCGTCAATCAACGTGCGGCCGGCAATCATGCAACACGTTTGAGACCCACAATTCCGGCCGGCAACCGAGACAGAGAGAGAGAAAGAAAGAGAGCAACCGAGTGAACCCAAGGGTCACACGTGACATGTGACATCAATTCCCTCACTCAACGTACAGTGCGGAACAGTACAAACAGTAGACGAGTACGAGTACGAGTACGATTATTGGCTATGATACAATTTTCATTGTGGATTGCGTCACTCGAATGTGTGCAAATTCCGCTGGGCGAAGCGGTTTAAAATTAAACTTAATTATAAACCGAAAACCCAACAACCAATTTGACTTACATGAATGAATGAAAAGCCCAAGCCCAAGCTCCAGCCCAGGCCCGGGCCCTCCGCTGATAAGCCACGCGACGTCGCGCGTCTCAGTCGCTCGATTCGGCGCGATTCCAATGAAATCGCTCGGTAGTTTAGGACGGGGACCCAAGCGAATCGCGCGACTCAGCATAATTCTGAGCCCCCGGGTCCGACAAACCCCAGACACTGCTAGACATTCGTATTAATTCAAGTGTTCTCTCTCTGTCTCGCTCTCTGTCTCACTCTCTGTCTCTCTCTGTGATTACTGAATTACTTGGGAAATACTCATTACAATTGCCAGCTCTAGCTATGGCTTATAGATTTGTTAAGCTACGAGTAGTCGTACTTGGAATTCCAATCAATTGATGTGCACTTGAGATAGTATTAAGGAACTAATGATCCTATAATAGTAGCATCGAGATAGAGTACTATACTAAGAGTTTCTTGACTCATTCTAAAAGCTATACTTGTCTGATAGATCTGTTTTAGATTAGGCATTAATAGGAATGAACTTAAGAGAATGCTTAGGGAATGCTTAGGGAATAATGAACCCCATTGGGAACATATACTTCTAAGGGGGTCTGTAAGGGTTGCTGACAATGCATTAGTTGTCAATCTGTCATCAAAATTCCCCAAAAGCTATGCACCCAACAGAACCCTATATGATGCTATAGTAAACTGTCTGCTGATGTTCCAATAATTCAAGCAGTAAATATGGGAATACTATTAAAGAACTTCTCTACTGTGTTTGATGCTTGGTAAACCATTAAAACATACAATTAGATACACAGAAACTCTATGGGGAATACTTTTCAAGATCTTCTTGTATTCCTATGCTTATCACTGTCTCTTGGCTATCATTTGAAACTCCATGTTCTCCATATTCAGGCCATCCACTGAAGCCACTATGATTAGCATAGTTCTCACATAGCAAATGGAATGAAATCATTCAAAAACGAGCTCCAGCATATGCTTTTAATTTGAGCTGAACTCAAGCTAAACTCAAGTTGAACTTTAGTCTGGAATATCTAGACATAAAATATAGAGACATTACAATACTACTTTATACCATTGAGGCTTTTCTTGCCTCACATCAACCACCTTTTGCCTCCATCAGCAAAACCTTAGACACCTAGACAGCCACTCGTCTGGGTCTGGGTCTTGGTCTGGTTCTGCGCTGTGGAGGAGATTGGTTTCCCATTTCTTGGGGTTGACCAGAGGTGTTGGGTTTTGTCATTTTACTCACGTGCAGCCTGTTCCCGGGCCATGTTGTTAATGGTCTATTAATGCGGTTGCCAGGTGGTGGCACATACCGTTTCGATCCCCCCCATGCGGCCAAGCCACGCCGCGCCATGCCACGCCACGCGTCGTATGAGTAATATGCGCAACGACCTTCAACAAGTTGCCAAGTGAAAGGCAACGGTACGTACGGTACCCCCCCTCGCCCCTCCTTGGTTTCGGTTTTGGCTTCGGCCTCCAGCATCCAGCATCTGCGTTGGGCTTCGGCTGCGACTTCGACGACGACGACGACGACTACTGGTGTGCTCTGTTGTGCGGCAGGAAGCGTGTTAATTAGCAAAAACATAAAAAAAGCTTGCCGGGAAATACGCACATAGATACAGAGCAAACACACACACACACACATACTCTAATGTGAGCGTGAGTAGTTTCTGTGCGTGTATGTGTGTGTGGCTGTTGCTGTGCTCTGCAGAGCACTGCCCGGTTTTTGATTTCAATGCATGACGAAAAAAAATCTTTGTGTCGTCTCTGCAGTTTTCGTACACGTGAGGGTAGAGGAGGGTACTTTGGCTTTGATGAGAGGTTTGTAATATATGAAGAAAATAGGGAAGTACGGGAGATACCGGAGATATTACGTGTATACTCATTCTATTTTGAACTTTAAAAGTGGAGATATTATACAAATTCTGGAGTTATATTCTACTAACTAGAATACTTCGAACTCTAAAGTGGTCATTCACGATTACCATCAACCTTGTAATATTTTCTGTATGACTGAACGAATTTTGGTTACTCTTGGAGTTTCACATAGTTTCTTCAATAATTTAAAAGATATGACTATATCTACATGATAGATAATAATATAGCTTTTATAAATAGTTCACTGCACATTCGTATCTATAGTCTATATACTTTGGAAGATATGATGATAATATTTTGGGAAATTTGATTTTATGGCTATTTATAACGGTTTAACCAAAATCATCGTAGTCTGTTTATTTTTATTCACATTTTTACATACATTTTTTTATAGTTTCTACATTTTTTTCGGTAAAAATTAAATTTTTTCTTATACTGCGTGGCATATTTACTATTTTTGTATATGGTAAATATTTTTATATATTTTATTATATTTTTTAAAGGAAGAGTATTCCCTTAACCGCATTCCTGGGTAATTTTGGTACATAAACCCCACACAAACTTTGATTTTTGATTACCTGAAAAGAAGTACTCTGAAAGGGCACCAGAGACGCCTTCTGATTTTCTTTCCTCAAAAAATAGTAGGGTATTAACCAAAGTGTAGAATACCTTTCCATATCCCCCTGTAATCTATAGATATGCTTCTCTCTATGCCACAAAATCATAGAGCATGATCCACTGTTTGGATTACATTCACACGGAGCATCCAGTAATCCATAGATATGTACATATGTACAGCCTTACCTTTCGACACTCCCGTTGGGATGTCTCTCACGTTGTGCCACGTAATTGAAAATTAACTTGTCTGCGACGCTCTTGCAACGTTGCTGCCTAGGAATTTGCTCGACATATGCGTGCCGCATACCAAAAACTAGAAACCGAAATAGAAACAGAAACCGAAACAAAAGCAGAAACAAAAGCAGAAACAAAAGCAGAAACAGAACACAACAACAAAAGGTAGAGTTAAAGGTTCCTAAACAAGGAAATTTATTCACAATACTTGAGAGGGTGTTGATGGGGGGCAACTAATTAAAGCTATACACCAGCGAAACACTAAACTAAATACTAAAGATACTAATCGATATATACTACAGAGATTGGCTACCAGAACTGGCATTGCCTGGCAGAATTCATGGGCGTGCCCCGGGCACAGTGAAAGTACTCGGAGAACTCTGGCATTTGACTCAGGGCGTAATTGAGGCGCGTGCTGCCCCTGTCGTGGTATCTGTCGCCCTCGTCGCCGCAAAAGAAATGCGAGAACTGCAGGAAATAGTATCTGCCATTCGACTGCCAGCTCTGGGTGTCCTTCATGTAGGTGCGGAACGCCAGACGGGATCCACTCACATCCGAAGTGCGTTCGTTCAGCACCACTGAGCTGTCGTTCAGGCACTTGACGGCCTCCACATAGAGCGGCTGCTGCTGCAGCTGCTCGCTGTAGTCCCGCATGTTGCCCTGCACGTCGTAGTCCACCAGATCCGTGTCGAAGGCGTGCAGCATCTCGTGGCCCAAAGTGTTGGCCAGATCCCCGTACAGCATTGCGGGCCACAACTCCGAATGGTAGAACGGCAGCTGGGCATAGGAGTAGGGTATAATGATGATGTTGCCCAGACAATAAAAGTAGGGCGTGGCATCGATATTGTCCGTGAGATCGGGCGAATGGTAGTTGAAGCTATACCATATGGCCTTCTCGGTGGCGTCGGGATTGCCCTCCAGCTCGGCCGTCAGCGAGTAGTAGTAGAGGAGGCTGTTCAGATGATTCTCGTGGAAGTCGTGACCCACATTCCAGTATCTTTCGGTGGCCCAGTAGAAATCCTCCGTCACATTTCGGGGCACATTGCCCACATTCAAACGCATGCCCAGGACCTTTGTCTGCAGCGCCCTCACCAGTTCCCGGTCCAGATTGAAGTTGTTCTGATCGAGCGTCTGCACCAGCTGATCCTTGAGCTCGGTGAAGACACTGTGGATGACACGTTCATCGGCTGGTCGCTGCTGGGCGTAGTACACCCTCTCGTAGGCATAGATCATGGGCAGGTAGAGGGTTCTACGCATGTGACGTATGCAGGCGATGGACAGGGATTTCGCTGACTGCGAAGGCGACGACAGGCTCTCCAATGGATTGTGTGGCAGCTGCAGGAGATGGCTCAAGAACCTGGCCAGGCTGTACAGATTCAGCAGCAGTCTGTCCTGCCGATTGAGGTACAGTATCACCTGCCTGATGGCCGACAGCTCGTCCACCTGAAACGAATGATCCGCGTTCATCGATGAACGATTCAGCTGTCGCTTCAGGGCGCCCAACCAATCCAGTTCTGGGACCCTTCGGCGAATCTCCTCCAGCGTCAGGTTGTGAAAACTATCATCCGCAATGTTGGGCTTGGCCAGCCTGTTGAGATGAGCCTCCAGACGGGCAAACGTTTGATTGAGCTGCTGGAAATCAATGCCTTGGTGTGGCAGAGCCTCGTAGATCTCCCGCGTGAGATTCAGACTGAGATTGTGATTGTGCGGCTGTATGAAGATCATGTGCTGACTGATGTTGTGATGCCGCACCTCGATCTGCACGTAATGATCGTGGTATCCATACCGTCCCAGGATGGAGACCAGCTCCATCCAGTGAGCTCCATTCAACGGGGGTAGAGGCGGCAGCAACTCCAGATACTGCCTCAAATTGCGGCTGGTCAAAGCCGTACAGCTTTGGTAGTGGGTCAACAGCTTCTGTTGCATGGGGTAACCATGTTCCCGAGCCAAGGGATCGCGCAGGAGACGCAGAAATAGGTCCTCGAATCGCTGATTGATCTGTGCCTCACTTATCGTTGTGGCCGTGCCCCCGTCGCCATGGATGCGCCGCCAATTGCCGCAGGCATAGGCATAGAAATCCACACACGGATCCACATCCGTACGCACATAGCTCTCCAGTCGCCGGATGTGCTGCCAGTTGATCGATGGACTGCATTGGTTCTGGTACGGACAGCTCTGGTTGAGATGATATGCGGGGGGCATTGCTTCGATGGAGATCGATAGCAGCAGCAGAAATATAATCCACAGAGCACGCGCCATTTTCTTTCAGCTTCAAAATTTTCTTGAAATTTCTTCACTTTATTTTTGTATTAGTTTCCACTTTTATTTTTCTCCCTTTTTTTCTTTGGGCTATTTGTTTCTTTTGGCAATGTCTATAGGCCTTTTGATTTGTTCACTTTGTGGGTTTTTAATCGCAATCATGTCAAAATTTATATAGCAAAAAAGGTATTTCACAATTTCACGCGATGGTTTCTGGTTTTTGTTATTTTTTTTGTTATTTCTGAATCTGAGTTTTGTTGCGCGTTTGCCGCTTGCTAAAAATCAACTAAAAACTCGTTTCACGCGGTTCCGTTTTTTATGTTTCGCATTTCCATTCTCCCTTGTGTTCGGGTCGGGTCGGATCGGATCGGTCGGCTCCAAATGAAATATAAAACCCATATATAAGACTCGTAAAATCACTCTCAAAGTATTCCTCAATCCACTGTCCGCTCCATTTTGTCGCTGTGTGTGTGTGTGAGATTCTTGCAGCTCGGCTCTTTTTTTCGCTTGGTTAGCTGATAAGCTCAAAAGCGTTTTAAATACGTCTTTTCTTTTGGAATTCTTATCTATTGGAATGCACTGTACAAAAAACGTAAAACATTAAAAGACTTCTTGGAACAGAATTTATTTCTCTGAATTTATACATATTTCTGAAATAAAGAAAAATATTATTTAAATAAATAAATAATTATTTAAAATATTCAAAAGTGGAATGGTCTTCATTTGCTTCCTTTTTATGGATTGATGTCTGTTCGCCTATGTGAAATTTGTACTGCGAAAGATAGGCCCACTGTTTCATGCTCTCTTTAGTCTATCGTTTCTCTGGCAGATGTTTGATACACATAAATATGCTGATCCAATTTTTATCAAATTTTTGAGGAGGTACTTGAAAATTTACCCCCAGAATGAGTACCATCTTAAGGAACTTTCACACATAAATTCCATTTATTTATAACATTATTAAATGTATGACATTTATAACTTTTATTATAAATATTTAAATTTTATTTGATTTAAAATACTTTATTATATTTTTGTAAATTTAAATACAATTTTTTTTTAACATTTCTTTTTTGTCTACATTACATGCAATTATTTATAAAATTATTAAATTTATGACATTTCAAACTTTTATTATAAATATTTTATTTATTTATTTAATTTTTATTCGATTTAAAATATTTTTTATGCATTTTTTTTAAATTTTAATGAATTTTTTTTACTTTTTCTTTAATATTTCCCCTTTTGTTTATCTACACTCCATTCAATAATAAATATTTATAACTTTTTTATTGAATTTTTAATTTTAATTTTAATTTAGAAACTTAATCTATATTTCCTTAGGAATATATATGTATATTTTCTAGCCCCTTCTTCCTCACAGTGCATGATTAATGACACTCACATTCTCTGTGTAGTCGCTATATTAATTGTTACACTTCGTGTTTTAGTTATTAATTATGATCGGAGCTCGGAAATCGGAACCTGATAGTCATTTTGAATTAACGTATGACGCAATTTGAGCTGCAATTCATGATTGCGGCTAACGATTAACACTTGACCTTAAGCACGAGAGGTGATCCCCGTCAGGGGGTCAGAGAACAGAGCTACATACATACATATATTAGTGGTACGAGTACATCTAAATATGTACATATGTATTTTTATGCATAAAGATAGTAGCTTTCGATTTGAGGAGGTTTGTTTTGGGGGGAGGAGGCTTGGCCATGCAGATTGAGAGTTCTTTCTGTAGGAAATACTAAAAGAAGTCTGAGAGATCTTGCGGATTATAATTTATGGAATTTTCTATTATATTTTCTAGGTATTTCAATCTATTAAAATATATTTTTTATTATATTTTTCCTAGTAACTTTTAATGGTTTCGATTTTTTTCATAGAAAATAATTTTATTAATGCCAGTTCAGGTGCCTAAAGTGCTCTTAAATAATATATAAAAATATATTTAAATATTATTAAAATAAAATTGTATTTAAAAGAAAGAAAAATCAACAGTTTAGACTTTAATGTGCGCCAAATTTTTTTATTTTTTTAAACCTTTTTAAAGCTCTAAAAATTATAAATCCATTTAAGTCATGCACCTCTTTGCCTTTCTTTAATTTTCAATTTCACTGCCAAAAATTCCGTTTTAGATATTCAAAATTTCATCATAATTTTTCATGTTATCATTTATTCATGATTTCTACTTCAGCGGTTCCTAATCATTAAACGGCAATCCTTCATTTGATTTTAATTGATTCCATTTTAATTAATTGCAGTTTAGCAAACAGAACAAAAAAAGCAGGAATGGCTAGTGGGAAGCCACTCTCCTATAAATCCATTAGCAGCTCAGTAAAAAAATATATATATATATATTAATTAATCATTTTTAATACGTGTGGTGTGTTGTATGACACGTTAAACAGGTGAAAAATTCCCATTTTCCGCGAAGAGAAAGTCACACAAAATTTATGCAAAATGATTGAAAATAGTTTTCAAGGCACAAAAGTGACACAGAGAGGGAGAAAGGAGAGAAAGCAGTGTGTAGAATGTTGTTTGTATCAAAGAGAAAATCAAGCGAAAATTATTTATATTAAAATTTTCACTTTTTGTTTTTTTTGATGGGGCACATAACTCCCGGTATCATCGTATATGTGTACCTAGGAAAAAGGCATACCGCCAAAGAGAAAATATGCAATTTAATTTATTAATTTATTAACAAGCGAGCGAAAATTAATCTCTGCATCCCAGAGATGGGTCCTGGTGGGTCCTACCCAAAAGAGAGACTGAGAGGGAGAGGAAGGAAGGCCGTGAAGAATGCCGAGTCGTTAACGGTTCAATGGGAACCCAACACTTCCGCTGGAGCTCCTCTTTTGTCGGACAGCCAGGCAGGCAGGCAGGCAGGCAGGCAGCTTTGCTCGCCTCACTGAGCTCCAAGGACCCAGAACCACTAGCGAGGATGCGTCCATGGCTGGCGCCTTGTTGAATCACCAATTTCATATTTCAATTACGCCTCACAGGACTTCGAGAGGGAAATATACTTGTACTGGTACAAGGCAGACAGACAGACAGACACATGTGTACGCCTGTATGTGTGTGTGTGTGTGTGTGTGTTTGTGGAGAGGTTTGACTATGAATACATATATGTATGCATCTGAAAGATAGGAAAAGACCAGGCCAGTAGACATTCCGAGGGAGTAAGTAAGTTTAAAGGAACTCAGAAAAAGAGAATACAAGATACAAAAGTGGGGAACTCCAGTATAAAAATATAGCTGAAAATTCGTAAAAAAGTGGGAGAATCAGTTACAAAAATATCTTGAAATTCCAGCTTTGGCTTGGAAAGATTTTTTGAATATTTAAGGTATTCTAAATATATTATAAAATATTATATTCTATGTATATTATCGCAAAATATTAAAAATATTTAATCAAATTTATGTACATATATAAACAGCAGCTATTTAACCGCAGAGACGTAGTAGCTATAGATCCGAGTAGCTATTGTTCCATATTTTTAAGTTAATATGTTAAACAAGTTTTAAATTAATAAATACTATAAAATTAATAATTAATAATTCTCCTTTATATTCTCTGTCTCTCTCTTTTTCAGTCAGGAATTCTGAAAAATTCCTGACTGTAAAAATCGTTGTGAACATTTTGTATGGCGTGACACATCTTATTGTTGTCTTTGGTTAAAAGTTGTGAAAAAATCGCATAAATCGCATTAAAAAAATAATAATTATTCTCTTCAAAATATCTTATTTATCTCCGTAAAAAAGATCCCTCTCTGGCTCTTGGGGAAAATATTTGAAAACCCATTATTGAAAGGTTTTTTGAAGTCATTTAAATCAGATTTTAAGAATCTATACAGCATACAGCATCCTCAGTATATTTTTTGAACTCCTTTTATTTTTTATAATTTTTCCCCCAGTGTTGTATTTTGTGGTGCAAAAATCTAGACTTACGCATTGTGTGGCCAAGTACTTTCTTTGCTGCTTTCCTGCTGCTTTTCTCTGAGTGAAGTTGAGCATTAAAAATATCTGCGGTTCTGCCAGGCGGCAGACGAGTCCTCTCACTTTTCAGAGAGAGAGAGAGAGAGAGAAACAGAGCAGAGTTGAGGAAAAACTCTGGCACAACCAAAAGGTTTTTCCCATCGCATTTCGCTCTCGAGTTACTCGCGGAGTAATTCAATTCAATTTCCGCCGTACAAACGATATTAAAGTTATTGAAAGCTCAGTTCTGCGAGAGAGAGAGAGCAAACAAACAGACAAAGGAAAGTAAGAGAGAGAGAGAGAGAGCAACAGCGAGAGCAAAATGGTGGAAAAACCTTTTACTTTTGCAATTTGTTGTCTAGACCAAATCAAGACCCAGCAAAGAAATAGGAGAAAGCAGAGAGAGAGTGCCTTATGCCACGTGGCTATTAGCAAATTGAAATCTGTCTATTTAAAGGGGCATGCCCCACGAATAACGACCAAGAGTATTCCTTTCACACAGGACAGGACTCATCATCATCATTGGGAAAACCAGATTTGGCACCTGAGGTTTCCACCCATCCCCTAGCCAGTCTTCTCGTTGAAATCTTTGGTTTCCCTTTGGAGTTTCATTGCTTTTTGGCTGTGATTTGCATAAGGTGGCAAAATGGCAAACACAAAAGTTTCCACATTCCAGAAACCAAACGACATTTTCCACACACAAATTTTCCATACATGCGAGTATGAGTGTGATTTTTATTGTGGAAGTGAGTGCAATCCGCTGGGGTCTTGTTAGTACTCGCATTTTCCTGGGCAAAGAAGAGAGAGAGAGGGAGAGAGAGTGAGAGGAGTTGCTCCTCCTTCATGAGGTTTTAATTGCTTTTGAAATTTAAGAACATTTTAAGGTTTTTGTGGCACTTTTTTTGGTTTACACTTTTCTGGAAACTCTTTCTTATTTGTAGAGCTGTTTGATTTTTCTCTCCTGGTAGAAATATCTTTGTCCACGTGTCCTTTTTGATCTCTTGACTATCCTCACGTTTTCTCGTGTAGAAATCTAGATGTTTCCCAAGTCAAACTCACCTTTCTTGTACCCTAATCTTGTAGAGTGTTCAGTGTTTTCTTGTACCCTAATCTTGCAGAGTGTTCTGTGTTTTCGTGTACCCTAATCTCTTGTGGAGTGTTCAGTGTTTTTTCCCAATCATAAACTTATTAAAATTGATTACCTGTTGAGCATATTCGCAGGTCACTTGAAGGCGCAAATCTTTCCTGGAAGGTTCGCGAAACCAATTAAAAGAAAAACCCATTGTATAGGCAGCTGCTGCAAGGAGTTTACCTGATTACCTGATGATCAGTGCGGATTATAGCGGACTATCATAAATATTTGGCAAGAACCAAGCCTATAAGCTACCTGGCATTACTATAAAACCCGCTGCACCAGCACACAATCTCCACAGTTACAAACTGGAACGTCTAACGTGAACAACGAACGCATATCGAAGATGGTTCTAAGCAATTCCACCCCCAACCAGAGGCAGCACCACGATGGACACGAGCTCATGATGGACACGGCGGCCATGAACAGCGAGGATCTGAGTGAACTCCTCCAACTGAATGCCGAGATCGAGGAACGTCGTCGCTCCAGTCGCCACAGCACTGATGCCTGCGGCCTGCTCCGGGCCACCATGACCCGGGAGGAGCTCTTTGAGATCTCTTCACTGGACGATGATCGTTTCCTGAGCGCTCTGGAGCATCAGAACTCGTTTGCCACGCCCACCAAGTCGAGGGTCCAGATCACGGACTTGGATCTGTCCAGCATTGAGAATCTGATGAAGTACTTTGACGAGGAGGTGCCCGTCACGCCCACCAAGTCCGCGGAGGCAGCCAAACTGGTGGCCTGCTCGGGCAAGGTGGCCAGTGCCATAGCTAAGCTGGCGGGACAGCAGACGGCAGAGATGGTCGTCAGTCCGCCCAAGCCCAAGGTGGATGCCGGCAAGGTAAAGATTAGCGAACTGAAGCAAAAGTACGAGCAGCAGCCTGAGACGCCGCAATCATCCGGAAGGGGAGCAGGAGCCGCCAGTAAGACAGCTGGGAAATTGCCCATGAAAGTGAAGGAGATGGCACAGCTTTTCAACTCGAAGATTAGCCAGGTGATGCGACGCGGCGAAGAGCCACAATATGTCCAGCTGCACAACGAATTCTCGCCGGAGGCCAAGCCCCAGCCGCAGTCGAGATTGGAGTCGCGACAGGGCCCCTGCCTGGTGGCCGAGGAGGTCTTCCGTGAGCTGAGTGTCCGGGACAAGGCGTTGCTGTTCAACCAATTCGTTGGGGACATGGCAGCCAAGCATCCGAAATTCACGGCCCATGCGGCGGATCTCAAGGCAAAGGTCAAGAAGCAGATGGCACGCGGCGAAGTGGTGGCCGAGCAGCAGGCTAGTGTCAAGCTGTTGGCCCAAGAACTCGAGGCAAAGTGCATCCTAGAACCAGGCACACCACCGCGACCGGCAGGACTGTCCACCACATCAAGTCCCCCCCACAAGGAGAGTAGTCCAAGCGTGGAGGAGCAAACAGCAACCAACACCAGCTCCTGCACCTCCCATTACCATGTGAGCACCCTGACGGTGATCCTGAAGCCCAGCCCTGAGCGACGGGCCCCTCAACCCCGGCCCAGACGTTGCCTCGAGCGCCAGAGCGAGAGTCATGCCAGAGAGGGATCCCAGAAGCGGAATCTCGCCTCCATACGCAGTGTCCTGCCCATCGAGGCCTTTGCACCGCCCAAGAAGATCCGCCGAACGCGTCAGGAGCGAAGCGGCACCGATCATCTGATGTTTTTTCAGAACGAGCCGCTGGAGAGTCTCTTCTACAGTTGGCTAAGCGCCGAGAATGGGGTACAATTCGACATTACCTCCGTGTCCAACAGCGAACAGACCATTGAGATTGCCCTGGAAGAGGGAGAGCACTCAGAGCAGGCGCCGCAAGAGCAGACAGCCTCATCCATGGGTGAAGTAACCCAGCGGTCGGCAGTGGAGAGGCTGCTCGAGGAGGCCATAGCCAAGCTGGAAATGGAGAACAAAGTAAAAGAGACCACCCAGTCGGAGGAAAAGGAAGTGGACACCAGAGACACGCCCAAGGTGACGCCCCGCAAGGTGAAGCGCCAGGCACCGCCAGTGCCGGCGCCACGTCCAAGTCTGAGCCAGACGCAGTCCACGTGCGCCATGTCGAGCACTGCTTCGAGTCGCAAGCAATCGGAGGCTGAGGAAAGTGAATCCGGGTTGTCTACACTACCAAAGGTAAGTTTTTACGTTCAGCAAATCCTTCTCCAGGCATCAACTAACTATTTAGTATCCCCAAAGATTACCAGCGATGAATCCCAGCCAGAAATGCAAAAGGAAAACACACAATCGACCGACTTTGACTTTGCCAAGCCGCAGCGTCCGCCCCGCAAGAAGAAGATGCGCCGCACTCTGACCTGGAAAAAGGAAAACTCCATTGTGGAGGCCACTGCCAATGCCATTACCTCCACGGACTCCGATTCGGATTACAAGCCAGCGGTGGCAGCACCCACCAAACCCAAGAAGATCCCCGCGAATATCCTCGTGCCCGAACAGAGCTACATTGAACTGGACAAATCTCTGATGCGGCAGGTCAACTCCCCGCGAAAGATCAAGTCCGCCTACACGCTGACGGTGATGTCGTCGCCTTCGCCGAACGCGGACAGCGATCAGTCGCCGGCCCAGACGCCCAGACAGTCCCTGGATCAGACCATTAGGGGCGGGGATAGCTTCGTCGATCAGGGCTTTGAGACGTGCTCGAATGAAGCAAGTCCCTTGAGACGTTCCTCCACGGGAACGACGGGTGGCAAGCCCTCGGGTTTCTCCACGCCCGTCAAAGGTCGCCATGCCGTGAGCCCGGCCCAGCAGCAGCTCTTCAGCCCGATCATGACGCCGGCACAGGAGAACAAACCGCGACGCAGCTCCTTGGCCATGCAGGTGATTCGCGAGGATCATCCCCTGGATCTAGATGACACGCCCAGCTCTCCGCGAACGCCCTGCAGCGAGCGGGAGTTCTTTGCGAATGCACCCACAATCGAGATGAACTCCTCGCAGTACGAGATGCCGGCCCCCAAGCCGCAGTCGATGTTCTGGATATCCGCCGGAGATTTCACCGTCTCCCTGGAGATCTTTCACAATACGCCCGAACGTCTGGGTCTGCTGTACGAGATCTTCACGCAGAAGAGCTGGGAAACGAGGGACATGGCCTTTGGCATCGATGCGCACAAGTTTGTGAGAGGCGGCAGCCAGGAGGCCAAACAATCGCTGCCCGAGCGTCCGCCCAGCGTGAAGGGATGCTCCCATTACTGGTTCGCCAGCGGTGACCTGGCAGTGCCCTTCAGCGGCAAACTGCTGTCCGCCGAGAAGGTGGAGCGCCTGTTCGAGTTCTTGGACGCGGAGCTGAACGACCAGGCGGAGCTGCGCTTCGGCGTGGATCATCTGGAGTTCAGCTGCGTTCCCGAGTTCTGGCCCACCACCCAGAAGTACTCCATCGAGAGCAGCTACAGCATGCTCGTGGGTCTGCAGACGGGCGCCAGCAATGGCCTGGAGGGACGCAGCAAGTACGCCTGGCCGAACATTGGCAGCAATGCCAACAACACCATCAAAACGAGCGACCTGGACCAAACCGAATTCGAATCGGATAGCTTCAGCAACAACAGTGGCAGTGGAAGGCTCTCCTTCTCGCCGGATATGTTCTCCCTGGACTATGAGGCAGTGCCACTCGATGAGCTGTTCGCCAAGGCGGCCCCTGTGGTCCGTTCCCCGGCCATGTCCATGCCACAGATGATGCAGGTGCTCAAGCAGCAGCAGACGAAGCTCAAGAACGTGGAGCAAAAGATTCGCAGCTACTCGAAGCCCTCGAACCTGGCCGATGACTCGCTGGAGCACTGCCGCAACACCCCCGAATATGTCCAGAAGCTGCGCGCCATCATACGAGCCATCGACAACATTGGGCGGGACAATGGCTTCCGCACCTGCTCCATGGAACAGCTCGAGAGCTTCATGTACTTCCTCAGCGAGTACGCAGACGTTTGTCTGGCCAACTGCAGCGAGCACATGGACAAGATCCTGGACACTCTGCTCGATCGTCGCTCAGTGGAGGTCTGATCAAGTATGCCCTCTACAATTGTAATATGTCCTTAGATTAAGCAATTAAGCACTACAAATTAGTTTTGTAAGCCCAACAACATATAATGTTACAAATATTGTATTTTTTTATATAATAAACTTTAAAAGAAAAAGTTAAAACAAAGAAAGGTTTTATGAATAATTCCAATTTACAATCATTGCAAATGTATCCCCATGTCACAACTATCCTCAGAGGAAATTACTCTTCATATATATTTTCTATTACATATTTCTTTTTATATTTTTCCTTCAAGAACTAACAAAATCTCCATAGAAAAAAAATTATATGAAAATAGCATGCGATAAAGTAATGCAATTTGTGTTCTTCCGCCCAAAAGCATGCACCACTTGTTGGCTCTTCAAATATGTAGCAGCCCTGTAAAGTACATGTAGAATTAACAAGAGATGGCATGTCGTAACACTATTGCACTTACATATTTGATATATATAGTCCGCATTAAAATCAGGTTAAATTAAAGATAAAATAAGTTTTGAAAAAAAGTGGATGAAACCTGTTTAATTTTGAGGGCTACTGCCCCCAGGTGTGACAAGGACACATGTAGATTTGGTGTAGATATGTATATGTAGATATAAAAATAGCTACTTTACAGAGTTCTTCTTTATTCTCTTTTGAATTTCTCCGTTCTTTATTACCTTATCTGGGCGTGGCATGCCTTTTTTGTTAACCAAAAGTTACCTTGATCAAGTGATATTAAATTTACGAAAAAATATCAGACGCTAATTCACTGAAATGAGACCAATATCCCAAAGGAAATGATACTTACGCCAGCTGTTTGATGATTCTCGCTTACCTGATGGCTGTGACTGTACCTCACCTTCCTGATAGCTGTAACTGTAACTTGGTTGTTACTAAATATGAAAAAATAAAAGCACATAGGTCGAATGGTAACAGTAAATCTGGTATGTTAAGCAATCATTCAGGAGTCCTTGGATTATCTTGAAAAATCAAAGAAGCTTTTGTGGCAGCTTAAAAATGTTTAACTGCTGCATCAGCCTCTTGCTGCCTCTTGCTGCCTCAAGAGATGTCCAATCCAAGGCTGACTATTTGTTTGCATTGCACATACGCCACGTAGCACACGAGGAAAAGGCAGGCCAGGACAGGACAGGGGTAGGCCAGGCATCACGTAAGCAGCAGAAAAGGATTTGTGCCATGGCAACAATGTTTGTGCAATGCCAGTGCCGTTGCAACGAGGAGAGAGCAATGGGAGGAAGGAACCGCCTCCGGTTCAATAACAATTTCACGTGCCCAAAGTGCTGCGCAAACATGGAATCAAATATAAATCCGGAATAAAACGATGCTTAGCATTTATGCGATGCTCTCTCTGGTCAGTGCGTTCAAAGGACAAATAATAATAGTTGGAAGGAAAAAAACAACATCATGTTTATATGAAGCAATCCCAAATAGATATTTTATTTGTGTTCTCTTTCGCAGTTTCTCTCCGTCTGTTTTTTGGGGATGGAGGATCTTGGGGGGAACCATAATATCATTAAATGTACATTATCACTCTTAACGCTAGGAAACACAAACTAAAGCCTATGATATAGGGTATTTAAGTGTATATTTATTTCTGTGTGTGTATATATGTATAGTTTAGAACATAGTTTTACTTCTTCCGTATGCTGGCATCTGGGCTTTAGGTCCGGGCTTAAATGGATATATAAATATGCTTCGAATTTTCCAACGAACTCAATTGTTTTTTGCTCTGCTCTCTCCCAGGGGAGTATCCTTCTATCATCATTTATCCTCTATTCTGATTTTATGTATATTCTTTAATTGGTTTTTGATTAGTGCCGCCCTTTCTCTGCTCTGCTTTGCTTTCTCTCTCTCTTTTTCTCTCTGTCTCTCTTTCTCGTTTGGCTCTGAGTATCTTTTTTAATTATAAATTGCTTAATGTTCATGTTGTATTTAGTAACAAATGAGCAATCATTTGTATAGCTTATAACGAGTACATATTTTACAATTGCATTTGCCTTGTGTGGTTTTTCTGTATGTGTGTGTGTTTTTTTTCCTATATACATTGTGTGTGTGTGTGTGTGTGTGTGTGTATTCTGTGTGCTTTTGTTGATCTTTTTTTGGTTTTTTTTTTAACAATTTGGCAACATTTGAAATGTTTATTTTTTTCGGAGTAGTTAAATTAATTTATGTTTCAACTAACTAACCTGCTTTCGTACTGTGTCTGTGTGTTTGTTTTGGTTTTTTTTTTTGTTTTTTTTTATTTTGAGCAAATTTCTGTCCACAAAAATTGTTTATTCATTTACATTGCGCAAATACCCTCACAAAAACCATGTCTAATTTATAGGGAAATATCTATAAAAATAAAAATACACAGCGAAGCTATAATTACTCCTTGTTTACTTTTAATTAATCAGTTCGATATGATTGAAGATTTGATGGATTTTTAGAGCATATTTATAACCTCCGACTAGGTTGAAAATTTATACATTTACTGCCTGAATTAATTAATCAAAATTATTTACCTTAAAAATTCTCATAAATTGAGTATAAATATTCCTTATAAAAGCACCAAGATTAAAGAAGAATTTAACAAAAAAAATAATACGCAAATAATATTTAATCAAACCCAGGTTAGATTTGTTTAAAAATAGATTCATTTACTGCAGGAAAATGCTAAATTTTTAATTTAAGAATTCTCATATATTTTGGTTTTTTATCTATATTAAAGAAGCAACAAAATAAATGAGAATTTACACCCTAATAAAAAAAGTAAACTTCATTCAAATTAAGTCCTTCTTAAGCGGCTTTTATACTCCTTAAATTGTTGGGAATTAGTAGAGATTTTAGGTGTATTTTTAATTCAGGGTTCCTTGAAATATTGCTCATTTTTTCCTAGAATCTTATTGGAGAAACCCCAAAAGATAGCTGAAATTGTTGGGAATTAGTAGAGATTTTAAATGTATTTATATTTCATGGTTCCTTGAAATATTGCTCATTATTTCCAAGAACTTTATTATATAAACCCCAAAAGATAGCAGAAATTGTTGGGAATTAGTAGAGATTTTAAATGTATTTTTAGTTGATGGTTCCTTGAAATATTGCTAATTTTTTCCCAGAGCTTTGGTTATAGAACCCCAAAGGATAGCAAAAAATATACAAAAAAAGGCAACAATTAAATTAAACCTTTTTTTATGGTCTTTTTGCTATTTGAAGGACTTTTTTGTTTGATATTTATAGTGATATTTCCGCATACCTTCTATAGAACACCATTTGGTGCACCTTTAGAGCGTAAACACCTAGTCGGAGTGTTGAAACGCAGCTCTTTGTTGATTAATTTACTGCCTTTTGTTTGCCCACAAACTTTTGTTGTTGTTGTTGTTGTTTTAATAATGCTAGGCTTGGTGTTTCGTGTTCATATTTTTTGTGTTGGGTGGACCAAAAATCGAATCAAATATTTATGGAGCTTTGAGGCGGGTGAGGCGGGAAAAGGCAAACAATGCTAACCAAAAACTTGAATGGGTTTTGCGTTTGGCAATTTGCTTAATTAAGTTCATATTTTGTTGGGATTTCATAATTTTTTTTGTTACGGCCTTGCTGTGTGTCCTGTGGTGTGGTGTCTGTTTGGTTGTGTTGGTTTTTTAATGGCACTTTATATATATTATAGGGATATATATATGTATGTTCTATGCAATATAGTTTTAGGTCTAACCATGCGAGTGCGTTGCCAGCAGCAGCAGTGAGAGGAGTGCCAGGTGCCAGCAACTCATGAGGGATCGATGGAGACCATTGGCACTGCCCTTGCCCTTGGACCAGTCGTAGCCCTTCGGATTGTTGCCCGTCAGCTTCTGTTCGGATTTGTCAATCTCATTGAGGTTCGATTGATATTTGATGCCCACTAAAAACACAGCAAAAACAGCCAAAAACACAGAGAGAAAGTAAGTCAATTGGTGGTTAAGCAATGATTGCACTTGTACTTACATTTGTCAATCACAATCACCGAATTCGTGGGCCCTCCTCCGAGGCCATTCAGCGGGGTGTTGTAGCCATCCAAAGTGTTTGCCATCGTTGTGGTTGTCGTGCGCCGCAGTGTTGTGGTTGTGGGCGGCGGCTGTGTGGTGGGTGGACTCGACACTGCAATTGGGAAATGAACAAGCGATTCGATTTGAATACAAGGGAGACATTCTACTTTTTTCTAGGGTAATCAATGAGTAGACAATACAATAGGAGTGGCTGGCCCTACTTGTGCTCAGCGGCGGTGGCTCTGTTCTCTCAATCGGATGCAATCATAAACAACGCTTCCAACTTCATTTAATGGCCAGACACAGGGAGCACCCCATAGCACTACCCCCACCCCTCTCCATTCTTAGAGTCAATATCTTAACTGCGCTTTTTCCCTTTTTCTCGCCGGAATTTTCCTCACTTTTCAGGCATCGTAAATTCAGGCTCCAGCTCTCCTTTCGTTTTCAATTTCTTGGCTTTCTTTTGCCTCCAGAGAGACAGAGAGAGGGAGCTCCTTATTCTTTTCTTTTGCTTTCCTTTCCTTTCTTTCTTTTTCTGGTTGGCTGGTCCCCTGGTCTGGTGGTGCTGCTGCTCCTCCTTTGGCATTATTGACGACAATTTGTTGAGGAAATTTATGGGGCCCGGCATTTGGCCTCCGCCTTGGCTGTGGCACTGCCACGGGGATGCCCCCAAAACTACTCCTGACACACACAGGGAGATCTTCTCGGCTCCTGACCAACCACTTAATAAAATTGTCACAGGTTCATTGTTCTCATTGTTGGCACTTTTCCGCCCCCATTATTATCAGCAGTCGCCCTGCCACTCGCCGCTCCATTGTTACCTTTAATTGGTGGAACGACACCCACTTCCGAACTATACTTTTGCCGTAGTCCTTTGTTGTGACAGCGGCATACAAAAAAAGAGAATCCCTACCATACTGCCGTATATATCCGTATACGTATTGTATATATAAATTAAGTTGTCCTTTTATGGATGCCAACGCACCGATATTTTATATTGTTTTATGAACTTTTCTCCACGAAATTGAAGTCGGGATTTTAATGGCCCTCAACAAAAAAAGAGACAAAAAAAAACCTCGTAACTGCCGTAACTGGGGAGTGATTTGGCAAATTGACAGATTATTGACACTTTATTGGCCCAAAAGGGACTTTAATTGCCAAATGGGTTCCGTTACTGCTTTTGAGCATTGCTCGCGCTCTCTCTCTCTCTCTCTCTCTCTCTCTCTTAATGTCATATGTTATGTGTTAACGAACTGTGAGGCAATCAATTGATAAGGGAAATGTTATGGGGGGTCATATGTGGGGGAATATGAATCATTATATAGAGAAATCGCTGGAGTAGAAAGGTAGGTTTTTAAATGGAGATATTGAAGGGATTTTCAGACTATAAAATTGTTGGACATCAGGATGTGTACATACTACAATTAGTATGCTTAAGGGTAGGACTATTTAGGTCTTTTCGTATGAAAAACAACTATAATAGATGCTGAAATAGGAATAATTATATTTAGAATTTTGGGGATTAAGAATAGGATCTAAACTTGTAGATTGTGCTCATCTTTGGTATTTAAACCCCATAATTTGCTCAAATATAATTTACTATAATATCCTAATCAATATATCCGTGTCTGTTCACATAAAGCTCATAAAGCCTCATAAAGCTCTGAAACCATAAAAGCAATATCTTCCAATAATGTGGCGTAATCTACCTTGGGGAATAACGGTATGGGGTACTGGGACCTTGGAGCTCATGTTCCCCGAACTCTGACCAGCAAACAGCAACAACTCATTTACAGAGCAGAAGGAGATTGAAAGAAGGAGAGAAGAAAGAATGAGCGAGGCCGCCTACGCTACACCTACACCGCGTGCTTGAAGCCGCTTAGCAACCTCGCCATCTCATTCCCACCAACAGGTGAGGCAAACACACTCGTTTGATCTCCATTTTGCGGTGGAATAGAGAGCAGACAAGGAGGAGAGATGAGCGAGCGAGCAATTGGCAAAAGTAGCTGAAGAGAGACTGAGTGGGAGAGGCGAGTGCAAAGCGGAGTAGGAGTACGCTCTCGCTTGTGCCTCTCTCGCTTGCACCGCTCTCGCAGTCATTTTTTCACCGGGTCGAAGCGCGTGTGTTTCCAAGTAAGTTCCGCGTTTAAAATCGTGAAAAGCCGGAAAATAGTGAAAAATCAAACGGGTAAATAGTCGCGGAGGTGTGTACTAAAGTGTAGTGTAGTGGCGCAGTCTTAAAACAAGGAAAATAACCAAAAAGTGCGTTTTAGACAAACAAAAATGTTTCGCATCAAAGGCGATGCCGAAACAAGAGACAAAATGGCAGCAAAAAAGCAGAACGGTGTTGGAAAAGTACGTGAATATGAACAGCGGAGCACCCGCCGGTGTCAGTTTTGCCCATATGAAAGTGTCTCACAATTTTGCGTTCGGTCAGACAATGTCTGTGTGCGTGTGTTTGTGTGAGTAACACTTGTAGATAAGCTGCGAATAGTACAAGAGGATAAAGAGGAATTAGCAAAAGCCCTTAGCGTCGGCGCTCTCTGCCAAGGTGTTGCATTTGTGAGGTGAGGCGATTGCAAAATTTGGTGAGTTGACTCTCGCAAGCAGATAGGAACTTTTGTTCGGAATCTTTGCGTGGCTACGTAGTCTAACGGTTTCGATTCTTCTTCCGTCGTCACCTCGAAATCGTCAGCTTGTCATGTGTGGGGGAATGTGACAGCAAATGCAGCAAGCAAACGTAACGGCATAAAATTGTGGGACGAAAGGTAAGAGAGAGAAGGTTTACTGCTGGTCTATGCAAAGTGTCTGTTTCTTTTACATTTTTCATAGTATAGATTTTGCTCTCTTCTAATGTAAATATGTACATATGTATGTATGTAAATGCATGCATATCTATGTATGTACATATACTAAAATGATAGTTTGTCCCGAATATTAAAATTTTAAATATAAAAAAACATTTATTTTTTTGTTTGAAATTAAACACCAGACTACTAACAAAACAACCGGTAAAAATCATAAAAATTACACGGAAAATAATACCTGCCATTCCATTATTTTTCTACCATTTTCTCTGCCCAAAGATTCACTAATTACAAATCTGAACAGTTAGTTAATGTTACACTGTCCACTCATTCGATTTTGTGTTGAAATTCTGTTCATTTATTATCCCTGAATGGGGGGCAACGGCCTACCGCCTACCGCCCACCGCTGCTCCCTGGACAGAAATGTATCCACCACGCAGACACATAAATGATGGTCGGTCTCTCCGGCAATGGACACCGACTGCCCCGCCCTGCCCAGCCGCCATAATTAAAGCCACAAACTGATGCAAGTTTGAATTTACCCCCTAACCCACTCCTGTATGGGTCAGGAGGCGCCTCTAGTAATTTATGTGCGTGGGTGGGGGGCATGGCAGCAATATTAGAAAGTATAAATAACACATATTACGGGGGGGAGGGGGTGGGGGGGTGATACTTACTGTAAAGCTTTATGTTGCCATCCATGTCGCCACGAGGATTTTTGGCGACACACTTGTAGTTGCCGTAATCGCTGCCCTGGACATTGGTGATCGTCAGCCGCATGGTCGCCTTGTACGATGGATGGCCCGGAATTGTTTCGGTTCTGCAAAATACACAAACACAAACACACATACATGAAGGCGGGAAAGTGCTGGTTAAATGTCGTGTTTTGGGCAAGTTCAATGACAGCAATTGCGTTGCCGATTCGCCATGGTACATATTGTAGGTCAGTCTCAGCCTCAGAGCCTCTGAGAGACCCCAACACAAATGAGAGGCAATCAGGAATCAAGGCCAAGGTGAAACTGATAAGTCCCCGGGGTCTGTTTCACTTAAATCTAATCAGAATGCGACCCGGCACACTAGGGACAGTGGTTTGAAGTGCTATCAGAATGCCCAGAAACTGTTGGGAATGCTTCAGTGGATCGTTCGTTCGCTTTGTGGCACTGTGGCATTGTTGCGATGAAGACTGACAGGCGCAGCGGTCGCCTCTGGAGCTGGGTCTTGGCATTCTCTTGGGGGAGACTACAATCTCCAGCCCAGTTGCAATTTGTCCACCATGCTGAAGCTTACTCTGATCGTTTGGCTGCTCTTCTCGTTGGCCTGGCGCACCACCCCCACCAGCTGTCGCCAGACCCGTCCGCCGCAGACCATCCGCCAGCTGCTGGCCACCCAACTGCAGAGCTACATGGACACCACAGCGCGTCCGTGCGAGAATTTCTATCAGTATGCCTGCGGCAACTGGCAGCTGCAGCAGGAGCAGCCCTCCAACCACAGGGAACGCGAGAAGGAGCGCGAACGAGAGCTGGAACAGCTCCTGCCCAGCGACACTCTGGGCGTGCTCGATTACAATCTGAATCGTCAGCTGGAGATGGCACTGCGACGCTCCAATGAGAGCACCATGGAGGAAGAGCCGCCCATCTACGATAAGCTGCGTCTCTACTATCGCTCCTGCAAGCGCCTGAAGCCGTACAACCTGAAGAAGTATCTGCAGATCTTGTCGCCGGGCAATGGCACCCACTGGCCGCTGCTGAGCCGCAGCTGGCGGAGGGAGAAGTTCCATTGGCTCACGACCATCGGGAGACTGCGACTCCATGGCCTGAATGGAGTGCTGCTCAAGGAGCAGGTCCTGCCGCGCTGGGACGACTCAAGCGTCTACTCCATATACCTGGACAAACCCAGTCTCGTGGAGACCCTGCCCATGGGCGAGGGAGCCATGATCGAGCTGCTCCTGGACATTGGCCAGACGAAGCGTGTGGCGAATGCCCTGGCCCGCCAGGTGGATGACTTTGAGCGGCGGCTGCATCGCCTGCAGGAGCTGGAGGATGACGAGGGGGCCAAGGAAATGCAGCTGGGATATCTGGCCGAGTACCTGCCGGAGCTCAAGTGGCTGCCGTTCATGCGGGAGATCCGCTCGGACACCGAACCCGATGTACGCTCCACGCTGATCATCCAGAACATACCCTACATGAGGGCCCTGCACGAGCTGGTGGAACGCCAGCCCCCGGACACGATCTGCAACTACATCATGCTGAAGTGGCTGGCATTCCTCAAGCAGCAGGGTCCCGCGGAGATTTCGCGGGGCGAGTGCGTGGCTAGCATGAGGCGGGCCATGCCCTTGGCCAGCAGCTGGATGATTGGCCAGCGGCTGTACGATCTAGAGGCCGAGCATGATGTGGGTTCGCTGTTCCAGCAGCTCAAGCGTAGGTTTGCCCACATCTTGGAGGAGAATCGCCTGCAGCTGGCGCCCCTCATAGTGCACGTCCTGCAGGAGAAGCTGCGCGCCATGCGCCTCCAGTTGGGCTTTGTCCAAATGAACGACTCCGCCTACGTGGAGGAGTACTACCAGCCGATGGAGCTCAACGGCCACAACTTCTATGCGAATCAGTTGAAGCTGCTGCGCCTACGCGTGGAGAGGAATCACCAACTGCTCTCGGCGACGACCACAGATCTGGGGAATGTCAGCTACCTGACGGAGTCCTGGCTGGCCAGCAGCTCCTCGCCGTTGTACGTGAAGCCCAGGAATCTGGTGCTGATGCCCTATGGCCTGCTGCAGATGCCCGTGTGGCATCGCAACACGAGCTCCCTGCAACAGCATGCGGTGCTGGGCTTTGCCATCGCCCACGAGCTGATCCACGGCTACGATGCCTCGGGCATTGACTACGACGGCATGGGCAACATCATGGGACCCAGCGAGGAGATTGCCGGCAATCAGCGTTTCATCCAGGGCCTGCGCTGCATGCAACAGCAGCTGGCCACCGGGTCCAGGTCTCTCAACGAGAAGCTGGCCGACTACGAGGCATTGCGTCTCGTCTACGAGACCTTCTTCGGGCTGAAGGCAAAGCCACGCGAGCCGCGTGACCCCCTGCTCTCGCAGTTCAGCCAGCGGCAGCTCTTCTTCATCAGCTTTGGCCAGTTCTTCTGCGGGAAGATGCCCGCGCTCAGCCTCCAGGCGCAGTCCCACATGGAGCATGCCGTCGACGAGCTGAGAGTGATGCAAACGCTGGCCAATTTCGAGGAGTTCTCGCGGGAGTTCGGCTGCGAGAAGCGGACCAAAATGCAGGCCAAGCAGCGTTGCAGGGTCTGGTAGCAGGTAGCAGGTAGCAGGGACTCTTCCTTTAGGCTAGATTGAACACACAAATAAATGAGGCCTACAAATAATGTAATTTTTTATTTACTTAATCCTCACCAGAGCTGGCATCGCTCTGAGGAACGAGTACAATTGAAGGCCACATTGAAGGCCTCAAAATTCGTAAGGGTCTGCTTCAGACGCACTGCATCCGCGTCGTGGTCTAAGAAGTTTGTGGAGTCACCATCCCCACAGAAGAACTGAGCCAGATTGAGGAAGAAGATCCGCTCCAGGGGCATCCCAGGGGTATCCCAATCCGACTGTCTCCCGTTTGGGTTAGACTTCGCCTCGAAGTACGCATCGTAGGCGAGTTGTATGCCGGTAATGTCTGCCACTCGCTCATTCAGGTACTCCGTTTCGTTGCGGTTTATGCACTCCAGACCGGACTTGAAGCGCTCCGAAATTCCAATCTGGAGGCCCATCTCACTGAGATTCCCCTGACCATCGTATTCGACGCCATCACCATCGAAGGCATGCATCAGTTCGTGGGCCAGGATGAAGCCCAGCAAACTGAACTTGAACACATCATGGCTATCGGGATGGAAGACCGGATCCTGGAGGAAGCCATAGGGTATGATGATGACATTCTGGCGGACCATATAGTAGGGGCTGGAGCTCATGCCCGTGTCCGAGTCGACCATGAAAAAGTAGTCGTTGATCCTGTGCGGCGAGTGGTTTAGCTGTTCCATCGACTGACGTGCCCGGAACTCCAGCAGCATCAGATGGCTCCGACTGTAGTCCAGATCGGCAGAGGACATATCCAGGCTCGCATAATGCTGCCGGACAAATGTCCGGTGGTCGACGTTCGGCGGCATGTTGCCGATGTTGAGGACAATCTCGTGGACTTTCCGGGAGATCATCGTCCGCTGCCATCGATCCAACCGTAGATGATTCCTTTTCACTTGCCGCAGGAACTGCAGACGAAGTCGGTCAAAAAGTTGGACAACGGACTGGCTGTACTTTTCCAGAAGTCCGGGGGAGCCGAGGAAGCGCTCCTTGTAGAGCAAGCTCGTGGCCAGATTCATGTTGCGCCGCACCTCCTTGACGCACTCGATCGGCTCTGGGCTGTCCATTGTCTCCTCCCAAAGGTACAGCATGAGGCGTGTCATCATGTAGCTGGCCACCACACTTGAATCCTTTTCGTCCAACAGCTGCACCAGACCCTTAAAGTATCTCAAACTATCGACGTTCACTTGAAACTGTGGCGTGATGGGATGTCCCAGGAGTATCTCGATGAACTTCTGCCAGTGGGCTCCAGTCCGTCGTTGCAATTGTCGCACTGTCATATACTGGCCATCCGTATCATCGTCGTCTTCCTCTACGAGATTTCGCACAGCCGTCTCCAAGGTCTTCAGTTTCTTTGTCAGCGATAAGATGCTCGCGGGTGCCACACCCAAGACACGAAGGATTTGCATGGTTTCCGTGAAGGGCTTCAGACGCTGCTTGCTCTCTGTGAGGCTGGGCATGCTGAAGTGCATCTGGTATTCGCTGCTGTTGCCTGGAGTGGACAGGACGGCCACGCCCATTAGAATATTCACTTCGCCATAGCGATGCAGTCGCGCCAGAGTCTCCAGCCATTTGAAACGATCCTTGGGCCAAGTCCCGCCCTCGGGTGTGAATTGCGGCCATGTCAAGCTCTCGTCGGGGGGCACGTGCTCCAGGTAGCGTCTGGCACTTCGCGTATCCATCGATGCGTCGCGGCAGGTGCGATAGAAACTCCACACCTTTGCCTCCACAGTTGTCTGATCGAAGTCGGGTTTCTTCGAGCGCTGCTCAAGCTCCTCCATCAGCGTCACGAAGTTCTGGTTCACATTGTGGTCCACCATTTGAGTGATCTCCGTGAAGGGATCTAACAGGTGTTTTGTTGTGTACTTGCCGCACGCATGACTGTTGAAATCTTCACAGGCGCTGACTTCTTGATCCACATAGCTGAGGATGTTGTCCAACAGACGCGCATTGGGATTGGACACATCCTGCGCTCCAGCGGCAAAGACGGCAAAGGCGATGAGCGCGAGGCAAACAATCCACATGATTGCCAGCAGAAAACTGAAACTGTAAAGTTTTACTTTTTTCCTCTTTACGGCTCTAATTTTTACGTTTTGGAATTATCAGGAGGAGTGTGTGATGGGTTCAAGCTGGGTTCAAGCCGGCGCTGATAACTGAGCTGAACTAAGCGGCTGACCTCAGCGAAATAGGAGCTGCAAATTATTACGAACTGTGGACAAACACTTGCCGCTATCAGGCATGACTCAGGGTTTTAGCTAGAAACAGTTTTTTCCTCTTTACTTTCTTGCCCTATGGTGACTATGGCCCACGAGCTGATCCACGGCTACGATGCCTCGGGCATTGACTACGACGGCATGGGCAACATAATGGGACCCAGCGAGGAGATTGCCGGCAATCAGCGTTTCATCTCTCAACGAGAAGCTGGCCGTCTACGAGGTATTGCGTCTCGTCTACGAGACCTTCTTCGGGCTGAAGGCAAAGCCACGCGAGCCGCGTGACCCCCTGCCCTCGCAGTTCAGCCAGCGGCAGCTCTTCTTCATCAGCTTTGGCCAGTTCTTCTGCGGGAAGATGCCCGCGCTCAGCCTCCAGGCGCAGTCCCACATGGAGCATGCCGTCGACGAGCTGAGAGTGATGCAAACGCTGGCCAATTTCGAGGAGTTCTCGCGGGAGTTCAGCTGCGAGAAGCGGACCAAAATGCAGGCCAAGCAGCGTTGCAGGGTCTGGTAGCAGGTAGCAGGTAGCAGGGACTCTTCCTTTAGGCTAGATTGAACACACAAATAAATGAGGCCTAAGAATAATGTAATTTTTTATTTACTTAATCCTCACCAGAGCTGGCATCGCTCTGAGGAACGAGTACAATTGAAGGCCACATTGAAGGCCGCAAAATTCGTAAGGGTCTGCTTCAGACGCACTGCATCCGCGTCGTGGTTTATGAAGTTTGTGGAGTCACCATCCCCACAGAAGAACTGAGCCATATTGAGGAAGAAGATCCGCTCCAGGGGCATCCCAGGGGTATCCCAATCCGACTGTCTCCCGTTTGGGTTAGACTTCGCCTCGAAGTACGCATCGTAGGCGAGTTGTATGCCGGTAATGTCCGCCACTCGCTCATTCAGGTACTCCGTTTCGTTACGGTTTATGCACTCCAGACCGGACTTGAAGCGCTCCGAAATTCCAATCTGGAGGCCCATCTCACTGAGATTCCCCTGACCATCGTATTCGACGCCATCACCATCGAAGGCATGCATCAGTTCGTGGGCCAGGATGAAGCCCAGCAAACTGAACTTGAACACATCATGGCTATCGGGATGGAAGACCGGATCCTGGAGGAAGCCATAGGGTATGATGATGACATTCTGGCGGACCATATAGTAGGGGCTGGAGCTCATGCCCGTGTCCGAGTCGACCATGAAAAAGTAGTCGTTGATCCTGTGCGGCGAGTGGTTTAGCTGTTCCATCGACTGACGTGCCCGGAACTCCAGCAGCATCAGATGGCTCCGACTGTAGTCCAGATCGGCAGAGGACATATCCAGGCTCGCATAATGCTGCCGGACAAATGTCCGGTGGTCGACGTTCGGCGGCATGTTGCCGATGTTGAGGACAATCTCGTGGACTTTCCGGGAGATCATCGTCCGCTGCCATCGATCCAACCGTAGATGATTCCTTTTCACTTGCCGCAGGAACTGCAGACGAAGTCGGTCAAAAAGTTGGACAACGGACTGGCTGTACTTTTCCAGAAGTCCGGGGGAGCCGAGGAAGCGCTCCTTGTAGAGCAAGCTCGTGGCCAGATTCATGTTGCGCCGCACCTCCTTGACGCACTCGATCGGCTCTGGGCTGTCCATTGTCTCCTCCCAAAGGTACAGCATGAGGCGTGTCATCATGTAGCTGGCCACCACACTTGAATCCTTTTCGTCCAACAGCTGCACCAGACCCTTAAAGTATCTCAAACTATCGACGTTCACTTGAAACTGTGGCGTGATGGGATGTCCCAGGAGTATCTCGATGAACTTCTGCCAGTGGGCTCCAGTCCGTCGTTGCAATTGTCGCACTGTCATATACTGGCCATCCGTATCATCGTCGTCTTCCTCTACGAGATTTCGCACAGCCGTCTCCAAGGTCTTCAGTTTCTTTGTCAGCGATAAGATGCTCGCGGGTGCCACACCCAAGACACGAAGGATTTGCATGGTTTCCGTGAAGGGCTTCAGACGCTGCTTGCTCTCTGTGAGGCTGGGCATGCTGAAGTGCATCTGGTATTCGCTGCTGTTGCCTGGAGTGGACAGGACGGCCACGCCCATTAGAATATTCACTTCGCCATAGCGATGCAGTCGCGCCAGAGTCTCCAGCCATTTGAAACGATCCTTGGGCCAAGTCCCGCCCTCGGGTGTGAACTGCGGCCATGTCAAGCCCTCGTCGGGGGGCACGTGCTCCAGGTAGCGTCTGGCACTTCGCGTATCCATCGATGCGTCGCGGCAGGTGCGATAGAAACTCCACACCTTTGCCTCCACAGTTGTCTGATCGAAGTCGGGTTTCTTCGAGCGCTGCTCAAGCTCCTCCATCAGCGTCACGAAGTTCTGGTTCACATTGTGGTCCACCATTTGAGTGATCTCCGTGAAGGGATCTAACAGGTGTTTTGTTGTGTACTTGCCGCACGCATGACTGTAGAAATCATCGCAGACGCTGACTTCTTGATCCACATAGCTGAGGATGTTTTCCAACAGATGGGCATTGGGATTGGGATTGGGATTTACATCCTGCGATCCTGCAACGGCGGTGGCGATGAGCGCGAGGCAAACAATCCACATGATTGCCAGCGGAAAACTGAAACTGGCGCACGGCTCTGTTTACGTTTTAGGTTTGGAATTATCAGGAGGAGTGTGTGATGGGTTCAAGCCGGCGCTGATAACCGATTAAACGGCTGACCTTAGCGAAATACGTACTGCAATTCGTTATGAACTGTGGACAAACACTTGCTGCCACCAGGCATGACTCAGTGTTGTCTATTTTTCAGCTAGAAAGAGTTTTTCCCCATTAACTTACTTGTACTTTGGTGATTCGGTGATCATTTGATCGTTTTCGCGTGTCCAGTAGTTGAGCGACGTGGGATTCGCCTCGATAAAGCACTCCAGTGTGACATTGAAGCTCATGGGAATGCCCACCAGCTGGTGGGGTATCCAGACCATGGGTGAAACTGCAAGAACCCCAATGATGGATCAATTGAATCGAACCCCACTAAAAGCCATTGACTCACAGTCCACGCTGACTTTGATCCGCTTGGAGACGCTGGGCGGCACTCCGTTCGAGGCGATGCACAGATAGGCGCCCATATGCAGCCGCGAGATGCGCTCCAGTTCAAGCGAGTCCGTCTCCAGGTCGTTCACTGCCACAAAAAAAACAGATGGAAAACGCATTTAAATGAAGCCCATGGGGCACTCACCTTCGAGCGTTTTATTAATGGCAATCTTGTGGCCATCGTCTCGCTTCCATTTGATGGTCGGCTCGGGGCTGCCTTTCGCCTTGCAACGGAGCGTCACATTATCGCCCTCGCGCACGATGACGTCGCTGGAGGTCAAAGCATCGTCGATGTTCGGTGGCACTGGGGAAAAGGAAGCGTTTGGTTGGTTGGAAAGTCTCATTATATCTGTCAGACAGACAGACAGACAGAAATATAATCTCAGCGCGAAAACCTCATGATTTACAGGCAACACACAGAAAATAACAGAAAAAATGGAAACTTTTTGCAGTTTCTTTGCCAAGAAAAAGGAAAGACAGGGAATGAATTAAGATTTTCGGTAATGGTGGAATATTGTACACACTTTTTAGGGATATTTTTTATTAAAAAAGAGACAAAGTAAGAATTAGGAATGGTTTTGTTTTGTGGACATTTATCGAGAATATTTATTAAGAATTTAATCTATTTTTAAATTAATTATAAATATAATCTATTATAATATCTATAATTCCATTTTATTTGTATGGGAATGGAAGTATTTTGTATAATTTTTTAGGGATATTTTATATTAAAAAAAAAAAAGGAAAGGTAGATTTTTCGTAGATATTTATAAAAATAATTTAATCAGAATGAATTCACGAAATCTTTGTGCTGTCTGTTCTATGTTTAAATAAATTATAAATATAATTAAAAGGAATCTTAAATTCCATTTTAAATGTATTGGTATTAAATAGCATATTTTTTTATTTTTAAATGAAACTATTTTAATTTTCTAGCAAACCCTCTCACAAAATCGAGCATACCCCGAAAAAAACCCATATCTAGATAAAAAAGAACATTTCACGCATTGTTGACTCCGATGCACTGACTGACACTCCACTGCAAAAACCAAGTTTTGGTTCCACTCAAAGTCACTGCGAAACTTTACTTTAAGGCCAATTAGCTTTGCCACCAGGTTCTGGCCGGCTGAAGCTTCACCTTCCCCTTCCCCTTATCTTCATTTTTTTAGGGGAAAAAGACTCTCCTTTTTCTTTTTTTTTGTCAAGAAGGTTTTGTTAATTTAAAAATCGATGACGGCAACCTTCATCAAATTGTCATCAGTTTCACTCGCCTTTCACTCTCGGTCACTTCCTCTCCCCCCCATTCACTCTCTGCCACCGCCAAAGGAATCTTTCAATTGCCGGGGGAAACCCTTTTTGTGCTGGCGAGTTGAGGCCCTCACAAATCTGTAATGAAAAATCTATGCAAATCACAGACAGAATCACAAAGGAGCCACAGCAGCGGTCTTAAGGATGGTCCACCCCAGGACGCAGGACGCAGAACATATGGATGGATCCCGTTGACTGTCGCAATCTCTGACTGTCGCTGGCTGACTGGCTGACAGTTTGCTGCAGTTTTCCTTTGCCTTTGCCTTTGCCTTCAGCCTCATTTTATATTCCGAACATTTTCTGTAATCAAAACTTATCGCATGCGATTTTTCCACCACTGGAGGGTCAAAGCCTGGACATTGCCCGAGAGTCACGTAGCCGTGGAACGTTTAGTTACGTTGCTGTCTGGCTTTGACGCCTTCTGTCTATATGCGCCCCAAAATGCGGCCCAATCCAATTGTATGCCCAAACCCAAACCACTAATCAATGAAGCCCCAGTGACGGGGCGTGTCAGGGAGTTGCTGACAGGCCGTCTGTATAATCTGTTGGTGGTACGGCACTCGCCATAACGAATATCTGCCATATCGGCCGCCAGGTGAAAGTGATGCATGCCACGAGGGGTGATGCTTTATAAGGAAATGTTTGACTAGGGAATTTAAGAGGAAATCCTTAAAGATGAAATGAAAGAAAAACAAACTTCGATTTGAATATATTTCTTTTTTCTTTTTAATAAATCGATTTCTTTTTAAAAATAAATATAATATTTTCTAAATACATTTCCAAACAAATTAAATAATAAATAATAATAAATAGAAAAAATAATAATAATAAATAATAAAAATAGAAAAAAAAATAATAATAAAAATTGAATAATTAAATATTTTAAAAATAAATTTGTATTTGTTATTTAATGTTAAAATCAAACTTAATTCTATTCAAATTCGATTCAAAATTAAAAAAAAATGTTATTTAAATATGGGTGAGTTATTTTTTAAGATGCAATCCTTTCTCTTAGTTTTTAAAGACTTTTTTCTATACCTTTTCCTTAATTGAACATCAATATGCTAGACAAACATTTAAAACCGACTTTTTCTTACAGATGTTTTCGATCTTGGTTCGAGGTAAGTTTTTCTGCATCATTTAATCTCCCTTTATGATCGCACATATACTGTATGCTGTGTGCTGTGTGCTGCTATCTGCCCCCAGAGCCACCCCATTATCCTTCAACTTTTGTGCCCCCATAAAGGGGGCGAAAGAAACCTTAAGAAAAAACTGTAATTAAAAGCGGAAACTTTTGTAAACTTTTGTCTTTATACCTTTTGCGCTTCTTATACCCCCAATAATGACCGAAAAAGTTTCTATCGAAACTCTTCTCTCTCTCTCTCTTTTTTTTGCTTTTGTCATGCTATTAATAAACGCTTGATGTGCTAATCGCCGGGCAGCAAGGACACCGCAGAGCAGGACCCAAACTGTAGTGGACAGTGGAGTAAAGGACATGGGTTTGGCCAACAGCTGCTGCTGCTTTGCCATAGTTTTTTTTGACATATTAGTTTCTTTATTGATATTTTTAGCAGCTGGCGACAACACAGAAAGTTTTAGCCCCAAAAATGTTTGCCAATGAAACTTTTTTCAACCCCCCCGCTCCCCTTGTGTGTGGGGCGTTTAATTAGCGAAACATACAACATTTGGAAGGACATGTGGATTTCTTATAATCCTTCAATCGCTTTGCCACACAATTTCTAATTGCAGTTTTCATATTTCTAAATTATTAAATTTCCTTGTCCTGGGGCAAAGTTTTCTCTTAATTTTTATTATTTTGGGGCTCAAGCGCGGATAACGACGTGGCATCTAGCCCCCCCCCCCCATTCAGTCGCATCTAATGAGCGGCCATTACTCTTCATATTTCGCCCCAAGAACCACATGCAGGTCGCGTGGCGTCGCCTCTCTGTGAGGCAAGTTTATCATGCGGCTCATAAATTCTGTTGCTGGCTGAGCCAAGTTGGTAGACCAACTGCCGGGCTGCTAGATGCTGCATCTAACAATATTTTTGTAGTTTTATTTAAATGGCGATTAGATTTCCATGGCTGATACCTTTTTGGGCAGGGAAGGGGTGTGCAAGGGGGGACTTGTAACATTTACATTATTAGGAATTTGAAGCCAGAACTCTGGAAACCTGGAGAATGTTTAATAGATTTTATTTTTTTGAAAAAACAAAGCCTCAAAAGACTTTTAAGTTACGACTCTACGCCCTTGGCCCTGAATATAATAATGGCTTTTATGGTAGTACCCTTGCCAGCTTATGCCCCATGGTGGCACGTACAGCACCAGGCACCAGGCAATGTCAACAAAATAATTGAATTTAATAAATTGCCTCATTATGTGAGCAGAAATGAGAAATTATGCAGCAACCCAACCCGTGGTGGCAAAGAGAGAGGCACTAAAGAGGCAGAGCCAGGGCCAGTCCCTGGAACTCTTTGCTGTTTGCTTCAGTTGCATGTTGTATGTTGCATTTGGCTTGGCATTTGGTGCGGTCATTTGTTTGTTGGGGATGGCCCTGGGGGCAGCAGCCTGTCCGTGTAGCTTGCAGCAGGCGCTGCACATTTAAATGCATTTTGTGTGGCACGGCTCATAAATTCAGACGCGTTTAATGTTTGGTTTTTTGCATACTCAAGCCACAAATTTCTGTGTCTGCTCTGTGCATTTTATTCCATTTGGCGCATTTCACATTTCGTGTTGCACGTTGCACGTTTCGCGTTTCGCATTTCGCATTTGAGTCAGCAAATTAAATTCACAAATGTCGCTGTGTCGGGCCGCCAAAAAATATATTTATTTATTCACTCATTTGTGGGGCAAACAGTTTTCGGCGACAACAATTGACCAAACGACAAATGCAACATTTTAATTTCATTAAATATCCGCCACACAATGTAATTATGTTCTATTCCCCTCCCCTCCACTCCCCCGCCACGCCACGCCCCGCCCTATCCTCCTGTTTTGTGTTTTGTTAAATTGAGTGTCGACATAGGAGGCAGGCGGGGCGGGGGGTGGATCTGGATCTCTTTGGGTAGAATTGCTGCAGATTTTTCTAGTATATCCACCATTGCGCACCATTTAATTTTGTTGCATTTAATTGGATTTGTTATGTAAATGCAATTCATTTGATTTCGCTGCGACTCTGTCGCACGGACACAAGTATCACTCTTGTTTAGACAATGGCAATGGCAATGGCCAAATGCGAAAACGAGCCACTAATGGACAACATAATTTATTCCGCAAATTGCTGGGATAACATAAAAATAGTACAACATGGTTTTAACAAGACAGCAAATGTTGGAGGGTCGATGGCCTAAGGGTTTTGCTACCCTTAAAGAAAGATGGCTTCCCCAATGGATTTGAGAAATTAAAATTATAGTTTTTATAACTTTTTCTATAATAAAAATTAATTGCTGAAATTTATTAGAATTTTTAATGGAAATAAATAATACAAAATTTTTTTAAATTCTTAAAAAAATAATAAAAATCAGAAATCATTTTTTTTTCAATTTAATTTTTGTAAAATTTCTAAATACATAAATAATTAAAATAAATACACTTCAATATCTTTCGTTTGGTGTATCGCAAAAACATTTTTCCTTAAAAAACCAAATGAAAAAAGCAAAATATTTACTAAATAATATTTATAGATATTTATTTAGTTTTAAGAACATTTATTTTTATATATTAGAATTATAATTTGTATGACTTTTGCTGTTATACAAATTATAAAATAAATAAATAATAATAAATAAATAAAAAACATTGAATATATATCAGAAGCCGCGGCCTTTGCCGCAGCTCACAACGTTTCCTCTCGTATTTATATGAGAAAGTGCACAAATATCCCCTAAGTGAACAGATATCATTCCATACAAATGTCACCATCAGAGAGCACTACACAAAAGCCAAGATTTGAGCCAAGATTTTTAGAGGGTAGCAAATGCTTCGTCTGCAAAATCCTAATACCTCTCTAAAGGCCACACAACCATAAAAAATTTCCGGCTGGAAGGAGTCCCCTGTTTCTGCACTCACAATATTTTGTGTCTCCTGTTTTGTTTTTTTCGGCTTTTCTGGGCCCCCCGTGTGCCCACTGATAGGACTTTTTAAAAAGCCGTTAAGCACGCTCCAGTGTTGTAAAACGCTCCAATAACACGCCTCACACGCACCACGCGTCCCCGCAATTTGATGTGGCGTGACCAGAGAGGCAACGTCGGAGGCAACTGTTTTCACGATTCTTCTTCATTTTTTCCTTTTTCATTTTTTTGGTGCAACGTTGTCGCCATTTTTGCCATTTTTCGCACACGCACACACACATTCGCACAGATTACAGTTATCTCACACAGACAACACACACATATGTATGTACATGTGTGTGTACGAATGTATGGAAAGACAGGCCGCCCCGGCAGGCCACACGCTGATGTGGCAAAAGTCCGGGGACCAGCGAAAAATTCAAGGCAAATTTGCCAGGAGCCAGGAGCGAGAGAGGAGCGAGAGGGGAGGAGCCAGGAGGACTACAACAAAAAAATATATGAAAAAATGCCACAGGTCGGTTCTCTGGTGGTCTCTGGTCTCTGGTCAAAGCCAACAAAACGAGCAAACGCATACGGAAAACGGCAGGAAAAAATGTTTTAAAATATGCCAGAGCCATTTTTATACCTGGCAAAGTGTTAAGGGGTATGCTCAAAGGGAGGAGTAGACCAGCGGAATTGGAATATTGGAATATCTGGAAAGCTGCCATTTGGTTTATTGAACTATCTATAAATAAAAGCCACAATATCTGAATAAATCAAAGGGTCAGTGTGATCTATCAGGCGACCAAAGAAGGGTCTACCTTTTTAGTGGTTGAAGGCAGGCACTAAGAAGAGATCACAGACTTTCTTCTGTTTCAGAGTCTATATAAATCTAGGAATATAAATCTGTTTATCCCAATGAATCATCAAAGCACAGCCTCTACCATAACTTCATTTTTTAAAAGGAATTGCAGAAGATTCCTCTCTCAAAAAGCGACTTAAAGAAAAGCCCAAGAGCATTCTATGACTTTCAGTGCTCTCTCTTTTCCAGGGTATCCCTCAGTCCACATCAATTGGTTGGTATTTCCTAGCCAAAAGCACAGCCTAAACAGAAATCCTGCTACGTGCAGCATATGTGTCCTTGCATTTCCATGCGGCGTCTATGTCTATGTCTGTGTCCCTGCCACAGAGCCTCCGTCTCTGCCTCCGTCTCTGCATCTGCCTCTGCATTTGCCTCCGCTTCCGCCTCTGCCTCCGCCTGTGCCTCCGCCTCTGCCTCTGCCTTCGCCCCTGCCTCTGCCTCTTGGTGTCTAGTGTGTCCTAACTGTTGCATGGACCGAACCGGACTGGACTGAACCATTCTCCTCCTTTCACTTCATCGTACGCTGCCATTTGTTTGCGCACATATTTTTCAAGTTTTGCCACAAAAACTGATTTATGCGAGTGGACCGACCCGACCCGGTGGCACGCCCACTACTGTCTGCCGGCTGCCCCATGCAGTAGCCATTCGGGGGCAGCAGTTACGTTGTGAACTGTTCGTTGCTGTCCGTTCCGTTCTGTTTGTCCACCGGATGATGTTGATTTGTCAACTTGAAAAGCGGATCTTGTTCGAAAATTCTTGCATTTCCCCTTCAGCAGCACATTGGAAAGTTTCTGGTTGTTTTTTATTAGATTTATTGCAACAATTTCCCCCAGCAACCGCTTTGCCACGCCAAAATAAAGCAGCAAAATGTTGCATACGCCAACAATTAACATTGAAAATTGGGGAAAACATCGGAAAACTGAAAACTGGCAAATGGACAAACAAAGAGCAATTAACATTTGAACGACTATGTGGGGTCGGGTGTTTGTTGAGAGGGGGAGGGGAGGGGGGAGAGAGGAGAGCGCAGGGGGTTGCTCTCTATTTGATTTTCGATTTTGTTACGGCTATTACCATTTTGTTTAGTTGAGTTGTTTTTTAGAGAGAAACGGAGAGAGAGAGAGAGAGACTAAAACTAACCGCAAGCAATTTGCATGGATTTTTAGAGCGGAAATTGGAGGGTGTATCGATTTTTTGTGGATTCTGTCGATAAAAATGCAATCAAAGTATAATTACCGATGCCTAATGTTTCATAAACTAATCTTAATATATTTCTATTATTTTTTCTAATTTTTAAAGCTTTTTTTTTCGCTTTTGAAGGCCTTCAAAGTCAGAAAAAATCCGTTTGTAATAGCTCTCGACTTAGTCTTCTCTGCCAGCTAAATATTTATCTATTCTGTGGGCCCAAAACTCCATTTGAATGTCAGTCAGTCTCTCTCTCTCTCTCTTCTTCGCTCTCTTTCCAGCCATAAATGATTTCTGTTCACGCAGCTGGCAAAAATGCGTCCTGGGGGTGGGAGTTTACTTTTGGTCATGGAACACCATGAAACACCACACATGGTCAACACAGGACCAATACCCATACACACACACGCACGAACACAAATGCAGTTGTCAGATGGTGGGGAAAGGACAACAATAGCCAGGAGACATGCAGGGGAAAACATGCTGAGATCTGCATTTGCATGTGCGGCTTGGGTTTGGGTTTGGGTTTTCCCCGAATGGCGATAGTAGAGCATTTTTAAAGCATACTTTTGTGCGTCGAACTGTAATTGGAAAGTGCTTAAATTTGGGCTCTAATGAAGTGTCTGTCCAACTAATTCCTGGTAGCAGATGAAATGAAATATGCAAACGACATGCGACAAGGCAAACAAGGAAGGACTGGGACTCGTCTCTTGACTTACCAACAACTTTGACAAAGCCGTATTGGGTCTTGGCCGTCACCGTATTGATCTGGCACATGTATCGGCCCTTGTCCTCCTCCTGGACATTGTTGATGTGCAGGAACCAGGTGCGATGCTTGTCATGCTTATCGTGGGTAACACTAATCCTCGGATTACGCGTTATCACATGATTGTGTACAGTTAGAATGGCCGATTGCTCAAAGTGCATCCACGCCACCTGCAAAAAACAAGAAAATGTATATCGTTAGGAATGAATAATGTATGTAGAGTGTAGGGGGATACAGTTAAACCCTAAAGATAGATTTCTGTATGATCTATTCCATATTTGTGATTGATTTAGGTTCCCCTTTTTGGGCTCTACTGTAGCTCCTACAGGATATAGGATATGGTTACGTGTCTCTCATCAAATGCCCCATTTATTAGTTCAGCTGATGACAAAGTGTCATCGCTTTTATTGGCCAAAACTTTGCCGGGGAGCCGGCCCATCATCATCAATTCTTATGAAGGATTAACGATGGCATCGCCGGTCAAAACTTTTTCCTCTCTTTGCTGCCACATGTGACATGGCAGATGTTGCGACACCCGACACAAACTTTGAGCCTCTTGCGTGCGTCATTGGTGAAATATTTCATGCCCCCTAAAATTATGCAATAGTTTTTCTTGTTTTTTTTTGTGTTTGGGTGGTAAAACACTTGGAAATTTATGCAAATTTAAGCATCCATTCCATTGACTAAGACGTGCTAAATGCGAGGCAGACAACGCCAGGGGGAGGGTGTATATGTGTTTTGCAGGCAGACAGAGGGAGCAGGGGGGAGGCGGGAGAAGATGTGTTTTGTGTCGATGCCATTTCAATGATAAATTTCAAAAAACGGGGGAGACATTGGAGAGACGTTTGAGAGGGAGACAGAGTAGACGTTGGACAGGGAGACAGCGTAGTCTTTGGAGAGCGAGAGAGAGACAGCATAGTCTTTGGAGAGGGAGAGAGAGATAAGCAAGGCTAATAGAATACCCAAAAGGACGTTCCACTATCAAGGAGTATCCTCTCCCCAGACAGGCAGACAGCCAGTCAGCCCCTCGATAGTGTCAGGACAAACAAAGACAGATATCGGTTAATTTTTCAATGTCTGCAATGAAAACGTGCAGCAGACCCGGAAGCGGACCCATCGACTGCTTATTTTACATTTCGGGGGCGGGGTGGGGCGGTGCAGGGCGGGCGTCTACTCGTCTACTCTTTGGCATATTAAAAGTCAGCTTTCCATACACTATAGCAGGGAAAATTAATGCATTTCCATCTATCAAAAGGGGTGGGGGAGACGGCATGTACCTTGCCTTCAATGAAAATCAATAAAAATGCATTTTCCAACTGCATTTAAGCTCGCTCTTCAAAGCTGTTCTGTTGGCTTTAAGGCGAAACCTCCTAACGTGGCCAATTTTCATTTTACAAAATTTTGTGGTTCGTTTTTTTTCTATTTTTTTGGTGTATTTTTTGAGGTCATTTGAATGAAATTAATTAGGCGCCATGTATGGCCAACAAAAGTGGGCGTTCACTGTGTGTGTGTGTTTGGGTGGGTGTGGCCTTTGGCCAAATTATATTTTTGGGGTTTTTGTGGGCGAGAGCAAAATGTCAGCGAAAGTCAAGGCAAAGTTGAGGGCTCTGGTGTGACTTTTTAATAGGCTTTTCCTCCAGTAGCAACCAGCAGCTGCTGCTATTAAAATTTTACGCATATTTAAGTCCATTTATGGGCTGTGTGGAAATGGCAAAGGTCCTGCTACAGCCGCTGCTCCTGCTCCTGCTACAGGATTATCATTAGTGTGGGGACAGCCCTTGAGGCTCAATTTTAAAGTTTTTTGGCTAATTTGAGTTACATGCACTACCAAAAGGCGACAGAGCGACAGAATGGTGGTCAAAAAGGGTCTAGGAGGGGTGCAGGATGACGCTTAAGGGGCAGAATGGGGGCAGGATGGGCTTAAGGGTAAGATGAAGGATGTAGATTGGGCTCAAGTGGAAGATGATGGGTGTAGGACAGGTTCAAGTGGAAGATGTAGAGGTCCTTAGTGGATGAGGAGGTCCTCAGTGGCATTCGTAATGAATATATTGCTGGGGGATTGCAGTAGCACAAATTACTGCAAATCAAGTGGCATTTTTGTATGAATTGCTGGTCAAGGTTTGATTTCTACCCTTAACCTAACGCCACACCCCTTTACCTCTTCTTAAGAGGCATCTCCCCATAAAAGTCCAGCCTTCTCGCCTATGTGTCCCATATCTACCGTCTTTTGCCCCAAATCTACTGCTTGTACAAGTGGTTTTTCCATTTCATGCTGTTTGAAATCTGCTCGTACTCGTACTCTTACTCGTATTTATCTTCATTTTCATGGCTTTCACTCTTTCACTCGCTCTCTGGCCATATGCTGATGGCCCCCAGTCGATAGCAGACGACAGACAGAATGGCCAATTTGCAATTTGCGTAATGGCACAACTCTTCTGCCTTTCCTTTCCTTCCTATCGAGAGTCCTGTCCTGTCCTGTCCTGTCCAAAAACACTAAATGAAGTCATAAAATTTTAAACAAAAACTAAAAAGGAAAACAAACTAGAAAAAAACTTTTAGCCGAAGCAAAAATAAACACACTTTATTATGCCTGAAAATGTTTATGCTTTTCTATGGCGGGGTCTGGGGGACAGGGGGCGGGGGCACAAACAGTACAAACACCAACATAAACAAACGAAACTTATGCTCATGTTCCTGACGTTATTGTACGACAATCGAAGATGTGGAGGGTATTATGGTTTTCAAATGGGGTTTGTAGCTATGATTTTGTGGTGTTGATTCAATATCGAAAGAGTTTAGTTTTAAAGATATTTGACTGCAGTTTTCTAAAGAATTTATACATTTTTTAGCCCTTGAAGTATGGAAGTTGGATTGGGTAGAATCGGAGGACTATATGTTATAGGACACATAGGAAATATCGACCCTAAGACAGGTCTGTGTGAAATAAACATTTTTGGCTTTGAAGATACCTCAACGAAACTCTGAAAATAAATGTTTTATATTCAGATATTTAGCACAGAAAAAATGAATATAAATCGGTGGATTATATTACATATTTGTCATAGCTATCATCGGTCCAAATAGATGTTTTTATAGGCAAATCTTTTAGCTTTCCTTTAGTATTCCCATCAAAACTCAACAACCATTAGATTCAAATGGATTTTTTCATAGTTTAATCAAATCGAATGCCTATAAAATAGTTACAGATACCGAACCCATCTCTATCTTTCAGGGTATCAATAGCCTCGGCCCCTGAAACTATTATCTCCCCCAGGGCTATAGCAAGTGTGCCCCAGTGAGAGTGTATGTGTTTGTCTTCGTATCTGTATGTGTGTGAGTCTCCGTCTCGACTGTTTGTGTAGGCGTTGAAAATTGAAATACAAACAAAGACACAGGCCCACCCAGTCTTCGGGGGTCTCTTGGTTGGGCAGGAACAGTGGCTTGACTGGGTGGGTAGGTGATGGGGGGGGGGGGGGGGGCAACTTGTGGGGCAGAGTAAAGCTCTTGGCAAATGAAAAGCGTCTCTCGCTTAATATTAACAATTTAAGCGTAAACGTGTTAAAAGGAGCGTCGCAGCTCTACGCGAGTTAATTTACACGCAGCTCAAATATTTGCACAGACGAAAAACGGAGCAAAAAAACACAAAAACAACAGAAAAGAGAACGAAATTAAATACAGACGAAGTGGGTATGCTCTACCAGTCGAGGAGAAGGGAAGTGTGAGAAACCCCCCTTTGTAGTACCAATAAATAGGATTAATAAATGGGTTAAAATATAACTACATATATCCTCCATTAGAGTAGTTACTATTTGTGCAGTATTTATAAATTAACTTTCTTGAACTAACTATTTTAACATTAACTTTAACTAATTTGAAACTAATTTCAAGACAGATTAGGAGAACTTCATCATAATTTCTTCTCTTTTTTTTTTAAATATAATCAGTTCTTTCATTCCTTTGGAATGAGACTTGGAAGGTAAGGGAACATTTGTAAAATACTATTGTATTCTATTTTTTTTTTTGTAATAAAAATATAATCCGTTCTTTCATGGAAGTTGTCAGGGAATTGGGAAGATGAAGGAACTTTTGTGGAATACAATAGTTTCTGATTTCTTTATTTTGTTCTAAAAAATATATCTACTAATTACAAAAATACTTAACATTTAAAGGAAATTGTGTTCAAAATCAGGTGTAAAAAAATAGCAAAATTTTTGATAATTATGTATTTGCATTTATTTATTTATTTGTATTTATTTTTTTGTATTTATTTATTTATTTTCTATTTATTTATTTGTATTTAGTTTATTTTTTTATTTTTTATTTGTATTTATTTATTTATTTTCTATTTATTTATTTGTATTTAGTTTATTTTTTTATTTTTTATTTGTATTTATTTATTTATTTGTATTTATTTTTATTTATATATTTATTTATTCACTCATTCTTCTGTAAAACCTTATGGAAATTATGTATAAAAAATTATAGGAGACCATCGACAGATGAGTGGTTTTTCCTAGGAACCGAAATCATTATAACTAATTTTTTAAAAATCACTCAATAATAATTAAATTTTAACCATGGATTTCATGGATAACCCATAGAATGTCCCTAAAGCAGTCTATTGGTATATTTAATTCTTCTGTAAGTCAATTTTAATGTCTGTTGTTATGTCAGTTGTATCTATTTTAGATATCTCCTATATTGAATGTCTATTGTAAGTCAAGGATTATTTCTAGGCCACAAAAATACAGAAAATAATCATTATTTTCTTTGCCTAGTTTTAAACATGAAGATTCGATTAGTACCCCTAAGTTTGGTACCAGAATTTATATTTTGAAATAGCTTTTGAATTCACCGTTTTTGTTTAAAGACTGTTCGCAACATCTCTAGAAAAATAATTTGAATTCCGATTTCAATTCTGTACATTTTCGAAATCTCTTGCAAAGATCATGTCTCCAAATCCACTCCACGAGTGATGTGACGAGTGCTCCAAACAAGTAGTCATACCCCTGTCTACCTGCTCTATAAAAATCAATTCCAAGTAACCAGGCTGTTAGCGCAGATGATGGAGATGAGCAGGAGGAGCAGGAGTGGGGGAGGTAGTAATACATAGGTTGGTCTTAACCGTCGGCTACGCAACTATTTTGCATGCAAAGTCACGTTTTATTGCAGCTACGAGCGGGTTCGCCACGTTCTTGTTTTTGTTGCTGGTTAACTTTTGAGCTTACCTGAGGCCAATATGGTAGAGCAGGATAGGAGAGACAGACAGCGAGAGAGAGAGAGAGAGAGCGGGAGAGATGAATGAATGAATGGTTCACAGGGGGCGGGGGAGGGGCCCTTCACTGGGATCTGAGGGGTTTTGGGGCATGCCAAACTTAAGGGTCATAAAAATTATTACGAGCACCACATAACATGCGGCCAGGGAGCCAGAAAGAACAGAGAGACAGAGAGAGAGCATGAAAAAGGGGGAAGGAAAAAGTAAAGGCAGAGAGAGAGGGAGGCAGAGAGAGAGACAAGGAGCATCGTGTCAAAATGAAATTTATGCACGTTTCGGTCGCACGCACATTATGGAAATTCAATTGGATGCAAATTTAAATTGCCGACACTCACACAGACACACACCAACACTCACACAGAGAGAGATATAAAGAGGTACAAAAGAGACAGACAGACAGGGAGACAGAGAGTAAAAGAGATGGCAGAGACTGCTATGCATATCAAGCGCAGGCTAAAAGTATGCACCAGACAATGAATATTGAGCAGTGCCGATGAGCCAGTGACCAGTCCATCTCCATCCATCTTTCTCGCTCCCCTCTTCCTCTCTCTCTCTCTGTCTGCTTATACACTCTCTTGCTTCAGTCGTGCCTTGAATGCCGGAAAACCATTAATTTTTGGTCCAACTTGAATTTCGGTCCCCGAGACTCACAAATTACTTCATTAAAGTCGGAGACGAAAATTCTCGAGTTGTTTTTGCACCCCATTCTCCTCCGTTGACCAACTTTGTTTTAGCCCAAGCAAAAGGCAAACATGACAGAACTTGTTGGTGGCGACACAGAGAGAGAGAGAGAGGGGGAGAGTAAAGAGCAGAGTGAGAGAGTCAGAGTCAACAAGAGGGGGCGCCTGTTGCTAGTCATCTCCCACAGAGAGTCCAGAGAGCGTGAGCCTTGGACTTGTTTGTTCTTGTCCTGCTGTCCTGCATCACTTGCAAATGCTCCTCGAGGCGACTAAAGTTTGTGGAAATGCGTATATACTGTAGGTATATGTGCAGTGTAGGCTTGTTCTACAGTATCAACTACAGTACTCATTAGAAGGCAGGGAAAAATAGTTCTTTATGAGACCAAAGGATGGGTTTGAGGTGTAAAAAAGAAGCTAAAGGGAAACCAATTAAAAATTGGGTTAAAAAAGCATTAAAAATTTCAAAAAATATATTTTTTTGAACATTTTTTTACATGTTATTAATAACATATAAATATTGCAAAAATATGCTATTAAAGTATATCAAAATGATAACTGAATGCCCAAAGAATATGTCCAAAAATATCAAAATTATATTCTTACATTTTCAATAAATGTCAAAAAAAATAAAATAATAAATAAATTAAGAAAATAAAAAAATAAAAATAAATAAATAAAAATTTTTCAATAAATGTCAAAAAATAAATAAAATAATAAATAGCTAAATTAAATAAATAATAAAACAAAAAAAATTTTTTCAATAAAAATCAATAATAATACCTTTTTTCTGATTTTTTAAATCAGATAATAATAAAATAATAATAATAATAAAAATCAATATTAATACCTTTTTTCTGATTTTTAAAATAAAAATTGGGAAATAATCTTTAGGTTGCAATTTTTCGTTATAAAAATTATAACAGTTTCGGTCCCAGGTCCCTTAAAGATAGATATCTTTATTTTGCAATATTTTTATATATTTTATAATAAATATTTTATTATTATTATATTTTTATTTATTATATTTGTATTATTTTTAGTATTTTTATTATTTTTATTATATTTATTATATTTTTATTATATTTATTATATTTTTGTTATATATTATCATTAATATTTAATATTTATATTTATAAATCTGTATTCATGTATTTCCCCAGTTCCTTGCTTCCCAATTTCACTGTAAGTTTATTCCCAAGAACCAATCAATTGTATATTTGGCTGCCAAAACCAATATATGTATGTATATTGCCCCCCTGCGCCCCCCGCCTGAGTTCAGGCCGAGTTTAATTATGATTTGGGTAATGAGTACACAAATAGGGACGAGCACTCACCTTGTAGGAGCCGAGATTCTTGACCGAACAGGCCAGTTTGACATTACGCCCCGCGGGTACAGTGATATTCTCAATGACATCCGTGAATTCGGGATCTTCGCTGATGACTGGAAAACACAAATGGGGGGAGAATGTGTAAGTGTGTGTGTGTGTGTGCGGGATTAGTAAAAGCAATTAAGGCAGTCACTCAATTAGTTTCTCTATAAATAGAACACAACACTAGAAATGTGAACTGAGTGTGTGTGGATTTTTATAGTTTTTATTTTGGGATGCAATAAAGATTTATGGGAATACTTAAAAATTAACAGCAATAAAGGAAAGCCCCTTCTTCCCCGAGCAGCAGGAAAAACTGTCAATAAAATATAGTGCTAGACTTTTGAGTGGCAAGCAGATATGATAAGATCCAAGGGGAATATCTGCAGATACTCGTACAAGGTTAAATTCGTTTTAGACATTAAATGTTTTGAGTCTCTCTGATATGGCCAGGGGTCTGCCAGAGCCAAAGCCAGAGCCAGATCCATAAATCATAATTAAATTTTATGCCTTACGCCTCTTTCGAGCCCTTTCCTTTTTGGATGCAGGAAGACACCGAGAGATCTCCCCCATCCAAGGTCCGGGGTCCCATGTCCGGTTTGCCATTCGGTTTAGCCTAGTGTGAAATTGCATTTCGTTGCATTGTTGTTGCTTGTGTTGCACGCCACTGCTGCTGCTGCTTTTGTATCGTTTGTAAACGTTGGCCTCTTCTGTTATATTGCCTTTGTTTCGAGGATGGGGCGCCACCAGAGGGACGTTGCTGTTGCTGCTGCCGTTGTGTTGGTGCATTAAAGGTGATAAATGTTGTGCAAACGGTTGGCAGCTTGGCAGCTCTCCGGTGCTATTGGAATTGTGCGGGGGCAGCACGGGGGCCATGGGGGACACACGGGTTTGCCTTTGTATTGCCCTCAATATATTTTTATGTGCTGCTGTTTGAAAGGCGGGGGTGTGGGGGTTAAGCCCTTGAGCAGCGTTTAAAGTGCCGATTGAGCAGATCAATTCTTTAAGCAGGGTTAGAGGAATAAAACTTTCATTTAGGGCAAGTTTTGGTTACATTAAACAACCCAAAAGTCGTATATTTTGTTCTACCGAAACGTTTCTATATAAAGAATGGAATTTGGTAACATTTTAAGCCCAAAGAATGTTTTTTTTTAATATATTTTGTAATTAAAATATTTATGGCAAATTCATTCCATACTTTCACCTTTTCCTGCCTGTGTCTAAACATTTTGTATTAATCCTGTAATTGCATTTTGGAATTCCCTTTGTAGTCTCACATTTCTCTGGTTTAAAATAGCCAAATTATTTGACAAATTTGAACGTGCAACAAAGCCTGCAACTCTTGCTGCACTTATGACACTTCTGACAGACATATTGGGTTTGCCTTCCTCCCAACATCCCCCCCGAAATCTGAAATCCAAAATCAGAATCATTTTGCTTTGGTCAATACTCGGGATGAAATGTCAGCCTGCCAGACAGGCGACAGGCGACAGAGCCATGGCCCTAGCCCTGGGACCAGAGGCATGTAAAAGCCATGGCTGTCAGCTGCACATAGTTTGGACCATCATTATGGGTTTTTGGTTTTCAGATCGTTATCCTTGTTGGCTCGTTTCTGTCGCTCCAGGTCCTGCGTCCTGGTCCTGTCCATCCCGGATGCCCTGCTTCCGTTTGCTGCTGCTCCCTGCTCCGTGATGCAACGGCAACTCATTTAAGTTCTAATCACCTGCAACGACGACAATTAATTAGCTGGCTTTGGCCAACGACAGTGGCAGCAGCAGTCATTAGTTTGGCAGTCCCTCCCCACCCCCCGAGGACTTGGATTCCATGGATGGGAGAGAGAGACCATCGCATCAGATAAACAACAACAAACACTGTAGCAGCAACAACGGGGACAACGGCAAGCGGCAACATCAGCATAATGCGGCAATGGAAGAACCTCAGAGCCAGAGAGTGGATGCAGGAGAAGATGGGAGGCCATTTAAACGACATCCGATGCGACAGATGCGAGATGCGCCCCAACGGATATTAAAAGCTGCCAGATGCAACAACGGATTGCAAAATATAATTAAGTTGTGGCAAGAAGAAACTTCCTTTCAGTCAGAGACATCTTATGGCATCAAAGAGGCTCCTCCTCCTGGCTGCTTCCGCTTAAACGATTTCCCCAGATTGTTTTTTCATCAAAAATCTTACTTTATTTAGAGATAATCTTGCAATGTTTTGGTCTTATCCTAGGGCATCTCCTGACACTTGGCCTTGATCATGTTGAACGTAACACTGCCCACATTCTGTGCCGCATTGCAGAGCAGCTCGAAGATGTGACGATTCCGTTGTCCCTGCTCCACTGTGCGCTCGTGCAGGCGTCTCAAGGCCGTCGAATACGCCTCGTACTTGGCCTCGCTCTCGGTGTCCAGCTTGAAGATCTCGTACAGCTGCTGGAGGTCGTACAGCTGCCGCGATGTGTCGTCATACAGCAGGCTGGGCGTCTGGGGCAGCAGCAGCTGCCACTGTTCGTGCACCTGTTCGAGGAACTCAAAGTTGCTAAACAGAAAGATGACAAACAGATCCAGACCCTTGGCCTTCAGCTGTTCCAGCAGCTTCTCCGTGAGATGGTACTCGGTGCTGGCCGACTCCCTGAGCTGTTCGTAGTCGGTGGTCAGGCGCCCCTCCAGATAGGCGTACAGCCTCTGGCGCTTCTCGAAAAAGTCCCGCGTGGCCAGCATGCCATCCAGCTGCAGCAGCATGTTGTCCAGCTTCGGGGTGCTGTCCGCCAGTTCCGCATGCTCGCCCTCGATGATGTCCTTCAGGAGTCCGCGCAGGATCAGCAGATAGTTGTCGATGATCTCGGCGCCCGAGTGCTTCACGCGTTCGTAGAGCTGCTCCCCAAACTGATTGAGATCGATGCTGGTGGTGTTGCCCTCGCTCCTCGTCAGATTCAGCTGCTCCAGGGCCGCACCCACCGATTGGTCATTGATCAGGCGATGCCTCTGCTCGGGTGGTGGATGTTCGAACTGCTGGCACAGACGATGCAAACGCAGCTGTCGTATCTCCTGGGCACTGGACTCCCTGGCCGCCCTGAGCATGGCTCTCAGGCGATTCAGAAACACAATATTCCTCAGCACTGAGGTGTGCTCCAGATTCGTGTCCGGATGATGATGGGCATCGATTAGCTGCTTGATGAGCGTCACTTTCGGTTGCAGCTTCGTGGTGGCTCGCGCAGCACTCAGATCTGCCGTGTAGTTGCTGTAGCGTGGATTCCCCTCCAGCTGGGCCAGAAAATCATTGAGACTCATCTCGGCCCGCTGTTCAGCCTTGTCGGCCAGTTCACGCAGAAAGTCCAGCTGGAAATCCTTGGCATTAAGTGGCAAAAGTGGATCCACAGCAGGCACAGCCGCCACCGCCCACGCGAAGCACAGACACAGCATCAACGAACACTCGAACATCTTCTCAATAGGACTTGGGCTGGTCAACTGATGGAGGCATCTACTCATCGTGGGATAGTCATAGTCATAGTCTCTCTCTCTCTCTCAGTCTCAATCGCCAGTGTAAACATCGAATCGAACCAACTGATTAGCAGGGGAGACACAGGGGCTTCGTCCGGGGTCAGTCGGCGAGGCGCGGGGTCTGATATGCCGCTTCACTGACAGCTGATGAATGAACGAAGCTGCAAACTGAACGAGGCTGAACCCGTTGTTGCTCTGGCTCTTATCGCACTGGACTGTGCACCGAGAGAAATGTTGTGGCAGGCCTGAGTCCGGCTCCACAGACCGCAGCAGCTGTGGTTAACCCACAAGCCAGAGCCAATTTAAGTTAGAGCCCATGACAAGGGCAAGTACTAAAAAAAAGGTAATGCCAGTAGTCGAAGAAAAGAATGGGGAATGGTGAATGTTCTACCTAAATTTAGACAAAATTTAGCATCAAATATCTTTCAAATACAAAGAAATAGTATTTGAAGTATTTATTAACTGACCAACACTACAGTGAAGCAGTATTGTTAACGAATATGCCCATCTCTGCAGATTGGCAGCACTGGCTGATTGGTAGCACTTTCCAATAGGCAAAAACTAATCTTTTGCTTATATTTCTCATTTCATTGAATATTTTTACTAATTTTAAAGCCATTGAAAATCCCCTTTGAACCCTTGAAAGAGTATAACAAGTTTTTGCTGTAAATATGTATGTAGTCATATAAATGTCTGCGTGCGCCCGTGTGTGTGTGTGAGTGCACGTGAGTGCAAAGTCAGCCTCTCCTCTTCCTTCCGTTTCCCGTCTACGTGGGACGTGGGCCAATTGTGTGTCTGTTGACCAAGCTCTGGAGTCCCATAGTCCGATGTGTATCTGCCTGTGTGACCTGTAACCTCTCTGCTCACAAGTTAAATAAAAGTTGCAGACGCTTGCCATTCATTGACAAAACTTCAACGGCATCCTAATTGTACTGTGGCGTGACTCGGCTTGGGGATCTATACTGTGGCATGCCATGGCATGGGGCAATGGCTACCTGGGAGTCGAGAGTCGAGCTGTGTGCCACTTTTTTGCCACAGCTTGATTGAAATTTGTCAGGTTGATTGAACTCTTTGCCTGGCCTTTTTGCCAGCCATTCGAGTTTAGTTTCGATTTCTTCTATCCTTCTTCTCGTTTTTTTCCCCAACCTTGTTCATTAGCTTTAAATATTTGATCAAAGCGACTAATGGCCGTGGAGTGGGTGCCCACACAAACACACACACACACACACACAGACAATCCCGTAGATTGAAACTTGGCTGCCACTGCCGCAACTTCATGATTGCCAAACACCTCTGCCTCGCAAGACTGCAGCGGGGGCCCAAAAGCCCAGCAGTCTCAGTCCCAGGAAGCAGGCCACAACAAAATCGTAAAAAGTCTAGGAAATACGAGAGAGAGCCAGCACACAACGTACAAGTTTTTAGCCAGGAAAAAGAAAAGAATAGAGGAGGAAATTTTCCAACAATTGCACAATTGGCATGCGCTACGCATTCGCCTGAATGGCGGTCGGCATTTTGATACCAAACAATGCCCTCAAGGTTAGGGCATTCTATCTTTAGGAATGCGATGGGAGGGGAAGACATTTTTAGACATTTTTTGTAGATATTTATGGCATTTCAAAGATTTAATGGATGTTTAAGGTTAAACGGCAGTTAAAGTCTAACGTTTTGGTTTAGAATTTCATTCAGCAGCGTTGACAGCTTATTAAAGGTTCTAACCAGCACTAATAAGTGTCAGACAGCGGAAAAATTTAAAAAGAAATTTAAAAAAAACGTGAGGAAAGGAGCCCCAAATTTATCCATTGAGAAAATTGTATCCATTATAGAAAATATGTTATAAATCTTGGCTTAGTCGCCTAATTTTCAGCAGGGTGACCATTTTATTGAGAAGTTCGTAACCAACACTAATTAGTGTTGGGCAGCGTGTTAATTTACTTAAAAGTTAGATAAAAAGACTAGAAAAACGGGCACTAAATTTATCAATTGAAAAAAGGCAGAAATTATGTTTATATGGAATCCAAAATGCTCTCTTAAAGGTTTTTTTTACTCTTTCTTGTCTTGCCTCTTCCTTTTTCCTAGCCAACCCTAACCAGTGTTACAAAGCGACTAAATTTAGCTAGAAATTCAATAAATAGCTGCCAAAGAGGCAATCCAAGGGTAAAACTGCAATAAATTGATCAACTGAACAAATAGACATAATTCTATTTATTGGAGGACCATCTAGAACCCTTTGTGCAGGGCATCTATAACGCTTTGCCGCTGTAGCTGGAGCTGCAGCTAGCATTATCCTGCTTTTCCACTGTGTTGTGTGCCTTTGAGGGGAAACTTTGCCACTTTTTTTCCATCGTCGCCAGCCATTCATTTTTTTTGTGTTGCTTTCTTTTTGTTGCCTTTTGTTAACAAAGCCGAAACAAAACTTTGCCGCGCTTTGCCAGGACGTCTATAAAGGCGGCGACGACTGGAGCCAGGAGCCAGGAGGTGGAGGACCAGCAGCAGCTCTCCTCCTGGTCTCTTGGTCTCCTGGTCAGGGGCGTGAAAAGCGCTAAAAGCGTTTAAATGAATTTAAAAGAGTTAAACTTTTGTTTTATTTTTGGAAACAATTTCCCTTTTTTTTTTGCTCCGAGTTTTCCTTTTCGGTTTCTTTTTTGCTGGGAAACATTTCAGGCTTTTGTGCGTTTCACAATTGTTTTCTCATACTGTGATTTGGCTTAAAGTTGTAAACTTTGTCGCTTTCCCCAAAGCGGACTTTCAGCTATCCTGCTGCTCCTCAGTGGGGGGGAGGGAGAGGGAGCCAGCCATGAGATAGGGTAATTTGGATGCAAATGATGAGCCAACTATCCAGTGGGAAGCCAAAGCGAAAGCCACAGCCGAAAGCCAACGCCAAACCTAATTGATATGCTTAGAAAGAACAACAGTCGAGCGACGACCAACGACCAAAGACCGACGACTGACGACAGTTCACAGTGAAATGTGAGCCTGACTGGCTGGGCAAAAGTTTTCCCTGGAAAACAGAACTATCTCTGCCCCAGCTCACTCTTTCCCCCCACCCACTTCTTCAACTCCCAACTAACTACAATTTCCCCTTTCTCCTCCTCTTGGCCATGTCTCTCCCTCTCTTTGTCTCTGTTTGCGGCCGTCACAGTCAATTGGCCCCGACAGCTATGCGCTTCACAAACTGAAACAAATGCTCTACTTCGGGGCTACCAGTCGTATATAAAAATCTCCAGCTGAAAATTGAAGAAGAAGCCAAAAAAAAGGCAGCAACAAATATTTATCCCTTGAAAACAGAAATTGGTAGAGTTGGGAGCAAAGCAATACAGAAAGGATTTAGAAGAACTTATAGTGCAGATTGCAAATCACAAAGGTATTTTCTTTTATACGGGTAGCATTGTATCAATGTACTTGGTTTTTCTTCTTCCAAAAACTCAGTCTTAAAACTCCCAGAAGCGGGTTCAAGGCTGCTACTCCTAATGATTCATTCATCATCTTTCGCCTATAACTACTTCAATAATCATATGTTTCCATACATTCAGAGAAAAATAGCATAGTACAACAAATACGCCCATATTTTTGTACAATCAGAAGAATTCAATGAAGAATACACTTTTATATAAACATAAATTTAATATTATTTTTATTCAGCTCATATTAACTTTCAATATAAAACACTTTAAAATGAAATGCTTAAATATGCTAATCTAAAATGAAAAATATTTCATTTTGGTATAAAAAAAAAGATTATTTTAAATATGAAATATATTTAAAGTAAATTCTTTAACCGATTTTTTATCCACCTCATATTTAATTGAAATATAAAACACTTTAAAATAAATCAAATATGCTTAATTTATGGGAAATATATATGTAAAATCTTAAAATTAAACTATTTAATTTAGGTATTAAAAAATTTATTTTTTTAATGAATAGGAAATATATTTAATTTAAAATTGAAAATATTTGATTTAAATATAAGAAATAATATTAAAAATTATATATATAAATCAATTTTCTTCTTTTCAAAAAATTCTACTCTCAGAAAAAATTTATTAGTATACATTTTTAAATCTAATTGTAAATACTACCATTTCAGGAGTTTATTTCTTTGAATTTTATGGATTTTATCCGATTTTATCCCATTAATATTCACCTGCCCTCTCCTGACCCACAACTACCATATTTTCCATATCAAATCTCGCCTTAGACCAACTCCAACTGTAGAAGCGGCTGTTCCCCTTTTTGCTCTTTTCTAAAAAATACTATCTACATATATATTTATGTTCACCGAACTCTATATTCCGCTCTCTCCATCTCCATCTCCATCTCATTGTTGATCTACTTATCCGTCTTTTGCTATTTTTGCTTCATTGTTATATCAAGTTGGCAGATTAAGTGATAGCTCGAAGGAGCTGCAGCCAGGGAGCCAGTGAGTGCAACGAGAACATAAAGCAAATATATATTTTTCAAGTTTACTTTTCGCCCCCCACCACCACCACCCCCCTCTCCAACACTGATGAAGAGTGCACTTTAAATTGCACCCGCCATAAAGAATGCCACAAAAAAGGGGACTCCTAACTGTAAATGCAACTGCAACTGCCACAGAAACTGAAACAGAAGCAGAGGCAGAACTGTGACGGCGACTTCGACTGCGCCCCCACACACACACACACACACACACACACACCCGCAGTGACAGTGGGGCAGTGTCGTGGGGGAATGTGGGTCAGGGTTTGTGTGTGGTGTGTGGTGTTTATGCATTTAGAGACATGTACGCTGCTCCACACGCTACAGTTATAGGTAGCGGTAACGGTAACTGTAGTATCAGGTCTCTCTCTCGCTTGACTCTTGCCTTTGGCTCTTTTCTATGGTCTCCGCTCTGAAGGTCTCCGCTCTGTGGGTCTCCGCTCTGTAGGTCTCGTCTGGGGCTCTCACCATTGAAGTTTTATGGCCAAAAGTCCGTAAGGTTAGCCCCAGCATTTTTCGACTGTCAACTGTTCCGGGAACGGGGTAGGGGAAGGGGAAGGGTAGTGGACTGCCAGACAAGTAGCTGGAAACCTGGGACGGGACACCAAGTGGCGTCTGCGACGGCGACGTCGGTGGAGGCGAAGTTCAATCAAGCAAATGTAATGCTGCTCTGCCCTGCCCTTGCCATGGCTGCCAATTGCAGGCAAAAGCACAAAATACAAAGATTGAAACGAGCATTGACAGTTTCGACTGAGTGAATGAGCGAATGAGTGACATGGGTGTCTCAGTCTCTGTGTGTGTGTGTGTGTGTGTGTGTGTGTGTGTGTCTGTCCTTGTGGATACTTCTTGTCCTCCCCCCAAGCACTGTTGTCACTCTTCTTGTTGTTTATGTACGAGTACGAGGCAATTGCATATGCAAGTGGGTGGCAGCAGGAGTTGCCTCACGGGGTGTTTATCAATCCGTGAGGTGCGATTAGACATCAATATTGCAATATCATTGCAGCAAATATTGCAAATTATATTCTTATTAGGGTTTTATTGCCATTTTTCATTGGTTTCTAAATAAATCGTAAATTTTCCATAAATTGAAACAGTTTTTGTTTAGATATTTCTTACCTAAACTGAGGAAAACTTAGTTTAGGTTTAGTCCCCGGTATCGAGTTTACTCTTACACCAAAACTCTTGTCACAACCCTCGCTAGGTAGACTACGTCCCTGTATGTGTAAGTGCCAGTCCTCCTGCCTGGCTGGCATGCATGAGTATATGTAAGCAAAAGCAAAGTCAGAAGCTACTCAGGCGGAAATGCGCATAACTGCATCACAGCCACAACACACACACATGCACACACATGCACACACATGCACACATACGCACACACTGATGGGGAAAACTTTAAGTAGCCGCCACACATTCAAAGGTGGGGATGGAGATGCGTAACGAGGAATGGCTCTGGCTCTGCCGCTGCCTCTGCTCTGCCTCTGCCATTGGCCTCTATTGAAGCACTAAGTGCTGCTTTATTAACCAAGAGTCAACAGGAGCAGAACCATCAGTAGAATCAGTAGGAGTGAGCAGGAGGCACAGGAGAATCACCAGGAGATGGAGGCAGCACCTGAAGAAGGCGAAGCCTTAAGGGAAGGAGCACCAAGTGAAGGACCATCAGATGACGCTTCAACATGGACATTGGACCACAATAAACAAGTGAGATGCCAGGAGTCGCCCAAGCTGCCACAGCCGCAGCTGTTACTGTTGCTGTTGCATGCCTCAAAGAAGCATCCTCTTAATTATGCACTTTGTGCCGCATCGAACACACTGCACTCCCTCCCCTCCACTCCACTCACTCGATTGACCTGTGTGTACTCGATAATAATTACGGGACCCAAATGGCATTAGAACGCAGCCCAGTGACAGTGGACAACAGTTGTGGCACTGCAGGTGCAGCAGGTGCAACATGGCAGAGTGTGACCATGGAGAATGCAGTGAGGCAGCTATTCGATGAATCCTGGGATACAGAAGCCCTTTGGAATGGTACAGCCTGAGGCTCTGTCTGCAACATTGCATAGGGCTCTACTCTCTGTGGCATGTCTGTGGGGAACTCCCAGCTCCAGCCAACCTAGTAATTGCCAATTTCCGCAATAAAAACATTTGAAGATTCCAGATTAATTAGAAAGTATACTCATTAGACGAAACGGCACAAGTTTTTCGGGGCACAAACCAGGCAGCAGCAGATGCGGCAGGGTGGGAGTGGAAAATGCAACACCTAAACATTCACCTTTGCCACTCGTTCGCCACCTGCCACCACTTGGTACTTGCAACCCCAATAAAAGGAAAACCCCTCCTCGAGCGGCCTGTAAAAACTTCAAAAGCCGTGAAGTACTTGCCACGGGAATCGCAAAATTTAATGACTGGCGCGTGGCATTCAAGTATTTGTTTACAGCCCCAAGGACTTGGATTTCTGTCTTACATTTCGGACGGCAGGCGGCAGTCCGTCTATAATTAATAGAAAACAGACAGACAGAGGATGAGGCAGGGGCAGGCAGCACTTTGGTTAAGTAAACTCTTCCGGTGCTTGTGGCAGTAAATAATGCCTGCATATTAATGACACACGACAGAAATCGAAGCAAAGCAGAGAGGAGAGGAGCAGAGGGGGAGAGTCTTATGAATGAGAGAGAAGAGACTATGCTGGGAAGAGGCATATAGATGAGAGAGAGAGAAGAGAGAGAGAGAGCAGAGACTAAGCTTCGATAAATTGAGAAGAGAATTCTCATCAGTGTATCATACAAAATGCAGTTACAGCTACAGAGAAATATCTCTTGTGCCACTTAAACCATTTGCAGAGAAGTTTTGATACGCAAATTATCCATCAACCCACGTATCATTCCCAACAACTATTATCCGTAGACGTAGACGTTTACGGCAAAGGCCATAGACGGCCGTACACAGACATTTTTAATTAAATTCAACTTGAAACTCGTATCAATCAAAATTGAGCCAAAATGATTTGCTGGCTTGTAAGGTTCTCCGGTTCTTGGTTTTCGAATACCCAAATGACCTCCGAAGGCCAATCAATAGAAATAAACTTTGAACTTTCCAAACATAGTATATCTATGGCCTTTATGTGTGTGTGTGTGTATGTGTGTGTGGAGGGGGGAAACAACACAAACAAACAAACTGCTAAGGGAAAATAGAGAGAGGAAAACTTGTAGGAAAATCCAAACTAAAAATGGCAATGGAATCAAATCAAATAAAGTGAAATAAAAGTTGGGAATAAAATGTGATTATATATTTCGGTGCCTCTGCCCTCCAAGCCCCCTCCCCTCCCACTGCTGTTCTTGCCACGAACGTGCCCCAAACGTAAACTGTCGATGAAATCTCAGGCCCTGGTGGTTGGTTGCATTCAATGGCTGCTGCAAAACACAATGGCGTCTAGGATACTGGCATATGTGTGTGTGTGAGTGAGAAGTGGAAAATTCATTTTCACCCGAAAAAAGAAAATAGAACGGACACGGCAAACAGGCGCAAAGGGAGAGAGGAGAGAACCAGCGCATATGAACAGGAAAAAATAGCGATAACTCAAATTGAATGCCAATAAAGTAACATATGCGACCGACCTACCAACCCCTCCCCTCTCGATCTCTGCCTCGTGTAGCTGGAGGCAGAGAGCCTGCTACTCTCAGATCTGGATCTGGACACTTGAGTGCGTTACGACGCTGCCGCTGCTGCTGCTGCTGCTGCTGGTGATGCTCCACTAACAAGGCCCTGCCTGGCCCCGGAAACGAATTCGAATCGAAATGCCAAGAGCAAAACTAACGAGCTGCTCCTGCTTCTGGTCCTGCTGCCCCCTATTTAGCTGCGAGGCAACAAAAAAAAAGTAAAAGAAGTCTGAAATAATACGGAATTAGAGCGTTCATATGTGGGCCATTTGGCGACGGGCCTGCTGCTCTGGGAGAGAATGGAAGGTGACGCCGCTGATGCCACCCCAGCCAAAAAGGACGATAACGAACTGCGAACGAAGGCGACAATCTGCTGGAACAGGGGGTGGGGGGAGATGGTCCTGTCAACTACGTTTCGTTGACAACTATTGACACTAACATGATATTACTTATGCATAACGCCATATGAGCAATGGCTGGGGCAGGGGCAGGCACACGGCGCACCGAACAGAGGAGGGATTGAAAAGATGAACACCAAAAAATAGCTAAGAAAAATATAAAAAAAAGAGCAAATGAGAAATTGATGTTAGAAATTTCCATATCTTCAGGTTGTTTTTTAGTTTGTTCCTTTTACTTTTATTATCATTGGATAGGTAGATCTTTTTTTTAGCTTAAAATTCTATTTTCAAATGATTTTAAGAGCTATCTTTATGGACAGACTACATAAATAGTATCTTGAAATTAAATCTCAGAAAATAAACAATAAACAATAAAATTTAAATATTTTCAAAAATGGGTAATACTATTGAAATTTTCAAAAAAAAACATTTTTCCTTTAATATGAAAATATTTTTGTTTTAAAAATATTTTGTATTTCAAATAAATATACATTTTAAAATATTTCACACTTAAAATAAATATATGTAATATTTAAATAATTTTTTTTTTAAATATTTCTCGTTTCAAATAAATTTTTTTTAAAATGAAAATAATTTTATTTTAAATATTTCTTATTTAAAATATATATATGTACATATTTCATATTAAAATTAAATATTTAACTCTTTAAATGAAATATAATTTAAACAAATTTACAATTTTATATTAACATTAAAGGTTTTTAAGCTTAGATTATTTTATTTATTTATTTTTTAAATTTTATTTTTATTAAATACTATTTTATTTATTAATTTTTTTTTATTGAATATGCGGTAAGTTAATAAACCTTTTAATACATTTATATTTTACAGAAATTGAATATCAATTAATTGTATTATTATTCTATTCAAAAGTCTAATATTTCATTTAAATATTGGTGTTTATTTTTCTTTTAATGTGCAATTTTCTTTATTCGTTTTAAAAGTCCATCAAATGCAGATCTTTTACGTATTTTCTGCCTTTTCCATTACTCAAAGAAATATTATACACAATTCCTGTTAATGTTTTACTTTCCCAACTTCTCAAACTCCTCTCGCCCTAAGACTGCCGCAGCAAAGAAAAATAGTTCTCCTGCTGGACTCTCTGTCTGTCTCTCCGTCCGCCTGTAAGTGTGTTTTCCTGTATGTCTGTCCGTCTGCCTGTCTTTCTGTCTTTATTTGGCATGTTTTTGGTCTTTTGTTATTTTTGCATACATTTTGTATATCATTTTGAAGCCGTATTTTTCAGGCTGTATTTTTCTATCGGCCACGACCTGATCCTGGGGTCCTGGCCCTCTCATGGCTTTGCAGAGTTTTTGTGTTGGCAAACGGCATTCCTATTAACACTCTTGGCCATTTTACACAAAGGCATTATCATAAGCTTTTTTGCATATCGACGATGGATGTAATAAAATACGAATATACTCGTATCCATGGATGGCCATAGATATCTGTGGCGTGCCATTTTCTCATGGCATTTTGTGTATTTTTGCAGCATTTCTGTGTTTGACTATTTCATTTATTTTGTTTATGCAGCAACTCTTGGTGGCCACCTCGGGGCATTTCCCCCCCCCGCCCCAACAATAATGTTTAGTTTTCCCTCTTGCTCTGTGTATTCCTTTCTACAATTTCCTATGCACTTTTTTAATCAAATATTTTCTCACCCACACACATACTCTCTCTCTCCCTCTCTCTCTTTGCATAAATCATATACTGGCAGTATTTTCTGCTGAGAAATACATTTTGCCATAAACTTGGAAAATTCATGCAATAATAGACGACTAAAAGTCTTTGGTTTTTTAATAATTCATTCTCGGGGAAAGGCGTAATTCGAATTGGCCTGCTTTTTCGTGCATTAAATGCTTGTTAAACGTTTGGGGGATTTAACATTTTCCTGGCAAGGGAGTTTTCCCAGGCAGAACTTCACTCTGGCTTCATCAGCAACAATCGTTCTCACTCAGCATCGCTCTCAAGGCTTAGTCATTTGGTGGCATGCTACATGAAATGACATCAGAATGTTGCACATGAGGGAGGGAGAATGTAGCTTTTGGTTAGAGGAAGTTTGGATACCCTTGAGGGTCTATGGTATTTATGATTCTAATGATTTCTTGGAGATTTATATTTGAACCATTGATGTCTTACGTTTCCTGGCAGTAAATTCAGAAATAAAACCCAATTTTGAAAGAGAAATCAAATGATTTTTCCTCTGATGGCTATCTAATATAGTGATCTATCAGTTCCGACTTTGAGTGCAGCAAAAGGAAAGATTTTTATACAGATTCGTAGGATCGAAATTCCAAAAAAAGGACAATGGAATAGTTTTACCAAAAAGTGTCCCAAACGACACCAAAGAAGCATCACTGATGACCGAGAGGCTCTGCTGCATTACGCGAAACTCTTCCGAACCGAAAAATCTTTCCATCTACCCTTGATATCTCTCCTGATCATATCTCAACCCTCTTTAACATCGCTTCAGCATCAGTGGACCCTTCCACCAAGAGAACAACAATATGGGTGGGGGGTGGGGGGTAAGTCGCCTCTAGTGCTATGGGGAAAATGTGAAGGCGTGCCACTAAATGATGCTGAGTGCACATTGCCACAATTCTTGGAGTGTTGTTGTTGTTATTGTTGTTGCTGCTGCACTTGCCTCTTGGTGGCATAATTTACATGGAAGGCAGAGGCACTTGAAACAAACCATTGCACAAAGGCCACACACAGCCGCAGAGAGGAGCCACATTGCCACACAGAGGAGCATGTGTGTGTGTGGCAGTTGTAGAAGTTGCAGTGGGTGAGGCAGGGGCCGGGGGAGTGCGTGCCTTATGATTAGCACAATTTAGTGCGGGATGAGCTTGAAGATGCTCGATGCAAGGAGCCTGCACGTCGCATGAGGAGTGGCGTTCGAGGCGTATACGTAATGCCTAATTAGCGTTGAAGCCAAAAAGTTTCCATAGCAATGGCTAACCGCAGGCTGCACAAACAGACAGATAGACATACAGACTGGAGGGACAAGGGAGGGGGCAGAGCAGGGACAAACCCAAACAGACACAAGGCCAACTCAATGGGGCAACTTCAAGCTGCAAAAATTTGTTTGGCTTTCGGTACTGTTCTGCTTTATTTTTGTATCCCAAGCGAAAAGCTGCTGCAGTGGCAGTGGCAGTGCCTGTGGCAACAGCAGCCTGTGGCAGGTGCAGCATGGAGAGCTGGAGAGCGGATCGGGAGGATGGACGACAACTGTTCGTGGCATGCAAAGCGCGATAATTGACCCGCAAGCAAGCGAGTGAGAGGGAATCTCTATGCCACGAGTTTCGGTCGGGTATTTGTGTGTGTTGGTGTGTGTGTTGGCCATGCAACTGTGCAACAACTTTCGCTTTGATAAAAGACCTTGGCGTCGAGTCGAGTCGCAAGTCCTGAGTCCTTTAAGCGGCATCGGGGCGTGCCACCACAGCTACCGCTAGAGTGTAGTAGTGGTAGTACATGGCACACAAACCCACAAAAAAAAGCAAGCAAAATCAACCAACCCACAGGCAAAAATTTTTGTGTGGCAAGCACCCGCATGCTCCACTTTAAATCATATTTTATTTGTGGCGAAATTAAAGGAATATTCATCAAAATAAAACAAGAAAAAGGGGATATCAATATTAAAGTCAAAGAAAACTAGAAAGGAAGCTCAAAGATCGAAGCAAAAGAAACTTTGGCTCCTGACATAGGAAAATACTCTATACAAGGCAACAAAATGAGGCATAAACTATCAAAAAATCACAGGGAATACCCTTCAAATATCTCCATTTCTTGTGTGCTTTGTGCATAACCCAAGAAATAAGTCCCAAGAATAATCCCAAAGAGAGAGAAAGAAACCCCAAAACCAAATCTCAGAACGATATATCTGCATATAATAAATATATCTTAAAACAATAAAAGCGTACAAACAAATAACAGCACACAAACGCCCAACTCATTCAAGCGAATTAAGCGAAAATAAAGTTCCAACCCAAAAACAAAACAAAAAAGAAAGAAAGAATAAAAACCCGAAGAAGTTTCCTTTCTTTTCTGCTGGTCCTCCCCCGCCCCCGTCCCTCCGCTGACTCTGCGTGTGAAATCAAAAGGAAAATCGGACTAGATAAAGCCACAGTGCAGACCCAGCGGCAAGTCTGGCATGGAAAATGGCACAACCTAAAGTGGAAATGGAAAATGGTAATGGTCGAGGGGGCTGGGACGAGGTTGGCCGGTGGAAAAGGTTCTGGAGAGTGAAGGGATTTGCTACAAAATTAGCCAAGGCAATTTGCATAAGCAGTAAAACAAAGCAAAGCTTTGGGCCCAAACCCCCCAAAAAGAAGAATGTCCTTCCCGTAGTATACTCCTGAGCGGCCATAACTGGGCGAAAGAAAAAAGGTTAACAAATAAAACATAAGCTGATTTTCACAGATTTTTCCTAGACTCAAAGACTCCAAGGGAAATTGGTTGAAAAAATTTATTATTTTGGTTTCCGGTTGGTTATGTTTTAGTGGATAATCTATAAGGGGAACTAATTAGAAGAGGTTGTTTAAGATACCCAAAACTCAATAGACAATTGCAGAAAAAATAAGTTCCTAATGGCTCTGTGTCGGTCCCAAGAATGCAATAACAAAGTACACTAGTCGTTGATCTAAAAGATCGTTGCTTACTCCCAAGATATGGCTTGAAGCAGCAAAAAGCTGTTCTAGCTATGGCGGAGTTCTAATTCTGAGTTAGTCGTTGTCGGTCCCAAGAATCCAATAGCAAAGTACACCGTCGTTCAGCAAGTAGATCGATGCTTGGTCCCAGAAAGTAGAGGTGTTCAAGATACTCAATATGCAATTACCAAGATATGGCTTGAAGCAGCAAAAGCTATTCTTAATTGTTCTGTTTCGGTCCCAAGAATGCAATAACAAAGTACAGAAGTACACAAGTAAAAAGTACAGTCGTTGACCAAGAAAATTGATGCTTAGTCCCTAAAGCAATGCTCATTGCTTGGTTATTTGTGCATTTTTAGTAGAACCATTTATCTATGTTCTCAATAGTGGAAATGGTGTATATTTTTGACATGCTTGAGTTTCTGAAATGGGGTGTATCATAAGAACTACAGGTGCTACAGATCTAGAAGATGATAGTAAGAAATGTTCTTCAAAAGAATCCTGTATCAAAAGACTCTCTTCAATGTTTCCCCAGTGTTTATAGAAGATAGAAATAGAAGACATAGACAGAAACTTATTCCCCTTGAAAGTCTACCTTTCTGCTGTGATATTTCTCTGATTTCTGGTAGTTTAAGTCAGGTTTATAGGGAGGGATTTTTGGAAATTCCACACTGAAAAAATCGAGCTGAAAATGAAGGAATTTTGGGAAATTCCACACCAAAAAAATCGAGCTGAAAATGTTGTATGAAGTGACACAGCCTAGTGTTTTTATTGTCTTTGAACATAGACTGTCCAAGTCCTGGAAGAAGACTCCTACGTGTATTACAGTGTGGCCTACCTATAAGTAAAGGACAGCTGCAGAGGAGGTGCTCTGTACTCTATATTTTCTCCTCGTTCATGCACCTGCAACATACATAGGCTATAGACCCATTTCTGTTCGACCGTGGCTACCTTCCCGTCGATTTTCATTGATTGCCTCATGCAAATATTAACAGAATCAAGTCGCAAAGTCCCTCCCATTTACATAATTCAATTAAAAATCGTTTCGTTACCAATATTATTCCATAATAAATGTTGTTCCCCGTAGTGACCGCAATCGATATGTGCCCAAAGGAAACATTTACAATTGTTTCGCAATAATATTTAATTTTATTCATTAATAATGAATTAATGATTAATCCCGATACAGCAACCGATTCTCCAATTAAAAACCGAACCGCAGTGTGGAGAAAAATCCTTCTTGTTAACTGACTTTTCCATTGCCGCAAACAAATCTCTCAGGAATCACAATTTTCCGAAACGCTTTCCCAAAACATTTGCGAGAGAACTTTTATTTTATTGTTGTGCCTTTTATTTTATAGAGCCAACATTTTATTAGGCGTAAAAATAACATTTAAATGTTAACACGCCATTTAAACACACAAATTTGCACAGAGAGAGAGACGAACAGTCGGGCAGCGGGCAGCGGGCGGCGGGCAGGAGGGGGAGGAGGGGAAAAAAGAAACCGGAGGAAAACCAGAAAACTGTGGCATGCCAACAGGCGCCCGGCATGCGGTTTTTCCGGCTGCTGCTGGGGCTGGCAATGGCAGCAGAAAAAACCCGACAAGAAAATAGGAAAAGGAAAAAAACTTGTCTGAAAATTTATTGACGAAAACAAAGTCAAGTGCTAAGGAAAGCCCTCCCCGCCCCCGCCCCCGCACACACAAGGACGAAGGACGACGACGAGGACTCTCACATCGGATTGCAAGCCCATGTTTCCATGGGGTCCATCCTTCCATGTGTTTACGAGCTGGCGATAAGCTTAAGGAGTCGAGCAGCAGCAGCGTGCCCCACATTAAGTATACCACACGTTGCCCACTGCAATGTCGCCACCGACCACACCAGCAGCAGCAGTGGAGCAGCAGCAGCGGAGGAGCAGTGGCAGATCCAACTATAAATCTATCATGTTTACGCTGAAACTTGACGAGCTCAGGCCGCAGAGGATGAGCCCGGAATCTGCTGGGGATTCCCCATGATGGTACGATGGGCGCACAATTTGTTTATGCAAGTCGCAAAAGGGGGGCCGGGGCTCGCTTCGGGCCAGAACGTTGCTTGAATTATGGCTTTGTTTATCCCAAGTCGCGCACCAGAAGAGGAGGAAAATACTCGTACAACTGCCATGCTGAAGGGTTCTGTTCTGAAGTTTTCCGCCAACGCAGACAAAACAAAAGGAAACGAGTCTCCACCCCCCAAGGGAAAACTTTCGGAAAACGCACAATGCAACCAAGAGGGGGGGTGGGCCTTTATCTGTGGCTCTGATAAGGGCGGGGGGCTAGGGGAGGGCGTGATGTGTTATGGCATCGTAGCAATTGATTTTATTTGCCTCACTTATTGATATCGTGTGTTATTTTGATTTTATTAGAGGGCCCGACAAAAGAAAGGGGACACAAGACATTCCATTTTGGTTACCAATTTTCATTTGCAGTTCGGGGGTTTTTTATGGGGGTTCGTTTCCCAGATGTTCGGGGTACAAAAAAGGCCATTTCCTGACCGATTTCAGATGATAAGCTTTTACTTTTATTGAAGGAAATGTTTGAAGAGAAGATTCATGGAAGAAGAAATGTGTTCTGGTTTCCTGGTTTATTTCTATAATTATTTCTTTTTGCTTTCAATTTATGTTTCCAAAAATCATCCCCAATCTGTGCTTAAATTTTACCCCTTATTTGCTTTCCTTTTTTTCTACCATAAATATTCATTTATTTCCCAAAGACTTTCCAGACTTTTGTTGACTTTTGTATTGAATCCGAGTCTGAAATTTGCATTTTTATACGCCATTCATTTATTTACAAACTTGTTGCTTCTTTATTGAACTTTTGGTAAGACCGGACCTCACCGCACTGGCCCGTATCCTCTCCTTGCCTTGCAGCTCACAGGAAAAGTGGGGGAAAAACTCCGAAACAGCTTATTGATTTCGTGGCCTTTTCCGCAAACAGTTTGACACTTTGGTTTTGGCACTTTGACAAGCGGCACACGGCTGAAAAAAGTTGCACCTGAAATATTTATGAAAATGTTTCTGACACGTTTTTAATAAGGTTTGTGTTCCCAACCCCAACCCCAACCCCAACCCCAGTTCCACCCCCCAAAGAAACTTCTGCTTCAGAGTTCACCTTCTTTTCAGCTGCTCTGCTGCGGCTCTGCTGCTGCTGCTCTGCTGCTGCTGGGGCACTGACTGACATTCCCTGGTGCTGGCTGTTTGGCTGGTTGGCTGTTTGGCTCTTTGGCTGCTGCGTTTGACAATTCGTGTTGTTAATTTAATTAAAATCAGCGGTTGCGGTGGCAAAAGGTCTCGGCGACAAGGCCTTAACCCCGCCCCAGACTGAGATCTAGGCGTGTATTTGGCAGGCGGGCAGGAAGGGGGGCGGCTGCTTTTTAAAAAATGTTTCCAAGAAAAATGTTTCTGCTACAAAAACACAACACCCCATACAAGTGAGCAAACGGCAATCCTCAGTGCGGTGCGGTGCAGTGGCGGTGGTGGAGATGGTGCCACTGCCAGTAACAGTGGCTACAGCAAGGTGGCACGGTGGCTCGGTGGCACGGTGGCTCGGTGGCACGATGGCCAAGTGCCTGTTAATTAACCAAATGATGGCTTGATGCCCTGATGCCCTAGGGGTGCATGGAGTGGGGGGAGGCTGCAAAGTGGTCATTAAGTTAGAAACTCATTAACCAAGTTATCTAAACGAAGGAGGTGGAAAGGGTTTTATGGTATATTTATTTTGGTATTTATAAATTTAGCTAAACGCAAATATCGGTCATTGCCAAGCAGCCAGCCAGACGGCGTGAAATCGGTCAAGTGTTGGCGAGATTTTGAAGGTCTTTTGGAAATTAATGGTTTCAGGTTGGTTTTAAGGTTGTGCTTTTCCAATTAATGGATTACTAAAAGTACTTAGAGGGCATCCGTACGAAAGTGTTACATATATTCCTGACCGCGGCCTTTGCCGCGGCTCATAACGTTCCCCCTCGTTTTTTTAACTTTTCTTTTACTTTGCTTGCATTATCTAGAACTTTTAAAATATTGGACTCAAATTTTCTGGAGTTATTGGTAAAGCTATCATTTTACCATCTCTTAAGGATGAAAGTATTCCTCATATGTTTAAATATTTATTTATATTTATTATTATATATATTATATTTATTTATTATATTATATTTATTTTTCTATATATTTCTTTACTTAATTAATTTCTTCTTGTTTCTATATTTAGTCTGTAGTTTTATTTGCACCAATAATATTTTATTAGCCCTGTCATAGTTCATCCCTAATTTCGCTGCTGTTGTACATGTATATATACATACTTATATAATCCCTAGATCCATAAATCTTTTACTGTCATATTAATGTTCCTTTGGCTCGGCGTTCGTCACCTTTCATTTTGGAAGGAAAACAGCCAGTGGGTCATAAAACGTTCTGATTCAATCTCGTCAGGCGCGCTTTTGGCGCCTCGCCACGCCACGCAGCTTCCTTTGCTGATGCTTGCAGATGCTGGCCATCATGTGGCAGCAGATCCTTGGCATATCCTTCATATCCTCTGCACTTAACTTCATTAAGCGGCAGCCAAATGATTTAACTCTCAGCCAGACGACGACGACGACGACGTCCCTGCGCCACTCTGTCTCTTTCTTGCTCGCTTTTGCTCACTTTATGTGCTTCTCTTTCGCACTTTTGACTGTTCAGATATGTATATGTAAGTGTGTGTGTTTGTGTACATAAACAATTACAAAACAGCAACAAAAACTAAACGAGAGCCAAGGAAAAGCCAAAGTTGGAGAACAGTGGGCAAGGGAAAGTCGAGAATGTCAGTCAGGAAAAATCAAATTTGTCAAATGTTTTATGTATATGTGTGTGTGTTTCAGTGTGGGAGTGTGTGCTATATACACTCAGAAAAACTAATATAAATATTTAATAATTTGTAATATATTTTTTAATATTTATTTGGGAATCTAAGATTCTGAATGGAAATTGCCTTCGCTTTAAAGGGCCTTGCCTTTTTTTCTCTGTGTATATTTAGGGTGTACTTGTGGGCATGTGTGTGTGTGTGTGTTAGTGTGTTTGTGTGTGTCTTTGCTGTTCAGGACAATAAAAATTACACTTAATTTGGTATTTAAGTGGCGACACACACGAAAAGTGTTTTCCCCTCAGCAAAAATTGTGCAAAAATCCCCACAAAAAAGCCATTGAACAAGGTCCGCCCATGCCTCCCCCTCCAAGTGGTTGGTTGAGTGTTAAGTATCATTATGTAATGTCACATTTAAACAAAGGAAAGGCCGCCCTCCCCTCGCTTTCTGTGTGGGTGTGTGACATTTGTTGACGTGTGAAAAAAAGAAAAGGCAAGGAAAACCCAAAGTCAAAAGGAAACTCAAGAAACGACTCAGAGTCAAGTGATTGTTGAAACTACTCGCATAATAAGGCGGGGGGAAAATACAGCTACAGAGGGGTGCCCGTTGAGGGGTAGGCAATGGTAAGGGTGGGGGTGGGGGAGGAAACCCATTATAAGGCCAGATGACAGATAAAGCACCAGACACAATGAGTTACATATTTCCATAAAAGTAGAAGATCATTTGTCAGCCGAAAGTGGAAGACCGACGTAGACCACAATCCCTAATGCAATCAGTGGATGGAGGGGTAGTAAAACATTCTTCCGTAATCTGCTTTGATAAATACCCTTTTTAATGACTCTTGAGGGAGGGCTAAGATATTCTTTTAAAAATAGATTCGTCAAAGTAGGCCAATCCTCCTGTGTTTTTTGTCTGGTATTCTGTGGAATTCGATGTCGACTCATTCCACACTGTAAGGCACCCTTTTTATATTACTTCCATTAGAATGAGGATCGTAAAGATGTTCTAGTTTTAGGTGTCTACAGAAAACAACAAACAGTAGACAAGGACACTTAAGAGTCAATCCCCTCTTATCCCTCTGCGCTGGTGTGTGTAGCAAAAAACGCGAACATGCCTGCGGGAGAAATCGGTTTATTGCTTTACACTGGAAAAAGCGAGATAGCAAGAGCCGAAGCTGCCTTGCCGAAGCCACACGAAGACTTGCTGCAGCAGAGACTAGATAGGGCCGTGTCGACTACTGCTCTACAGGGAAATGATTGCCCTCAACCTACCCACAAATACACTCCATATTTGTCAAGCTTAAAGCAAACACTGATCCCAAAATCAGTTTAAATTTGTATATATTTAATCTGCCTTAATTTGCCTTTAGAATAATCCTTCAAAATCCTTGATTGAATTCCATCCAATCTTTCCCTGATCGGCAAAGATCATATCTAATAGAACACCTCTATTGCTCTCCCACATATCATTCCATTTGATGGCACTCCACTCTCCATTCTGCGATAAGATCTCATGTCCTTTTAAAGGACATTCGCTTCCTGATTTACTATAAACGGGGGATTCGAAGCAATAAAAATAAAATGATTTTGCGCTTCGCTTCATCGCTTAATGGGCAAATGGATGATGCCAATGCGGGCGGGTATGGGTACACGGGGGCGTGGTCGTCTCTGTGGGGGCATGCCCCATGCTTTTCTGCCTTGATTAGCAATTAGCACGTGTCCGTGTCCATGTCCATGTCCGTGTCTTCTCTCGCCCAACGGGCAGCAGCATCAGCAGCAACAGCATTGAGTTATTATGGCGAAGGTCAGGCCATGGCCGAGGCCAATGTCCAGATGGGCGGCGGCGGCGGCCGTCACTGCCACATCCCGCATGGGCGTCGGGGCGGCGTCATGGGGAGCCCCGAGATTAATGATGTTGCCCCGAGTGGTGCTGGCCGGTGCTACCCGTAATCGTGAGGATATGGGAAACCCATTTCTTCTTCGGTTAGGATTTAGGGATTTGGACTTGCTGCAAGGACCCCCATATGCTGCTCATCCCTTCTGGTCTCCCTGTGCAGTCGCATAAATCAAGGAGATTATCAGGTAACGATAGTCGCAGGAAAGGATTTGCATATGAAATTCAGTTGACAGGAGTCTTATTTTTTTGTCGTCCACACACAGCTACAAATGAAGCTCGTTAGAGCGTGTGTCCTGGCGGCATGTCCTGCACGAGGATGCATCCAATTAGTAGACCATTCAATGGGGTGGCAAAGCGTCGAAGGGGGTGGAAAAGTATCATGGGAATAGCTAGCTGATGGATGGATGCTCCCGTTTATTATTTGATCTAAATTGGTGTATAAATCATTTTATACAATAGTTTCCCAGAGAGAGGTCTGATCTACCGTCTCGACACCCCACACCCTGCTCTCGACATATACATACACTCAGCGAAAAGTGGCAACACCCACACTTAAGCTTAATATTTGGGTTTTAAATACAAAACTTAGTGAAATGAAATAGAGGTTACCCTGATTTGGCTCACTGGCTCACTCGCTTCGCTTTTGCTACAACCCCCGGCTCACTCGCTTCGGTAGGAGTAATAGACAGAATACTTAAAAATATGTAAGTAATTGCTAATGAAAAAGGCTTTTCTCTTTACAATTTCCACTCTCGGTGAAATCCAAGTTTAACTATTCGATTGTCACTGCTTTTTTCTCTATGTGTATCCCATATAAGCCACCTTGATTAAGACGTTTAGCTCCTGCCTTCGCTTGGCCACAAATATTATGACTGGCACCCACAAACATAATTAGGATGCTGCCCCACAATAATATTTATCACTCCCTCCAGTGCCACACCCCCCAGAACCCAGAACCGAAATGATTCCTCGAGTCGATCTCCTCCTCCTCCTCGCCCGAAGCTAAATCAAAATCGCACCAAGACTAAAAACTTTGCCAGGCTAATAAATGGGCAGGGAAAAGTTTTCGGTTCGCTCGTTTGTCATTTTCCTGGTTAACTGCTACCGAGTCGAGACGAAGGACTGAGGGAGGGGAGGGTGTAGGGTCCAAGGATAATTGTCAATTTGTTTTGTGGCACCGAAAAGAGACCTCTGATGGGGCTGGGGCAGGGGGCAGGGGCAGGCTCTGTGGTGCAAATAACGCCTGACAGCAATAAAATTTATTTAAGTGGCCTCATAATTGTTAACAACAAGAAGAACAAATATAATAATAAAAGGCAAACAAAAGGCAGCTGCAAGTGAAATGAGCAATTATTAAGCCATGAAAAATGTAAAAACCTCCTCCCAACAACAAAAGCGGCAACAACAACAACAGTTACAGCAGCAGCAGCGGCAGAAGCAGCAGCAGGGCATCATAATAAAGTTATTATTCCAGAAACAGAGAGCGGGTGGCATTTGAGGGGTGCGGGGGCGGGGGAGGGGTACTGGGAGATACGCAAAATACTCAACAATGAAAATATTAATAACGTTAATGAAATTCTCATTTGCTTGGGCGGATAAAGGCACAGACGCTGGGCTGTGGGAGGCTGGGATGCTGGAAGGCGCGAGGGATAATAATGCTAATGAGGAGGGACTCAGTGAGGGGTGGCGGGGCTTGTTTGGGGCGGCGACAAGTGACATGTCAAGGGTTAAGTTAATGCTTCGCAAGGCACAAGGTAGATCACAAGGAAGGTGGGGCAGTCTTGAGTTGGGGTTGCCCTTGCAATCTTATTTACACCAACATTTTAGATTTTGAAAATAATAAGCAAATAAATATATTTTATAATTAAAATAAATTTTTATAAATTATTTCTTATTTTCATCATATAAATTAGTTTTAATAATTACAAATAATTTTTTAAATAAAAAATAATTATTATTATAATATAAAATATTATTTTATATAATTATTTTTAATTTGTATCATATAAATTAGTTTTAATAATTAATAATAATTTTTTTATTTGAAAAAAACTTTTAATAAAAAAAAACTAATTTATATGATAAAAATTAAAAATAAAAAAAATTAAAAAAAAATTAAAAATAAAAATTAAAAATAATTTTTATACATCAAATTTTTACATAAAATTTATAACTTTATTTCCAATTATTATTATAAAAATTAAACATATTTTAGTTAATTTTAAGTTTTTTATATTTAGATTAAATATGAGTCGTAGTACTAAAAAGCATTTTTAATAAATTTAAGTTTGACTTAAAATAAATTCTGTATAATTTTAAGCTTTGTTTGTGTCTTAATATTAGTGTGTTTCTTTTTACTATTTTTTGAAATTTTTTTGTCAGTGTCAGCCTTGAGAGAGAGAGAGAGAGAGAGAGAGAGAGAGAGAGAGAGATATCACGGCTAGCGAGCAGCACAGCCTCACCTTCTCTTTAGCCTACCTTGGCCAGGCATACGTCTTTCCGTTGGCTCTCCACCTCTTGCACCGCCCTCCCTCGCTCTCTCTCTCTCTCTCTCTCTCTCTCTCTCCCTCGCTCTCGCTCTCTCTCTCTCTCTCTTATTCTCTTGTCTCACTAAACAAATATTTGCCCCGCTAAGTAGGCAGCAAAAAACTTTAAATGCCTTTGTGTGCTTGTGCGTGTGTGTGTGTGTGTGGGTGGGAGGGACGTGTCAATATATGTGTGCGTTTCCGTGTGTGTGCTTCTATGTTTGCTTGTGTGCGTGTTTGCGGTCAGTGGCAACATGATTTTTTTTGTCGTTCAACAAACTTGATGAATTTGTCATGAGACTTTGATGACTTTTAAGTACCACCAGAGCCACTGCCTAACAGGAGTGTGTGTCCTGTAGGGCAGGCCAGAACCTACGCAAACTTAATGCATTCAATTATTAAATTGGTTTATTTTCTTACATGTAAAATCGTATAACTTTCAAGTGATTCCCCCCTGTATTTTATTACCAAACTAAGAACCAACTCTTTCCGTTTAAGCCTCATCAAAAAACGTCTACTTGAGCTGTATTTACAGCCAGATAATTAGAAAATAAATTTAGTATTTTGCACAGTAAATTTATTCACTGGAAAACCACAAAATTATGTTTCGAATTTTCCCAGAATTCCTCTACTCTTTTTCATTCTATGCCAAAACGAATTATTATTACGCCTCGCCAATTAAGCACTTGAAGGCACTCCCGCGCCCACTCCCACTCCACGCCCACAATCAATCAGACATAATTCATTCAATCGAATTTTAAACGAGGATCATTAAAGCATAATCAACTTTTTGCAATTTAGTTCGAGACTAAGTAGATTACAGCCATGTTAATTGGCCTGGAAAAAGGCCAGCGATTTGTGGGCGTTTTTACAGAGTATTTAGCTGATTTACTCGGCCACACAGAATCATAGTTCTTTATTGTTAATCTCTCTGGCATCTAGTTACGGGTGGGGTGGGGAGGGGCGCTTTGTTTCGATCCGTTTCGGATTCAGAGTCCGTCAGCCACATATCCAAAATCCATTCCCATGTCACATTTTAATTGCCCTGCCGCTGTCAGCGCTCACCCACACACAGAGAACAGCCAGCGAGCAGCCATTAATTTAGTTAGCTGCAGCATCCACGGGCTGTGGCCCGCCTGCCCCAATCTACCGCACCGCCGGAATGTCATGCAACATGTTAAATAACAAGTGATTTACATTTTCTTTTTTTTTTCATACATTACATACATTCTTCTGGCCAGCATTCCGCGCACGTGCTGGCCATGATTGTAATGCAATTAAATGAATAATTAAATATAATATGCCGCCGGACACATTTGTCCGGCAATGTCCGAATCAGAAACGCAATTCGCGAATATCTTTGCAGGGAAATTCTCGTATTTATCCATAAATAAAATCGATACATTTATGAGCAAACTGTCTATGGAAAGGGGCAACATAGTATTATTCAGGGATATTTTCTATATATTTTTGTAATGCAACCAAACAGATGTGTAATTATGGAATAGGTACAGTTTTAAATGTTACAAATATTATGTGTATGTGTGGCTGGATAAGAGGAGCATGCCTTGCCCTCTAGACATCTATGCGATCCTCATCCTGATGTTCGGGCACGGCATAGGCCAAGGCCACAGGCGAAGGCAACTCTGGACGAACTCCAGCGCGAAGTCATCAAACAGTTGGCGTGCCAGAAAGAAACGGTCCATCAATATTAGCCTTCGTCTTGACAGATGGCTATTGGAACGTCTCGACATATCTTATACAATCTGCTGTACGTTGTGACATTCAGGAGGGTCCCCATGTAGTCCAGATCTGACATAAAGATGGCGCACTGGGTGCCCTTGTCAAAATCATCTGGATACCGGTCGAGCTCCTCGTTTTCTTTGCCCCAGTCCCACACATCGAACCGGATGGGACCGCGATTCGAGCTGAAGGTCAGGGTGAATATGTTGGTGGAGCCCGGGCTAGTGGGATCATACTCCTCACTGAATTCTCCACTTGCCGGTCTTGCCGCAGCCCTTATCGCCCATGATGACGCACTTGTAGTTTGGCACATTCATGGTTACAGGTTGGTCCTGAAGGGTGTATGTTTTTTACAGAGTATTTTACTTAAATGCGCATCCGAATTTCACTTACCACTAAAATAAATTCGTTAAATTATAATTGAAGAAAAAAAGGAGAAAAACTCTGAGCTCTCAGAATATTTGACGCTTGACTTGACAGTGTTGTATAATAACAAATACTAGAGATGGCAGGTGAGGCGCCGCCAACTTAACTTGAATTTGTAACCTCAAATTACCTACTATATTCGTTTCCATAAAAGTACTCACCATTATTGAGGGTGGAGCCGCCAGCGCTGACGCCGTTTCCCTCGCTGCCCGTATCGGTGCTCAAAGCCATCGTCGTGGCCCATAGACAGCCGAAGAGCACCGCGAGATTCATTAGAACTGCTGCAAAGTGATTAAACATGTTGGTTTGCTGGTTTGTTGGCTTGTTGGTTAAACGGTATGGATTACACTTTGTTTATCAACGTTATCAATTATGCAAGAAAACGGTTTTAATTAATTAGTGCAAATGGCGGCAATGCAATTTTTTTGTATCATATTTATTTATTTGTTTACTACTTGTTTTTCTTTTTTTTAATTAAAAATCGCTGCACAGTTCTTGTTACTTGATTGTTTAATGCTGTTTATGTTTTTATATTATTTTTTAAAATGCTGCACATTTAATTGGTATACGAGGGGTACGGGTGCGGGTGCGGGGGTGTTTTTTGCATGGTTTGTTTTCCTGAAATGTAAAGAAGAAATTATGAAAATGAAATGCCAACCATTAATCACAGACTGAAATATAAATTTAAAGTGAAGGCATGGCCCCAATTTGCTTATAGATTTATATGTATTTAAAGGCAGACTCTGCTGATTTATTTGATACCCGACACAGACGACGCCCCCGCCCCCCCCCAGCGACAGCAGACAGGGGACGAGGGGAAATGCTGTGCAAATTCTTGATTGAATTTCGCCTGACGTAAGCGGATTAAAAATAAATTCTATGAGAAAGCATAAAACAACACAACAGAACATAACAGACCACAACCAAACCAAAAGAAAGAGAGAAAAGAGAGAGAGATAGAGAGAGAGAGAAAGATATGGCGGTCATAAAAACGCAGCAGACAAGAGGGACAAATGTGGACCCCCAAGCAGCTTAATCAGTCTTTATCATGGGATTAAACCGAATCATTGATTAATAACCAAATGCCTCTTTCTAACTTACACTCATTGAACGCACTGTACAATGGAATTGGAATGTTCAATTAAGTATATTGCAGTAGCAATTCATTTATTTAAGCTTTAATTTAAACAATTAACTGGCCTTCATTCAAGTGGCTCCTCCATTGAATTGAAATCCATACCACAATTGATATCTCTCATGCCTCAAGTCCCCATCGTCTTAATTAAAACCTAATCAGATACTCCATTAAACGTGGCTCTGACAGAGAATAGTATGAAAAACCCAGACCCCAACCCCTCCCCCACCTCCCCCATTCAGAACCTGGCGTAAACCGCTTATGGGGGGTGGGGGAGATGGAGACTCGATAGCCAAACATAACACTGGAAAAAACAGAAAACACTTTTGAAAATGTCAAAGAAAAGTTTACCAAAATAGTCAGCGAATTAAACACTCGATTTCGAGCGTTTTTCAAGACTAGAAAGTTATCGATCTCACATTCTCAATTCTATGATTTCATTGCACATCTCTAGTTCGATGAAAGCAGCTCCCGATATACACGAAAAGACGCTGAGGATTCTGAGACGCCACCTTCAGGTCGAATCGCGAACCAATTCTGTTCGATGTGTGGGACTGGGGCAAAGAGGATGAGGAGCTCGACCGGTATCCAGATGATTTCTTCGAGGACAGCCAGTGCGCCATCTTGATGTCAGATCTGGACTATATGGAGGCCTTCTTGAATGTCACAAAGTACAGCAGATTGTATAAGATATGTCGAGACATTCCACTAGCCATCTGTGGCAACAAATCTGATTTGAAGACTGACACATTTCTCAAAGAGAATTATGAATTCTTCAGGGGCTTTTTACCATATCGCAATTATAACGAAATATCGGCCAAGACGAAGGTTAATAGTGATGGACCATTTCTTTATCTGGCACGCCAACTGTTTGATGACTTCGCGCTGGAGTTCGTCCAGCTGCCAGCACTGGAGTTGCCTTCGCCTGTGGCCGTCCACCACCATCTTTTCGTTCCCTTTTTTTCGCTCAGTGTGCTGTCAGGTTGCAGTGCCATTGGCATCATCATCATCATCAGGAGCAGTAGCAGTAGCAGCAGCATCCTCCTTCTGTGGTTATCTGTGGCTGCATGTATGTAGATTCTTTTTCCTTTCTGTTTGCCTTCCAGTCATCTCCTGGTCGTGTCATAAGCGCAAAGCAATTTGCTCTGTCAGCTGTTGTTTTACACTCCCGGGTGCCCCATCTCCATATCCGTTTAGAGTCTGCTCGGATCGGCACCATCTCTTGCTACCGCCACTGCTGCTGCTCCTCCACCGATGGATTCTCTATCCTCCATCTCCTTCAATCTCCTTCAATCTCCTTCATTGTATTGCAATATGAATGCATTTCAATTAGAAACGCTTCCTTGGGGCCAGCTGTTGTGGATTTGCCCCGTTCATTCGTTCGTTCAGTCAAAGTTATTGAAATCCATTTGTGAACTTAATTGATTTCCTCGTTTTGCGGACACTTAAAGGACTTTTTGGCCTTGCCGCTGATGATGATCACTCTAAAAGGATTTGCCTCCGAATGTTTGGCATCTCTATTAGCTGAAGTAGTGGCTGTAGCTCCCACAACACTCTCTCTCTCTCTCTCTCTCTCTCTCTCGCTCTCTCGATGTCTGTGCATATTTCACAATATTTCTTCTATTTTTTCACGCCCCAACGATTTGGAACAAGGCCCCTACCCTCCCCCGCCAGACACACACACACACACACACTTCTAGAGGTACTCCCAAAAACAACAACTCCTCCCCTCCCCCCCACAGCCTCTATGTGTTTTTTCGCATGCAAAAACTAGAAACAAAAAAATGGAAAGCAAAAAAATGCTTTTTGTATTATTGCCAAAAGTTATTATGGCGGAGCGGGGAGGAGCATTCCAATTTTGTTTTGTTTCCTTCCTCCCCCTCACCTCCCGCGCTGTGTAACTCCCTCTCCTGCCCCCCTCCCACCCTCACGTTGCGGTGCATACTTTGCGGTTTGACTGGAAAAGTTTTTCCGCTTTCTGCGAAAATAAGGAATGTTGATGTTACGGTGGCGTTTGCTGAAGGCAAATCTTCCGAGTCCCTAACGAAATTTTGCGTAATTTTTATTGGGAAAATGTGAAGTGGGGAAGGTTAATTGTGCTTCATCGAATCATTTGGAGTGTGCATAAATATTAATACATGTATAAATGTATTTAAATATCATCCATTATTCATCCTGATATACGAATAGTCCATTATTCAGTTCAAGTCCTCAACATTTTTTGTATTTTGATTTCTGGAATTAATATATATTTATGATTTACGTTTTTCTGGTATTAATGTACTTCCACATTGAATAATGTTTGAGATCTTAACAGATGGGAATCTCCATTATCTTTTATTATATTTTAAATTTATTTTTTAAATTTCTGAATAGGCAAATACACTAATGGAAAGGGTGGAGGGTTATGGAAGTTATAGAAGTTTATAAAATTATCTTCAGATATTTATATATTTTTTTTATTTTTTATTGCATTGTTACTTCCGTGGTTTATATTATTTCTAAAGTTTTTTTTTTTTATTTTACTTCGATTATTTACTAGAGAGAAAGCCAACCCCAGGCTCACTCGCCTTGCAGTAAAATAATGGGGCGAGGATATTTCTAAAGTTTATACATTTTTTATTTTATTTAGTTTATTTATTAGGACGCCAGTCTACCCCAGGCTCACTCGCCATGCAGTAAAATAATGGGGCGCCGATCTAAAACTTTTTTATATAATATATACAGATATTATTTATAGTATTATACCAAGATTCTACCAAAGTTAAGAGGAACTACATATAACCTGTTTTAAAGATCTCTTCTGTTCTCTTCCATTTCAGCTCCAATAAGCCATCGATTGGTAAGTAGATATATCCTACATACTTTGTTCTACTGGTAGTATTTTCACAATCCCAAAAAGGGTATTCCCATTTTCAACTTATCCAAAAACTAAATCTAACATCAGTTGCCACTAGTTTTTGGCTTTGGCTCTGGCTCTGGCTCTTAAAGCGTTTGATTTTTGCAATCTGGCTAATAGCGAAAAGTCAACACTGCCGCCCAGGGCTTTGATTCGCAACGACAGTGAGTAATGTATGTTTTTTATTTCACTTTTTTAACTCCGATTGTACTAGGAAAGGAGAGCGGGAGGGGGAGGGCGGGGTAATGGGCAATATCTTGACTCTGCAACGGTCTCATCCTGACGGGTTTTCGTTCATTTAAATCAATATTAATAGCGATGTTTACGCCCCGCAGGCAGTGAGGATGCCAGTGCCGTGTGCCGTGTGGCAGTGCCGTTGGTTGGGTACCTTTTTGCAGTCTCCTGCAGTCTCCTGCAATCTCCTGCTTTTCCTGATGAGTACGAACAGAAAAAAAAAACAGAATTGCATGCACGAATGCGCTGTATCCTCCTCAGGGTGTGGGGGTGTGGGGGTGTGCTCCTCCAATGACTCCTTTCCTGTCTGCCTGTACACCTCCTGCTCTGATTCCTGCTTCGACAGTGACTCCTACTCCGTCCTGGAGTCGTCGTCGTCGTCGACGTCGCTGAGTCTCCCACGAAGCATTCATTCGCTTGTGCATAATAAATCAATTTACATTTTCTCTCGCCACACGCAAAAATGAAATGCAAATAATGGCAACAAACCGAGCGAGGATGGAGCGAAGGACAAGGAGGAGTGCGAGTCCTTTGCTGGGGGGCTGGGAAATGAGTGCAAATGAAAGATGTAGGAATGGAACACTTTTCACCGCAGAGATTTACGCGCACTTAAATCACAGCCAACAGAATTGATCGCCATCAATGAAACAGCTGTAAGAATGGGTAAAAAACAGACACCAAGAGGGGAAACCAGTGGGAAAACCAGGGGAATTTCCTCCTTAATTTTCATGCGAATCTTCTTCTTCTTCTGTTGGCCATTTAGGGACTCCCAGGAATGATGCACTTAATGATGCTAATACCCAGCGTTTGTTAGTGCCTTGCATATAGCTTTGGCTGCCACTCAACGCCCTGGGAAAATGGCAATAAGCGAATCGGGAATTATGCAAAGGAGTGTTGATGTAAATCAACAGTTGCTACCCTCCCGTCGTCTACCCAACGGCCATATCCATGACAATGTCCAGGCGCTTAGGTCTTCATAAAAAGGACATTCAGCAGAGGCAGCAGCAGAGGCAGTAGCAGCTGCAGCTGTTAGACGTCCAGGCGCCAAGGGTCTCCAATGAACAGAGGCAAAAAAGATGGACAGGACACACACAGCTGCAAGTGGAATTTCCCTGAGTAATTTAAGGCGGAACAGACACAAAATGTTTTGTCATTGAATTCACAATCAGAGTCGGTACACAAGATTATAATTTTCATAAAATATTCAACACGGAATAGCCCTGAGAATTGGCATTCAGGTTTTTCTTTTACAGAGTTTTTTGGGTTTCCTTTTGGTAGAGCCATAATCCATACAATGCAATCATTTCTTCTGTGGACTTTGCAGATGGATTTTCTTCCTCCCTTTAATTACAACTTAAGCCAGTATCACTTGCCGTATCCGTAACACTTTACCTGTCCATACCTGCCCAGTTTTAAGCTCTTTAAAATCCAAGCATTCTCCACGCCGTGCCACGCATTTCCACCTGGGAAAATGCGTGCCATTAAAGAGAGCTACCTCATTGACAACAAGGCAATTTCTTACTGCATTTAACACGTTGGGCATTCCAGCGTAAAGCGTAAATGCTATTGTTTAATATATATATACATACATACATATATATATAACGTTATGGTACGGTGTGTACATAAAGAAAGTTTCCTTCAATGCCTGAGCAGCGTGATTTTTCATGCGCATAGTTCTGCAGACGGTGGAAAACTTTACCCAAAGAGGTTAATACGCTGGATTCAACCAGAGAGTAGGGTAGAGTCGGGGGATGGACAGAGAGCTGTTCAACGGTTGGCTCAATGGAGCTGCAGTCCCTGCTCCTGGACACCTCCTCCTCCTTGTGGCAGTGGAAGCGCCGCGCATAAACAACTGAAGAAATGAAGCTAAAGCACAAAAGGCAACATTTGCAGCTTCTTCTGGGACGGAGGGCGGAGGGCGGGGACGTGTATCCGCATAAACCAACAATGCAAGACAGCAAAAGTGTTTAATAACTCAAGGCGGGCAGCAAGGCCATAGAAGTGGGGAGGTGCGGGTGTGGTAGTGGTAGTGTTAACGGGATTGAGAGCAGCTGGCCGTAACGTTACCATTAGTGACAGAAGGTCGAGGGCAGGAAATGCTATTTGAGTTGTTACAAATACTTGTTAGGGCGTTTATTATCGATGCCATCAGAGCGCAGATACTACAGACAGCAGTTCGATTGTTTTAATGATTAAAGGGTTGGCAGGGGTGATCGTTTGTTATCGATGACATCCAGCTTTGATATATCTATCAATTTAAGTAGTGATCGATTAATATCTATTAGCTAGCTGTTATCAGTGCACTTATCTCTTCGATTGTTCTATTGATCAGTGGTGATCGTTTTTTATCGATTAAGCAACGATTGGGAGGTAGGTTTTCGATTAATGCTGTTAGAGAGCAAGGAACTTCGATAAATTCAGATTTGAGAAAAGAAAAACCTAGACAGAACTTGAGAACCTTCATAGATCTTGAGAATTGAACTTTAAATTGGAATTTAATAATTTTAAAATATTTTTAATATCTAAATTTATAGAAAAATGATTAAGAGATAGAAATTTCTTTCCAAATATAATTTTTTTTTAATTTTTTAATTTTCAACCTAATTTTCATACGATTTTTATGACTTTTTGTATTTTTATCACTGTGGACTCAATAGGGAAAGCTCTTTAAAAATTTAGTAATAAAAGCCCCATCTATTTGGATTTATAGATAACTTCTTAATGCCTCTACCACATGTTCTGTGATCTTTGGACTCCCGTTTATTGAACCCCTAGATCATGAATAGTATATGAAGTCTAGGGGTGGTCGCAAATGAATCTAATATGTATTCTGTGAATTCAATCTCCCTTTCCGCTTAATCTTCACTCCATTCCGTCTATCCCCTGTGTGCAAATCTCCCCATTATTTGTGCTAATAACTCACCGTGGCAGAAGTAGCAGCAGCAGCGGCAGCAGCAGTGGCAGCAGCAGTAGAATGTCTGGTCGGGTGCAGGGCTCTGGCTGCAGCTGTGGAATATACCATCTGGGGGCGAATTGTCAGAAGGAATCAGCAAATCAATTTATAAATAGACCAGCGAGACGACACAAGAACAACGCTTTTCCATGTTGTTTGCTGCTGTCTTCATTTTTTTATTTGCAACACATAATTTAATTAGTAGGACGATAGACCCAGAGACGCCACAGCCGCCACGAGCCGCGAGCCGGTAAGACACACGAAAATCAACAGCTCGAGCAACGTTGCAACAACATCAATATTGGTGGTGGCATGGCCAATCAAAACAAACACTCGCGCACAATCGTTGATTAAAACCACAATTTTGTAATTATAAATGGATCAGAGATAATATTATTTTTAAGCAACTATTCCAACAACAAAAGTCGCGTAAATACGCCGACAGAACTACTAACGGTAACCGCACAGCGATTCGATTTCGATGGGGAATGTGGGACATGAACGGAACACGACTTCCGCGCGCAACGGTATATTTGGCACTGAGACACGATGCGAAACGATTGAACATGAACGAGCAGCCGAGACGAAACCAAACAGCATCCGAACGGGTTGACTGTCGTGTTCGGTCGTCTGGCAGTCGCTTCGGCTCCAGCCGCCTGTTAAAAAGATAAACAAATGTTGCGGTTGGGCCGTGATTTATGTTGCATTTACATCTGTTTACAGCGGCATTTAACAGGCACACGCACAGGCACACACATCCACATGGCGCTGCTAACAGCTGTCTTACTTTACAGCACTTTTAATGTTTGAAACAAATGCGTGAAATATTCTACGACGGGTTTTATGTTTATCATGTGAGATGAATGTGTGAGCAAAGTTAAAGATCATCTCATCCCGAAAACAAAGGGGGAGGCATCTGTAAGACTAAAGTGCTTTTGGCAGGGAGGGAAGGGAAAATAATTAAGTTGCTGGGATTAACACAAAGTCGGAAATTTTGGGCAGTTCTTGGAAGAGTTTTTCCTTTCGGTGAGTGAGTGCTTTGTCTTTACTTAAAAAACACAACACAATTGATTTCCAGAAAGGGGAAAGACTGTGTAAGCCCTGAGTGGTTTGATAATTTCATGGAAATAAAATACAAGTCTTAAATTTGTACATTTTTTGTTAATGGATATTCATCACTTAAAAAATTCAATTGAGACTACAAATATGCTTCCATAAATACAATGGAAGAACCCTCTTAAGTAAGAACTTCTTAATTATTTTTAATGGAAGAACACTTCTTACATCAGTCCCCTATATACATTTTAGTGTAATCCATCTTTAATTCCTATAGTTTTATAGTTCTTTGAAATATGCATTATATTGTTACATATGTATGTATGTATATTACTATTATCACTGCATAAATACATAGATATATCTATTCTGCCATACATCTCATTATTTTATATATTTATTATTTATCTTTCATTATCTAAAGACTCTTTTCCCAATCCTTTCTCTATAGTAGCTCTAAAAGAGTATTTTATGTTTTACTCTCATATATTCCTTAGTTTTAAGATGTATTTTGGAAATAATGAGTCCAATACTACGAACTTCCAAATTTCGAAAGTTACTGCAAATTTTATTTATTTATTTATTGAACTTCTGATTGCAAATCTCCACTAACCATTAAAACTATCTATAGATACTTGCCCTTAAGCTAGACTAAAATAAAATTTGTCTCATCTTCTACGTGATCTATAAAACCCAAATATTCTGTTATGTTAGTTCTGGTAGAGAATTTCGCAAGGACAGCATAACATTCTTTGACTCGAAGCTAACATTCAGGACTTTAAAGCTAAGAGAATTATCCCTTTAACAGTCTTATGTTAACTCTACCCCTTTAAGTTATATTTAACAGCTAAATGTTATGCCAAAGGCAATACTTTAACTAGAATGTTAGCTTCCTTGACTCAAACCTAACATTCAGGACCTTAAAGGGGTAATGCTAACATAAGACTGTTAGAGGGATAATTCTCTTAGCTTAAGTCATATTTAACAGCTCAATGTTATGCCAAAGGCAATACCATAACTAGACTGTTATCTTAGCTAATGCTCTTAGCTTAATGTTAGGTTTTAACATCCTTTACGAAAGCGCAATACCCCTCCAAACCCAATGCTAACATAGTTACTGTAACAGACGCTCTTACAGCCTCCTGTTAACTATGCACTCTCAAAATATACCGTTATTACTTAACCCCGCGCGAAAATGAAGCTTTTATCCGAAAGCTTACAACCCAATAACTTTCCAAGTTCAATTGAACTTTGAATAGCAGAGAAAGCACTTCATTGCGCTTCCTTTTTGACTTCGAACAACTTGACAGCTCAAAAAGTAAAACCGGAGAGAGCATAGATTGCCCATAAAGAGAGAGAGAGAGAGCATGGGAATCAGCTGATTGTCAAAAGTCGTCGCCCCCACAACCCCGCCGCCGTCAGCTGCCAGCTGCCCGCGAGGGAAAACAGTAACTTTTTGTCGCTTGGTTCCGTGTGCGCCCCCAAATGTCGCTTGGTATCGCCATGGACGCGGGGTGCGTCACCCAGTGACGTCGACTAACGGGCGCATGCAAAACAGTTACGCGTTGTGGTACGAGTACTGTGCGGGTGTGTGTGAGTGTGTATGGCTCTTTGTGTGTCGCGAAGTTGCATTGAAAAACGCTTTTCAAGAGTCAAAACAATAGCCGAAAAAACAACGGCTAAGAACCATAGGCCTTGACCTGAAGCAAGGCAGGCGGAAGGAAGCAGCCGCATCATGAGGCACCACCAATTAACAGCGGAAGCAACAATAAAGTGAAAGCCAACAAAGGACGGTCGGTGGAACGGGTGCTGCCAAAGAGGTGCTGCTCTGTGTGTTGCGGTGTGGCCTACTTTTACGCACCTGCCCTGGAGCCCTGGAGCATGGGTTCATGTCTCGGCAGCTGCGTCACAGCCGCCGCTGCCACCGCCACCAGCAACAGCACATCCACAGCATCGTCTTCCTCCTCCTCGACGGCCTCGTCGTCCTCCTGTGTGACGGCAGCTGCCAACAGCTGGCTTTGGTAAGAGTATCCCATCCCCTGGGAGAGCGCGGTACAGCAGTTAATTAAAATTTAATTTCCGTTGACTTTGTGGAGCGCACAAAAAGCATTCGCCAAATCCAATAAGCGCGGGTCCAATCAATACGAGCTTATGCACTAACCCAAAGAGGGAGGGATGGTTGGTAGGGGTAGGGAGCAGGGGAAAGGGAGGGCTGACTAATTAGCGATAGATTGCTCCATTAAACGGAACACGCTAGATGTCCGAGACCCCCCACTTGGTCGACCAAATTGCATAAGCAAACATAATTTGCGAGTGGGGTCCACTTTGTCCAGAGCTCTCCGTTCCGTTCGATGTTGGAAGGGTCAACAGCCTGAAAGTATGCAATGCTCGAAGGCCTGCATGTTGCCACAAATAATGCCACAGAGGAAAACAACGACGACGACGACGACGACGACGACAACGAAAAGGCTTCCACGGCTATACATATGGAGTGTATTGCACCATTAAGTGGGGGTTGTTGTTGGTCACACATAAACAAGGGAAACAAAAGCCACAAGTTAATCAAATCAAGCGGACGTGAACTTTACCCTATCAAGCGTATACAGAAGCACAAAGAGTGGTCGAACTATGGACATGTTTACTGAAAATTCCTAGACAGAACTACTACTGTTCTATGGGTTATACAAGTTTTTTGAAGAGAAATATGAAAACCAACAAATTGGGAATTGAAAACAGCTGCGATTGTAAGCTTTGCAACACTATCGATCATTATACAACACTATCCAGCACTCTACAACACTGCACATCATCAACCAATTCGATCATGAAACCAGTATACCCCAAACAACAACGCACGAACAAGAAACCCAACCACATTGAAGACCACAAAAGGTGCAACAACGTATGCACTGAAAATACCATTTGCATTTTGCCACTTTCAGGCGTCGCCGGAGACCAAGGGCCAGGGCTAGGGTCGCCACCGACCAGGAGGCCGAGCAGGAGCCGGAGACAGAGCTCATAGCGAGTGGAGGGGGAAGCCAGCAGCGACGCGGCCTTGTCTATCGCATTCTGAAGTTCAAGAGGAAGCAGCAATGCCCCCAGTTCCTGGACAAATACTGGGAGCAACAGCCGAGCTATGCCAAACTACAGAATGACAGGTGCGTGCATGCCACACACTACATATATCCCTAACCCAACCTCCCCCTTTTGTGCAGTGTAATATCCGATATACAGCTGCAGAATCTGGATGTTTTCAAGCTGCTCAATGCCCAGGCAACGCCCAGCAAGGAGACCGAGATGCATGGCCACTATCAACGGATGGCCAGCTCGAGGGCTAGTTCTTCGCTAGATCTGGAGTGGGAGCACGAGTACTCACAGCTGCGGAATTACCAGCAGGAGCTGAGGGAGCAAAAGGAACATCCGGCGGCAGAGAACACCCCACCGATGGCGGCCAAACAACCGCGTTACGCTTCCCTGGACCAACTTGCGACCGCTGCCTCGATGGCTGCCGCCAGCCATGGACGCTATGGTGTAGGACCTCGACATCCCCGTCTGGGCAGCCATCATCGGCATGGTGGCTCCTTCACGCGCACCTCCTGCTGTTCCTCCACACAGAACTCGTGGTCGCACATCTCCACGCCAGAGTCCCTGGAGTGGGATGTCGACGAGGAGCGGGAACAGCAGCTGCAGTTGCGCCAGGAAGACGACAATCTGGACGATGAGACGCTCAAATTGCTGCACCAAATCGAGCAACTGAAGCATCATGTGCTCCAGGAAACAGGAGATGGCCTGAGCATGGGCGCTGCTGCTGTGACCGTCGAGGAAGTAACGGAGGGTCTGCAGTTCAGGGCCACGCATTTTGGAGGCGGCTCCGAGCTGGAGGCATCCATAAGTTGATTCAGACAAGATCGGAAATTGATGTACATAAGGGTATTCTAAGAGATGTAAAAATGTGTGTACAAGACCAGGTGAAGGAGGATCCTTTGAGGAGTGTAGTATATTGTAATAGAATAATTGATTTACTATATAGCAGATATAACAATCGTTAACACTAGACTCCACACAACACAGTGCAGTGCACGCTCGACAGAATGAAATGTAGGTTTTAACAGTACTTGGAACAAGGAATATTACGGGTTTATTAGATCATTTGGTCGGCATTTTAAATAACAAAATTGTAGGATTTTAAAGGCGATTCAAAACTACAATCGATCCATCGAAATTGTAACTAGATATCTGCAGGAGTTCTGATGATAATTTCTGTTCAATCGAATTCTTAATTTAAACCAGTGCTCGGTAGTGTCTTTGCTCTTAACAAAACCCGAACATGCCTGCGGGCGAAATCGTTTTATGGCTTTACACTGGAAAAAGCGAGATAGCAAGTCGCATTGCCGAAGCCGCACGAATATTTTCTGCAGCGCAGTAGCAGAGACTTTTCCTATACTCATACTTTATCACACTATTTGGTATTGAAACTATACATCTACAGAATGTAGTATGTAAGGATTTTATCCCTTTTCTTGACTTTATCGAGCGTGTACTGTACCTGATGATTCAAAGCAATTAAGTGCCTAGCCTTAGCAGATCGAATGGAAATAAACTCCTCCAAGAAACCTTGCCCCCAAAACACGACCATTAACGCCTTCTTCAAGCATATCGTAACCGCAAGATTAGCAGCACAGAGAACACTCAATTTTCCTATATAGAATATAGAATATACATAGAGTATTATCTATTATATATTCTCGCTTTAAAAACTGTTATATTTTGCATGAGAGAGAGAGAGAAATCAACAATCAAACCAACAGCAACAAAAAGCCTATTATATTTTCAAAGTTTATTAATGAAAACGAACAAAATACAAAGAAAATTACGTCCTTATAGAGAGAAAACTATAGAGAGTTATGGGAGAACAGAAAATCCTTATAGAGAACGATAGTTATGGGAGCAACAAAAAGAATGTTTAGTATTAATGTTTGTTTTTTTTTTGGTGTGGCGGTCGGTACAAGTGTGACCTTTCAAAAATCTCATTTATTTATTTATAAACTAAATATTAAAGAAACATTTGTAGAAAATATATAAAGTGTTTTATGTTTGTTTTATGTTCGGGTTTCGTTTAACAATTCGTAACTAAGTATTCGATAAATGGCAGTTTGTGCTTTTCATATAGGACTCTCTAACCGATCTTGCTCTTGAGCTTATCCCAGAACGAGGGCTCAGCGGTGGCCTCCACTTCCAGTTCCTAAACAAAAGAAAAGGGAATATTATTAGAGGGGTTTCTCGGGGAAGGTTTGCGGGTTGCTGCTCACCTTTGCGGGCTGCTGCTGCTGCAGCTGTCCACTGGAGGAGCTGCTGTGGCCGTAGTTGTGGCCTCCATAGCCTCCCCCCAGGCCACTCAGATCCTCCACTTGGACCTGCTGCTGCTGGCCGAGGTCCTCGAAATTCTGGGACTGCTGCTGTCCCGCCTCGTATTTGGCATTCCAGTCCGTGTCCTCCACTTGCTGTTGCTGTCCCTCGTTCCAGCCCAATTCCACCTGCTGCTGCTGTCCCAAGTCCTCGACCTGGGGCTCTTCGCCGGCGGCACGACTCCATTTGCCCAAGCTGGCACTGGCCGTGGCCGAGGAGCCAGTGGGTCCGCCACTGGCCGATGCCGAGGCTCCTCCCACGGGCACATTGAAGGTGTAGTCGCGGCGAGAGTACTCGTAGCCACCGCTGGGCGATGAACCGCGGCTGTAGGGCAACGGGGGCGTGGGTGTGGACAGGATGGGGGCTGGACGTGGGAAGGGGCGTGGCGTTCTAGTGTCGCCCTCCAGTCCGGGTTCGTCTGTCTCATCGTAGGACTCCTCGTACGTGTGCGGTGGCTGATCGCCGCGATCCTTGGAGAAGATGGGCCTGTACACATGCGTGGCATTGGTGCTGCCCGGATCCACAACATATCCACCATCTGCGCTGCCACCCGCTGGCAGATCGATCAGACCCTGACTGAGCAGGTACAGGACACGCCGCCAGATGACCAACTCCTGGCCAAATTTGCCGTAACGGCTCTGCAGCCTGCCCAGCGTCCACTTGTGGGTCTTCTCCCAGTTCTGGGCCTCAGAGGCGGACATCAGCTTGCGGTGATTCACGTACGTCAGCCAGCGGAGCTCGCCCTCGCGGAACTGCTGCAGATCGCTCTGCGTCATGCCATAGTAGTAGGCCACCTTCTGGATGCGCTCCAGCTCCAGCTTCTGCCACTCCTTGAGCTCCTGCACGGAGATCTCGTACTTTGTGGCAAAGTCCTGCAGCAGCTTGGTGTCCTGATTCTGCCAGCTCTTCAGCTGGGTCAGGGTCATGTTCTGAGTGCGAATGAACTCGTACAGGCGATCCCTTTCGCGACGCTGCCAGTTGGTCAGATGATTCAACTGGCGCTGCTCCAGCAGCTGCTCCTTGCCAAAGTTTCCAATGATTATCCGCTGGACGGGGGCCAGCTGACCCAAGCCCACCTGGTAGACCTGCGCCAGTTGGTTCTGGAAGTTGTCGTCGTGGGAAATGAACTCCAGGAGCTCCTGTTCGGTGATCACCAATTGGCTGGCCACCTCCCTTAGGCGTGTGCGTTCCTGTTCGTGCCAGTTGTTCACCTGTCGAACGGTGTCCGTGGTCAGACCCATGTCCGCGAAGCGACTCAGTTTGTCGTGGATGAAGAGGCGCAGTGTCTCCACAGAGATCTGGTATTGTGGGGCCAAGACATGGACATCCCTCAGCAGCAAAGTCTCCAGAGCCTGTCGGCCAATGTCTGGCTTGTTCACGGCCTGCAGGTAGATCCTCTCCAGCTCTTGGTTCTGCCAGGACACGGTCGATCCGCGATCGATCTTTCTCTGATCCAACAAGCGCTTCAGTTCATCCTTGTACCAGGCCTTGAGCTCCTCGATGGTCACGTGGTACTGCTGGATGGCCTCCTGCAGGTGCTTCTGGTCGTTGTTCAACCTGAGTTCCAGCTCTTCGATGGTCCATTTACGCTGCTTGCGCTGCAGCTGATTGATCAGATCCTGAATGTACTGCTGCTCCTTGATCTGCCATTGCTCCAGGACGACGGGCACTGTGATGAGACCCTCCTTCTGGGCACTGCTCTCCAGCCAGAGGTGGATTTCCTCGACGGTCACGTGGTACTGGCGGGCCAGCTGCTCGTGCACGGCCTTGTTGCGGATGAGGTAGCTCTCGAACTCCTGGCGGGTCATGGGACGCCACTTGGTGACGCTCCTCAGACGCGACAGCAGATCGTTCTTCCACGAGGGCTGATCCTCCCAAATGTTGACAATCTCCTCGTACTTGACGTTGTTCTGTGGCCGATCAATGACTCCTATGAGAGAGAGACGTGCCGCCTCCTTTTGCACCCACTTCTCCACCTGCTCGACCGTCACATGGTAGTCGCTGGCAATGCCCTTCATGCGCTGCTTGTCGCGCTTCAGGAAGTCCACGAACTCCTGGTAGCTGGCGCCGTTCCTCTGCTGCTGCAGCCAGTCGTTGAAGCCCTTGCTAATCTGCTGCTGCCACTGGGTCTGCTGTTCGAACTGGACCAGGCCAGAGCTCTGCAGACGCTTCAGTTCCTCGCGGGACCACTGCTCCACTTGGTCGATGCTCACGTGATGGGTCTGGGAGAGACTCTCGAGGCGGGCATGGTCCTTGGTCAGCTCACGTTCCACATCCTCGTAGGGCAGCTCCTGCTGCTTCTTCAGCAGCAGCTCGATGAGACGCTGCTGCTCCAAGGCCTGCCATTTGGTGAGGTTCTCCACCTTGCCCTGGCCCGTGGTCTTCAGGTTGACCAACTGCTGGCGCAGCCACTCCTCAATCTCCACCACATTCACGGAGTACTGATTGGCCAGCTTCTGGAGACGCTCTCGCTCCTGATTCAATTCCATCTCGAACTCCACGTAGGTCAGATGGTTCTGCTGTTTGACCAGGTTCTGCAGGCGCTCCAACTCGGAGACTTGCCAGGCACTGAGGCTCTTCAGCGACGACTCCGTGTCGCCACGCAGACGCTTCAGCTCGGAGATCATCCACTGCTCGATCTGCTCCACACTGAGGCGGTACTGATCCGCCAATTGGTTGAGATGGGCACGATCGGCCAGCAGTTTTTGTTCGTACTCGGCGGTGGACAGACCGTTCTTGTATTCGGCAATCAAATTCTTGATGTAATCGCGTTCCACCAGCTGCCAGTTCTGGAGCTGCTCCATTTCGAATTGTCCCTTCTTGTGGAGATCCTCAATGACCTGCTTCACATAGGCCTCGACCTCCACCACACTCACATGATGCTGATCGGCGAGCTTGATCAAGAAACGACGATCGTTTTGGACCTGCAAAAGATACAAAAGTTAAGAACTAAAATCTTCAGAGAAAGAAAGAGCATCTTACCTTGGCCTGGAACTGTTCCAAGGTGATGTTCGAGTGCTGCTGCAGGAGCGACAGGATCCTCTGCTGTTCGGTCCTCTGCCAGGCAGTCAGCTGTTCAATGTTCAGTTTTCCCTGCTGCTTCAAGCGCTCAATCTCCGTCTGGACCCAACGTTCGATCTCCTCCACGGACGTGTGATACTGGAAGGCCATCGTCTGCATGTGCTCGCGATCCTTTTCCAGCTCTGCCTTCAGCTCCTCGGCGCTCCATTGTTTGTTCTGGCTGATGAGAGCCTCGAGGCGTTCGCGTTCCGCCAGCTGCCAAGAGGTCAGGTTGTCAATCTGCAATTGACCCTCGTCGCGCATGCGTGCCAGTTCCTGCTTCATCCAGAGCTCGATCTCCTCCACCTGGACGCTGTACTGGCGCGCCAGGCGTTCCAGCAGCTCACGATCCTGCCGCAGACGGGCCTCCAGCTGTTCGGTGGACTTGTACTGCTGCTGGGCGAGATTCTTCAGATGGAGACGCTCCACCTCCTGCCAGTTGGTGAGCTTCTCGCTGGGCTTCAACAGACCCATGCCAATGAAGCGCTGCTCCTCCTTCTTCACAAACTGTTCGATCTCCTCGATCTGCACGTTGTGCTGCATGGCCAGGCTCTGCAGCTGGGCCCGATCCTTCAGCAGCCACTTGTGGAACTCCTCGACGGTAAAGTCGCGATCCTGCACCATGTTGGTGAGGTTTCCGCGCCACTCCAGCTGCCAGTTCTTCAGGCGCTGCATCTCGATGAGACCCTCGTCCTGGAGCTTCTGGATCTGCTGCTTGATCCACTGTTCGATCTCCTCCACACGCACCTGATGCTGCTGGGCGAGACTGTAAAGATGGGTCTGATCGCGGCTGATCTTGGTCTCGATCTCGTCAATGGACAGATTGTTCTTGTTGATCAGATCCAACAGGCGCTGACGCTCGATCTTCTGCCAGTGATTGAGCTCCGTCTCCATCCGCAGACGACCCTCGCGCTGTAGGCGATCGCCCTCCGCCTGGATCCACTTCTCGATCTCCGACACCTGGACATTGTAGGTGCTGGACAGGTCCTGCAGGCGGGCACGATCGGCCAGGAGTTTCCGCTCAAAGTCCTCCAGGGAATACTTGTTTTGTTGGACCAATTTGGCGATCTCCACGCGCTCGACCTGCTGCCAGTCCTTGAGAGCCTCGGCCTTGACCAGGCCCTCGCTCTGCAAACGCAAAAGCTCCTTCTTCAGCCACTCCTGGATGTCCTCGACGCGCACCTGGTAGGTGTTGGCCAGCTCAAAGAAGTGGGTCTGGTCGCTCTTGATCTTGGCCTCCAGCTGCTCGACGGTCAGGGAATTGTGCTGGACGAGCTGCTGCAGGCGCTCGCGCTCCTTCTGCTGCCAGAGGACCAGCTCCTGTTCGACCTCCTTGAGCAGACCCTCCGACTGGAACTTCTTCAGCTCGCTCTTGATCCAGCCCTCGATCTCCTCGACCTTCACCTTGTACATGCGTGCCATTTGCTCCAGCCTGGAGCGGTCATTGATGATGGAGTTCTGGAACTCCTCAATGGTCAGCTGATTCTGTCCCACAATGTCCCGGAGATTCGTACTGACGCTGATTTGCCAGTCCTTGATGTGCTCCTCCAACTGTTGCTGTCCGCGCACTTGGAGACGCTGCAGTTCCTCCCGCTGCCATTGCTCCAGCTCGTCGACGCTCACGCGGTACTTGGTGGCCAGATTCTGGATGTAGTTGCGGTCCCGGATCATCTGCTGCTGCAGATCAGCCACCGAACCCTGATGCTGGCGGAGAATGCTCTCGAGACGCGACCGCTCCGAGCTCTGCCAAGCGGAGATCTTGGATACCTGTTCGTTCTGCTCCTTGATGAGATCCCCGATGCGGGCCACTTCCCCGCGCAGCCATTGGGTCTGGTTCTGCATGTCGCCCTGGTACTTGATCGACAGATCCTTCAGGCGCTGCTGATCGTTCCAAATGGAGCTCTGGAGGGCGGCAATTGTGGCGTTGTGCTGACGAATCAGCTCATCCAGACGCTCCTGCTCTTTGGTGTTGTCCTCCGTCAGAGAACTGGACGAGGGATAGGTCTGAACGGGTCCCTGTGGCACGTATGGCACGTGGGGCACCTGTGGGGCCAGGGATTGGTTCACCTTATCAAAGTGCACGTACAGACGCTGCAGTTCCTGGCGCTGCCATTGCTGCAGTTGATCCTGACTGACGCCATGCTGCTGGGCGAGCTGTGACAGCTTCCTGCCGTTCTCCTGCTGCCAGCGATCAATGTCCTGGGAGGAGAAACCATTCTGATGGATCAGCCAGTCCAGGCGACTCCTCTCCTGCCGCTGCCAGGCACTGGCATCCTGCACCTGCGACTGGTACTGACCCAGAAGCGCCTGATAGCGGGACAGTTCCCTGCGGTGGAACTCCTCCAGCATGGGCAAGGTGATGTGATAGCGCTGGGCCACACCCAACAGACGGTCCTCCTGCTGATGCTGCCAATCCTCCAGACGCTGGGGCGTCGTCAGATACCAGAAGAAACGTTCACGCTCCTCCCGCTTCCATTGCTCGTCGCGTGGCACCGAGGACTGGCCAAAGGGACGCTGCTCATCCAGGACCAGTTTGCCATCCTGCCAGCGCTGCTGCGACTCGGAGCCACCCACAGAGCTGGTGCCATCGGGATGGGTGGTGATGGTCTTGTTGAAACGACGAATGACCACAGTGGAGCTGGAGCCAGGGGAGCTGATCTGATTGTAGGCACTGGGCAGAGCCAGGGATCCGTCGACATTCACCACCGAATTGTAGTTCATGACAGTGGGTTCCATGTTCTCGCGCACCCAATCGTGGATGGTCTTCTTCCTCGTGGTGGTGGTGGTGGTGATGCTGCCAGCTGGGATCGACTGCGACTGCGTGAGGGAAGCCTGATGGCCAAAGTTTCCGGTGATCTTGGTGGCCTCTGTACAGTTCCTGTGGACCACATAGGTCTTGCCATCGATGACCTTAACCTCTGCGGGATAGGCATAGTTCTTGACCTCATCGAAGCCACTCAGATCCACGGGCTGGAAGGAGCTCAGGTCCAGGCTCTGCTGCAGATTGCCGCTCACGTTGGTGGAGAAACGCTCCAGCAGTTCGGCGGCCTTGGACTCGAAGAAATTCTGCTGCGAAATGGTGGCATAGCTGATGCTGCCCTGTCGCATATCCGCCACCAGCTGTTGGGCTACTTGCGAGCTCAAGGCATCCAATTGGCCAGCACTCTTGCCGCAAAGATCCATAATGGAAGCTGGCCAAGTAAATGGGTTATAGAAAGGGCGACTACAAAGGGGGACAGCAAAGACTCACCACTCCAGGATCCTGCATAGCCCAGGCTGGATCCTTGGGACAGAGCATTGAACTCCTGTTTCAAATGATTGGCCAGCTCTCGCACATCAGCGTAGTGGGCATAGGCCCAGCTGCTCAATTGAGGAGACGACTGCACATAGGAGGACTGGGACGTCTGTCCGCCACCATAGGATGACGACGACTGACGGGAGCTATAGCTAGATCTGGAATAGCCATCGTAACCGTGACTAGTGGCCAACGCCAAGAGCAGGGCACACACACCCAGAGCTCTCATACCGGAAAACCTAGGAGAACAAAATAATAGAAATAAAAACTATGTCATTCATAAATGAATTGCAGCAAAAAAAAATAATGGAAATCGAAATTGCCTTCTGGAGGGCCCAAAGTAATAGAGTAAAATATATTATATTTTTTGGGCTGCCGATAAGCCGACAGTGGAAGTGGAATCTAGATCAGAGCACCGTTGATTATCGCGGTCTATGGGTCGCCAAAAGGTTAATCAGGCGATAGTATAAGGCGTTCTATACGAAAGCGGATCGTATGGATCGTATGGAATATGCTAGTCAGCGTCGTCTCAATTTGGTTCTTATTTGTTTCGGGACCTTTGGTGGCCCCCAATTCCCTTTCCATCCGGTCTTTGGTGATAATGAAATACCCATGGACATGGCAACGTGTCCAAAAACAAAAAAAAAGCAATATATTTCCTCTTTTAAGTGAAGGAAAAACACCTTTGACAAACCAACAACACACATTTTTCTTTCTGTCTCAAATGGTGTCACACACATGCATTTTTCATGAATTTTTATTTCTGGAACGCCACTGCAGGCGCTCTTCAGGCGGCTGGTTTATTTATAAATTATATTATTTTTATTTTTAATTAGATGCAAGTTTTTTTCGGCTTCTAATTTTCGAGTGTTATTCAAAGAGTTTTCTTTTTCTACTCACTTTTCTATGGGTATGCACTTGTCCCTTGACTATGTCTTGGCTTTCGTTTCACAGGACACTTCACTGTACTTTCACTCAAATTTCTATATAGCTTTACCGTTATGCTAGGCGTCGTGTGTTTTTTTTCGAAAAAGATAGAACCGTTGCGCCTCGTGGCGCTGCCGCAACTGACAGCCGAGCGGCAGGCATTGAATCTTTTATTGGAAAAATCTCTCACAGATAGAGAATGACACAGAGAGAGAGGCAGAGACAGAGACAGAGAGAGATAAAGAGCCAGGGAGATGTTGAAAGCAGAGCATTGGAGAATCTTCTGAGAGATTCTCTTATAATTTGGGTGCTCTTTGGGAATTTCCTAAGTCAAAACCGTAAATACATATCACAAAGAAAAGACAAGCTACGTCATGGCCCAAACAGAAAGCCGGTCCGGTTTATGAATGGCAACGAATCGCATTAGATCTCTTAATGATCTCATAAATGAATCACAAGCCGGTGGCTGGCTCCCCTTTAAATTTGTTTGCACTCCGAACGGGCAATAGATCAATATACGACTGGAAGTAATACGAATATAAATGAAATGCGTGATCTCATGAGACTGCAGCTGAGATTCTTATAGAATCTCTCGTGTATTACATGTCAGTTTCGGGGGGCGGCCGGAGATTTTGGTGTGTGGGCGAGTGTGTTTAACGAGTGTCTGTCTGTTTGGGTGTTTGGAAGGGGGGTCTGTGAGTGATTCAAAACAATTAGACAAGAAATATGCAAATCTAAAAGTGACCTTGGAGCCTCGACCAACTGACATTTCAATTGGAATAGCGAAAAAACCGCAAGGGGTTAAACCGGGGCAGGTTTTTTTCAGCATCCTGGCTGCCACTTAGAATTGATCTAATTAGCATTCAACCACAAGATGATTATACAATATTTGGAGACCACTGTGTGGTGGGATTTGGGGTTTTTATTTCATGGAATTGCGTGCCAAAAATCAACTAGATTTGATAAAAGATATTTTTTCCCTTGCTCTTCTTAGAACTCATTAACAGGTAGCCCATGGGTCGTCATAGTGCCCTGTGGCATTCTTTCTTTACTTTGCTTTCGTTTCTTTTCGTTTTCTTTACTAGGAATCCCCCAAAGCACACCATAGACCACAGAATTTCAAGTGCTCTTTGTCAAAAAAAAAAGATACATTCTCTCAAATCTCAAAAAATCTCTCTCCCAAAAACTCATAAATCATTGACCGACCGACCAAACATTATGTTTGGCACGACGAGGTGCGGTGCGGTGTCTGTGTCTGAAATATTGCATGTGACAGGTCACGGGGTGAATGCACGATAATGCCTAAAGGTGGATCTGGACATCGCAATCAGGCGTTATCGCACTTTAAGGAATGCAATAATGTGTGCAGACATCTTAAAACTTTCTTTTTGTGCAATAATGCCTGAAGGCGTGCAACCAGTCATTGTTGCATGCACCCCACATGTCACAATGCGTTCTAAATAAATGAGAAGATTTATAAATAACACAAAAGCAATTATTTGAATTCATTAATTATTCACTGGTGTTACTCATAAGCAGAGCGTAGACAGTCAGGGAGTTCTTAGAAAAAAATGTAAACAACAAAAAGCACAAAATTAATATTTCGCCAATATCCGGTTTTTAGATTATTTGTTTTCAAGTTCAAAATAAGATGTAAGCGCCATCTATTGGTTTTAGTGCTGTAAAACACTTCATCAAACACAGCAAAGTTTGTGTATTGAACATCCTTTTCTAGGTCACACACCTTGCAATACTTATCGATGAAAGCTTATAAAATATTCCTAAAAATATCGCTTAATGGACTCACCTTGTTCTGCCAACACACCCATGTAGCTCAGGTAGATGTGATGTAGAAATCTAGCCCTATTTTGTTTAAACTTATTTTAAAAATTAGTCAATCAAATTGATTACCTAAAAATTAGTCAGTTTGCTAGAAAATGTATTCTTTTATTTGTTAAAATTATTTGTTTAGTGCACAGTGTACCAACTAAAAACACAAAATCGAATATGTACAAAGTAAAATAACGATAGAGACAAATGGAAGAAGAAGCACAAAATACGTGGTGTTTTGGTTTTCGCTAGAAACTTGTGGACGAACTTGTGGAAATAATTGAGTAAAAAACGCCCAGAATTAGTGAGAATTAGTTGAAAATGTGCCAGCTGTGCAACATAGACAAAATACGGGTAAAACATAAACTGTCATAGACCAGAACGCACCATGGGCATGGCCATCCTTCAGGCAACCGAGAAAGTGAACGCGGAAGTGGAAGCCACCACCTGTCCACCTCCAGAGAAGGTCAAGGAGCAGCAACAACAACATGCCAGAACATCCAAACGCGTTCAGTTCTATCGTTTTGCTTTGTTCTTCATTGCGGGGAGCTTTGCTGCTTTCTCCTTTCACGCGTTGACATCATCCAGCTGGCGGCTGCGACAATTGCATCATCTGCCCAATGCCCACTATCTGCAGACGAGGGACGAGTTTGCCGTGTACTCGGTGGAGGAGCTGAACGCCTTCAAGGAGTTCTACGACAAGAGCATCAGCGACAGCGTCGGATCCAGCTATTCGGAGGCGGAGCAGACGAACATCAAAGAGGCTTTGGGGGCGTTACGCCTCGCCCAGGATATGCACCTGTCGGGCAAGGATGACAAGGCCTCGCGATTGTTCGAGCATGCCCTGGCCCTGGCGCCCAAGCACCCGGAGGTGCTGCTCCGCTATGGCGAGTTCTTGGAGCACAATCAGCGCAACATCGTCCTGGCGGATCAGTACTACTTTCAAGCTCTAACCATCTGTCCCAGCAACTCGGAGGCGCTGGCCAATCGCCAGCGTACGGCAGATGTGGTGCAAACGCTGGATGAGCGCCGCCTGCAATCGCTGGACTCCAAAAGGGACGCCCTCTCGGCCATACACGAGTCCAGCTCTGCTCTGCGTCGCGCCAAAAAGGAGGCCTACTTCCAGCACATCTACCACTCGGTGGGCATTGAGGGCAACACCATGACACTGGCCCAGACGCGATCCATTCTGGAGACACGCATGGCCGTCGACGGCAAGTCCATCGATGAGCACAACGAAATCCTGGGCATGGATCTGGCCATGAAGTACATCAATGCGAGCCTGGTGCAAAAGTAAGACCTTAAATGCATTCACTTGAACATTTCCTAATGGAAAAATGTCTTTAAAAGATTGGAAATAACCATCAAGGACATACTGGAGCTGCATCGTCGGGTTTTGGGACATGTGGATCCCATTGAGGGCGGTGAATTTAGACGAAATCAGGTTTATGTGGGTGGTCATGTGCCGCCCGGTCCTGGGGATCTGGCCCTGCTGATGCAACGCTTCGAGCGATGGCTGAACTCCGAGCACAGCAGCTCCCTGCATCCCGTAAAGTGAGTGGCAGCAACCTCCAAAATCCGGGATTTACTCAAAGATTTGGTTTATTCGTAGCTATGCTGCCTATGCCCACTACAAATTGGTGCACATCCATCCCTTTATCGATGGCAACGGGCGCACTTCGCGTCTCCTGATGAACACCCTGCTGATGAGGGCTGGCTATCCGCCCGTAATCATACCCAAACAGCAGCGCAGCAAGTACTATCACTTCCTGAAGCTGGCCAACGAGGGCGATATACGCCCCTTTGTGCGTTTCATTGCGGACTGCACGGAAAAGACGCTGGATCTGTATTTGTGGGCCACCAGCGATCTGCCCCAGCAGATACCCATGCTCATCCAAACGGAGAGCGAGGCGGGCGAGCAGCTGGCACAGATGAGGTCACCACACATTGCCGCCCAAAGCGAATCTGTACCGGAGTACTACGAGTTCTCCGGCTCCGGATTCCAGCCCTGACACCCAATGGCAACCCACCAATTTCTTAGCAAATTCTTTCAGTTATTTATATTTGTGTATATTTTTATTTAGCAAACAATTCCGCTTTTGTCAGACTGTGATCGTATTTAAGCTTAAAGAACTAACCAAAAAAAGTAACAACAATCTGCTGCGACAGATTATGCAAATCACTGCACAAGGAAATCAATCAGAAGTGCTCTATAAATTAAGTAGCAATTTGTATTTGTATAAACCCAAACAGCTGTGTGGCGTTTATTCCAAGTTCCGGGGAATACCGAGTGTGGTTCCTGAACAGCGTGTGTAAATATGACATATCCTAAGAAACAGATTTTATACTGTTGGTTTTTCGTTGAGTATTGTTTTGTGTGTGTTTTCATAGAGAGATCTAATAGATCAATACAGATATCTAATAGATCAATAGAGAGTTCTAACAGATCAATAGATAGATCTAATAGATTGGGGTGTTCTTGTGAATAGTTTTTGAACTGTGGATTGGTAATGCTACAAAAACTAGAAGCTGAATTGATTAAAGACAGTAAATATATCTTTAAAGGGCGGATATTTATAAAGTAAACCCCATTGCGAGGCAGAACAACCAGAAAATATTGTAGTAGCACGTGTAACGATTGAAATTCTCATACATTTCAACAGTACAAACATTTCTTAGGTTTTTTTGAGTAATCACAAGAGAGTACCACAAAATTTCTTTCTCTGATCGTTCATACTCTGTATGTAGAGTCATGTAGAGTCATCTGTAGAGTCATGTAGAGTCATCTGTAGAGTCATCTGAAGAGTACATAAATCAATTTCTTTTCTAATGGAATCAACCTCCAAATGGGTTATAAATTTGTTCTTTTTGTGTGATAAAGTATTTCCTATAATTGTGGAACGTATTTTAAATACATCGCTTAGCGATCAACAAATCATTGTCAAACTTAAGTAACTTATTATTGCACATTTGTGAATGTAAAAAGACAGCTTCGATCCCTTACAACTTGGCGCGCTTCAGGTAATCCTTGTAGGTGACATCGCGCCACCATTCGGGACGTTCAAAGACACCAGGCGTGGACACAATTGTCTTCTGCAGATGCTGATAGATCTAAAAGTATAGAAAGAAAATTAGCAAGAGAAAGCAGGATTAAGGACTACTGAACATACATTGCCATCACTCATGCCCAGCGGCGAATTGAGAATAAAGTCTGTGGGTGCAATGGCATCAATCAGTGCAATTGCCTCATCCTTCAGCACTGGCAGCAGCTGCAGTATGCCCTGCTGGTAGAGCTCAATGTGTGCGCTATCGCGGAAATAGCCGCCCTGATAGAATATCGACGAATACTTGGTGACCAAATGGGCGCCATAGAATGAGAGCAGCTGCTGCAGCACCTGCTTCTCAGCAGAGGCGGGCAGACCGTTCACAAACTTGTAGAACACATAGTAGATGGTGCGCTGAAATGGGGTTCAAGGCAGGTCAGATTATGCTCATGCCAAAGGTCAGACTCAAGGACACTCACCTCTCCATAGATAATGGAAAGTTTCTGGGCAGCAAAGACCTGAATGTTGTTGCGAGTCTCGAAGGCGTCCTTGCCCTCGCGCTGCAGTTGCTCGGCCCGCTTGACAGTGGTTTCCAGCTGCCAGGCGGTGAGCCAGTTAAGAGCCTTCAGGAGACCTTAAAAAGGAGTAGGATTAAGCCCTGAAAATCCATGAAAAGTCGTTCCACTCACTGTTGGCATCCAATGCTTGGGCCGGGGTGCGCTCCTCTGCCTTGGTCTTCAGAATGCTATCAATGTCGCTCAGGAAGGACACCGTTTCCAGCGGAGAGACAGCCTTGAAATCGGCATTGCCACGTCGCAGACTGACCAACCAATTGGAGGCCTGCTGGATGAGCGTATTGTTCTCGCCCTCGTATGTGCAATTGGCGTCATTGTCGTTCCTCAGATCACCCAGACCAGCGGCCTTAAGATAACCATGTCCACCGCAGGCCTCGCGACACTCCTGGATGCCATCGCGGGCAGCCCAAGTGGCCACCGGCTTGAGGGCCGACGAAATGGCATGGATTTCCATGCCCGCCTTGGACGTGTCCTCGCCAGTGAAGCCCTTCATGGTCATGTCCACGTTCTCCTTGCCAATCCACAGCGTGGCCACACGCAGTGCGATTGTGGTGGCCAAGTGGGGAATGAGACGATACTGCTGCGACTGATACTCAATCACGGGCCACTCCGTCTGACTGTTGTTGGGCCCGAACTGCCTGCGGCTTGCTCCATAGCGGGTGGCAATGGAGACGGCCTTGCTCAAGGCCACATACGTGATGGCTGTGATGTTGACGCGTCCCTGGGAGAGGGCGCCCAGCGAGGCACCCAGTCGCTTGCGCTCATCCTTGATGGGACTGTTGTAGTTGCCCTGGGCATCAATGTCGCCCGTTTTGGACAAGAGGTTCGCCTTGGGAATGCGATACTGATTGAAGCTCACAAAGCTGCAAAGAAATGTCATTATAATCCTTCTGTCAGCAGCCTATTTGGTGGAACCTACCCATTGTCAATGCCATTCAGGCCGATCTTCTCGCCCATGTCGCCCACCGTGACACCCGGGAAGGGCAGCAGCGTGCGCTCATCGCGAATGGGCACCAGGAAGGCCTGCAATCCCTGATGCTTGTCGTCAGGCACAAACAACTGCGCATAGACAATGGCATGGGTGCATGTCTTGCCGAGATTGCCCACCCAGCACTTGGATGCCTCAAAATCGGGTGTGTGGATGATAAACTCCTTGGTCTTCAGATCATAAGTGGCACGGGTGCGCATGCCCAGTGCATTAGTGCCGTGCGAGAACTCTGTGAGGGCATAGGCGCCCAAAATCTTATTGTCGGAGATCTTGGCAATGTATTTGCCCAAACGTCCCGACCCGTTGGACACCAGGGTGCTGGGGAACATGCCGTTGGAGAGGCCAAACTTCACGGAGGTGCTGAAGTCATAGCTAAAGATGGCCTGACCAAAGGCCAACAGAAGATGAGGTGTTCCCAAATACTAAAAGGGAGGCATAACATTAACAATGTTCGATTTCGCAGATATGACGTGTCCTTACCTCATTCACGCCAAAGAAGTGCTGCTCCCAGAGCAGATGCTGCCGCTTGTTGGCCAACTCCCGTGTGCGCTCCAGTGTGGCCACCTCTGGCTCCCTTTGGTAGTCGGGGTGCTGCTCCATCCATTGCCATACCTTGTGCTGTATCGAAGATGGGTTGTAAGTTCGATTAGTCAACGACCCAGATAAGAAGGCTTCGCTAAGATTAGATGGCGGGTTAAGTGCACTTTCTACGCAGATAACACCCAACACGGGCAGGCAGCCGCACAAAACGAGACATTGTACTTTGTACCCGCAGAACAGAAGCGATTGCTCAACATTTAATGCTAGGCCAAAGCAATTACAATGTAATTAATGTCGCTCATTACCTTTAGTCGAATGTGGTCTTCGCCCTCTAGGATCACATTCATACGCTTGTAGCAGAAGCTCGCCTTCTGTCTGTAGGCGTCCAGGGGTCCGCTGCGGAACTCCGGAAAGATCTTCTTGTCGTCAAAGAGGTTCCCCGCCTGCTGGCCATTCTCCACTTCGCTGTAATAATCCGATAATGATGTTAAAATCTCATTTATTTGGTTGACGGCGGTTTTCCCGTCTTCGGCGCTGGCCATGGCAGTTGTTGAATGTATCGATATATCTGTAGATACATGCAACGGCGGCGGGAGGTACTCACTTGATTGCAACCATGTCTATCGCTCTCTCTTTCCTTTGGTTCGTTTTGTGTGGGGGATGTGCTAACGGTCACGGCTCTGCTCGAACTGTTTGAAAATTAACTAATGCCGAACTATTATTGGAAAAATTCGAAGAAAAGTGGTCATTCAGCGATAAGATTTAGGCAAGCTTATCCGCATTTCATGGCCAGTCGGCCGGCCTGGCCCTGCTATGAAACCTCTTCAAGGTGTGCATCCGCCTTGGATAAGATAAGAGATCCCACAACATGTTAGTGGCCCAAATTGTTGACCACTTATTCGATGGATGGGCAGCGCAGCTGGTTGTTAGTTTATTTTTACAAAATCATAAATTAATTTTGTTATCAGAAGGAAGAGAAGCGGAAGATATCGATAATTGTTGTTTCAGTGTTGAATTGCATCTACAGACATTGGCGCGTATTCAAATTTGGTTTTCCTCTTTTTGCCCTGCCTTATAGATTACTGTTTGATTTTTATCAAATTAATTGTGAATTTGCAGAGATAGTATTGAACAAACACTTGTGAAGTTTAATTTTTATTATCTTAGATAATAAAAAGTACTTATATGTTTCTTCATTATGCCATTGATATCCTAAATGGAGACTAGAGCTACGTCCCGACCAAAATCCGTATTACTATGATAGGAATAAAATGCTATATGTCTTGCGTGTCGAGCGGAACACTCATTAGACTTGGTGAATATGGATGTATAGGCAGAAGGACCAGGATGGACTTGTGGCTCGCTGTCTGAATTTCTGAAACAAACAGATATATATGTATCCTATTATAACTCTAAGCAGGGAAAATTACACTTGCCACACTCATTAATCAATCCTATGAAATATAAAGGAATCATTTGTCTGATTTAGTGCCAATCGAAGCTCAGATTGCATGGCCAAATACGCACTTGTAATGTTTTCTAATTGTCGTGTTTGTGTAGTAGTATTAAAAGTAATGAAATTCTGTGTATGGAGTGCTTATTTCACTCTACTTATGTGAGTTAAAATGCAGAGTAACAAGCGTTAAAACAATACAATAACTATATTCATCTAGAAGTAATATTTTTGGTGTATTACAGGTAAAAGATGTGGTGCCTGATAGGCAAGGTTCTTCTAAGGTTCTTGCTGATTAAAAGCATGGAATAACTAAATCATAATTGGGTAAGTGTTAAGATAATATTGAGACAAGCCAAATATTTTTCTTGCGATTGAATGATGATTACTTATTTGAATGTTCCCATTTTTATACCCGGTACTCGAAGAGTCTAGAGCAACCAAACTTTCTATCCAAACTCCTGTGATATCAATTCAGCACGAGTTTATTTGCCACGCCCCTTTCCGTCCCCACAAAGGACAAAAATCTGTGGAATCCACAATTTTTAAGATAAATGAAAACCAAAAACGTAGAATCATGGAAAATTACCATATCTACCAGATTGCCGAATATGGATCAGGGTGGATCATTATTATGGCCAAAAGAAACAAATTAAATTTCTGTTGCTACGCAACGCCTGCCAAGCGCTCACTCATTCCCTCTCTCTCTCTGTCGCAAATGTGTAGTTATACATGTAGAAATGTAGAAGCAGATGTAAAAAGCAATGCAAACAAAATTGGAAACGTATAATATTCCAAAAATGATTTGAATTCATTTTTTGAAATATTATTTTTTATCCAAAATTTAATTTGTCCCTTTTGGGAACATATAATAAATTGCATAAATCGCAAGCTCATATATGTACATATATGCATATATACTGTCTGAGTACCGGGTATAAGGTAGAGCCGCGGCCTTTGCCGCGGCTCACAACGTTCCCCCTCGTTTTAAAGAGTTCTTTTCTTTTTGGGTATCTTTAATAAATGTAAGGCGTTTTAGTTTGTATTTTCTGACACTATATTAATTGCCGATTGACTATTTTTGATTGCGGATCCTTGAAGTTGGCAAAAGGCAAAATTATCTTTGCAATTTATACTCACTAATTATAGAACCACTTTAAATCGCATTAAGAGGATTCCATCCAGCTGTTTGCTTTCCCATTAAATGTGTCACGAAGACAACTGACGTCAAAGCACTTTGATAAATGCACTTTTAATTGATCTAATCGATTTTTATTTGATGCCATAATTATAATTATAATTATTACTTTTACAACTTACACTTAGTTAACATGCAATGCGCGTTCTATCGGTCTTGCGTTTCTTGGCGTTCTTTTTGTTCAATAAATTTCTATTTGTTAATTTGTTAATCTTGTTATTGGTTTACGTTTACTGATTATCATGTTTCTTAAGTCGTACAAATAGAATTCGTTTGCAGCAAATTTGGAGCACAAATTAAAATTGTCAGTATATATTTTATTTATTTGTTGTTGTACTTAAGTTCTGTGTGGTTTATGCTTTTTAAAATCATTTCTGAAATCCTCTAAACGGTACGATTTTCATTTTTGAATAATTAAACTATTTAGGTAACACGTAGTCGTAGTCATTGATTAGATAGATTTTGTTTTGTTTGTTTGTAAATCTCATAATTTCTTTTGCACTTTGCATTGGGTATATAAAAAGCATTATAAAAGGCAGCTGCAGCTGCAGCCGCTGCTCCTACCAAAATATTTACGTAATTTCTAAGTTTAAATTGCATTTAAGCTGCTAAATATAATATATATATTATATACTTGCTAAAATCTAAACTAATTGACGAATTGATTTTTCGAAATGAATGTGTGTGGCATCTGTGTGATATTTTCTTTAAAATTTCCATCCTCGTGTTACAACCGTACGTATGAGAGTCACATAATTTCTTCAGCTTTTTCTGTTTTTTGTTTTGGCTTACTCTAATCAAGTATTGAGATATTCGTGTGATTATATATAGAAAAAGAAACGTTGCTTAAATATTGTGCTAAATATAATTTAAAAACCGAAACTAAACATTTTCTAAATAAACTAAATATTAAATTAAAACTAAACTATAGAAGAGATTGCAGCTGTGATGTGGTGGCGTTGTGGTGATGTGTCCGTTTAAAAGAATATATCCGGCGTGTCGTACAGGTTGAGGCTCTTCTCCATCAACGTCCCTGACAGCAGGTCCGCCGCCTCCATGGGCTCCTCGAGCGGTGACGGTCGTCCAGCAGCCACAGCCGCAGCAGCAGCTGCAGCACCCGTTGCACCCTCACCATTCTTCTCATATCATCGACTCTGCACCGAGCTGGCCGCCGACGAGTTGGAGGAGAATGCCGACTGCAGGCTGGTCATCGAGCCCTTGTAGTTGACAGAGCTGAGGACCTCGTAGAAGAGGTTCAGCTGTGCCCCCGACGGACTGAACCAGTGCATCAGATAGCTGTCGTTGTGGTGCATCACATGCGAGCCCTGCACACTCTCCTTGTGCCGACACACGAGGGTGGGCTCCTCCCGGAAGTAGTTGACGCCCTCGACAAAGTCCTGCAGATCAAAGTAGGAAACAGCATCGTCTAAGGGAGAGAGCGAAAACAATGAAAACTCCTTCAAATGGCAAGTGTGGTGCATCTTCTTATACCATTCTTCTCGGGGAGCTCTTGGGTGACGCGGTACAGAGTAAAGTGCAAGTCGTTGCGCATCACATCAAAGTCCCAGGTCAGCACACTCTTGGGATCCTCGTTCCGGATGAGCAGCTCGTGGCTAAAGCCGGCCTTCAGGTCGACACTCTTGTACAGATTCTGATGGTCATGCTGATGGTTGGCCGACAGGCGCTTCATGGGGGCCACGGCCACCGGAGCCAAGGCAGCCTCGGCACTGGCATGGCCAGGCGAAACAATGGTCACATCATCATCATGATCCTCCAGGGAGTTGGCCTTGTAGAGGGTTTTTGGCACCAGTCCTCCCTCGTGTATCATGGTCTGGGAAACACAAACGAAACGCTTTATTTATAGAACTTAATGGTGGCCGAAAGGTAGATCTATCTCTGGCTAGAAGTAAGCGCATTTTGATAGACAGTTTCAAGTGAGACACAGTAGACAGCACGGACATGGACATGAGGACATGGGGACATGGTTGGGGACATGGTTTTGCGGATGTCAAATGCTAAGCAGCAGAGCGGCAGAGCGGCGCATGTATGGACTTGACACAGTTCGCACAAAAGCACAAAAGACAACAAAGGACACAATGTGTGTACAACAAAGAGAGAGTGAGAAACGAACGATGGACAAAGAAATACATACTAGGGTGACATGAGACATGACACATGACATATCGCAGAGAGCGCAACGAGAAGAAAGAGTATAGATTTCTATGGAGGAGCTGCTTACACAATCGCATTTAGCTAAATAACAATGCGTAAAGTATTTCTGACTGACTTGCTCCGCCGACACATGCGACACAGGCTGCAGCCGCACAAACCGCAGAGCCGCGAAAGAGGCGAATAAATGTTTACAAAAAAAACAACAAACAAAATCCAAATGTAAATAACGCATCAAATATACTTGTATCTACACTGCCGTTCCCAAACAAACTGCAAACTACATAGTCTACAAACACATATCTATATCATTCATTTACCTTGCAAGGTCCGCCCAGAAAATCGGGCACTATCTCCTCGTCAATGTACTGGGCCAGGCCGTCCTTCATGTGTGCGCAATCAGGGCCATAGAACAGGAACTTTGAGCGTGTGTGTTCGTCTGTGTGTGGCAGGAAACGATTATAAGACAGAGGCAAGGGAAAGGGTAAGGCAAATCCCCGACTCACTCACCAATGAAAGCGCTCACAATGGTCCAGGCAATGGGAAACACTCGAGGCGCTCGCACCACCAGCACACGTCCCATGGTCTCTGGATAATTGCGCTCGACCGTCTCGATGATGTACAGCAAGGCCTTGATGCCAGGACGCCACAAATGGCGCATGGACAGGCCCTCCAGGTCCACCAGCAGAGACCAGTTCAAGACGGGTTTATCCAAGCGCTCAGCGGATTCATTGATCTTTTGTATACCCTCCTCGCAAATGTGTAGGGCCTGTTGGGGCGGAAAGATTAGCAGGTAGAAGCAGAGATTGTTTTGAGTTTCCAAAACATACCAAACGTAAAAGCCCCTCCATGCCCAGACTCTTCAGCAGACCCTTGACATCCATGTGACCCAATCGCAGTATATAGATGGGTCTACCGTCCTTGTCGTGATGATGCCAACCGCCCGGGAAGTGCTCCACCACCACCGATGGCTTGGTGTACTCCTCGAGGAGCGAGTCGATGCGATGCTCTTTGCGCCATTGAAGCGAATCGCAGAGCATGGCAAAGGCCTGGCTCACATGCCAGTCCCTAGCTGACAAGAAACGCAGGATGGTCTGATAACTGGGCACACGCTCCAGATCATCGACACCATCGAGCATTTTTCTCAGCTCCAGCAGCTTGGACTCCTGCATCGGTGAGAGCTGCCCCAGATTGCGGGCTATGAAGTCGCCATCCAGCAGGATATCGTGATGCTGTTGCTGCTCCGGTGTCGGCGACTTGGGGGCGTCCAGTGGCGGCACCCAACGCTCCACATGTGTGATGCCCTCCTCCTCCAGTTGACTGATGAAATACTCGATGATCTCCTTGCCCTTAAGCGTCGTTTGCGTGTACTGCTTCATGCCCATCTTCTCCATGGAATGCTCAAAGCCAAAGAAGTTCTTAATGTCCAGCGTGGCCGTCTGGTCGAAGCACGTCCATTCGGCATTGTCCGGATGGGCGTAGTAGCGACACCGCTCGAAGATCTCGATGCGCGAGGAGAAGCTCTCGTTGACGGCCTCGATGCTCAGCGTCCGGTTGGACATGTCCAGATAGTTGTGCTGCAGAAAGTACACGAAATCGACGCCAATCAGCTTCTTGAAGATGTAGGGGGCATCCACAGCCAGCTTGCAGCGACGGCTGGTTTTCCTCTTGGCCCCATTCTCCAGCACCTCATCCTTGACGATATCGCAGTCAAGGACAATGGGCATCTGTGGGCATTTGGGAAAGCGACGCTCATAGGCCTAGAAAGGCATAGATAGATGGAGAAACGTTGAGATGAGATGAGTGCGAAACCATTGAGATTTTTTCCTAGGGTTCTGGGGAGGACACATGGCATGCCCTTTGACAGCCATGCTGTGGGCTTAGGGCACAATGCCAATCGGCCTTGAACGCTGGCTGAACATGAACTTGGCTAGGACTTTGGCCCTGCCTCCCCGCCCCTCTCTGTCTCTTTTGCACACAAAACATTTGCAAAATATTTGCCAAAATTTTCAACACACACAAAATGCTATTTTTGGTATACTCTTGCCACGGGTTTTCCTCTGGTATTTTCTATTAATTTTCAATTGAAATGTGTCATAATTTCATGCCTAAAGATTTCAGAGTGTGAGCACGTTCTGCCCATGCCTTCAACTATTTTTAGTTGCTCTAATTAGAGTTAGAGCATCTGTGGTTCGTGCTGCTTTGGCCTAGTTTTTTTATGGCCCTCCTACCCACCAAACGAGCAAAGAGCTTCTTCAGCTTTATCTCGTCGGGTGGCATAAACAAATGAGCAAACTACGCCGCATTCCCCACACGAGCCAGCAAACGGCTACACTGGGCGAAAAAAAAGGAGTCTAGAGAGTGGTAAACGAGTAAGAAGTACTCTTTTTTCTTTAAAAATATCTTTGAATATAAGTTAAAGAAAGAAAAATGCGGTCTAGATATCTGGAACTACTTTTCAGAGCCACAGAAACCGAATTTCCATTGCGAAAAGTTTCTTTTTTTGCATCACAATTTCCTTCCAGAATAATTTTCTATAAAAAGTCTAGGAAAAAGTAAGAAATAATACATATGTTATTATCTGGAACTACTTTTCAGAGCCAGAGAAACCAAATTTCCATAGAGAAAAGTCACTTTTATCCACACATCTATTGAAAACCATGCCAATTGCATCACGATTTTCTCCTGGAATAATTTTCTATAGATAATTCTAGATAATTCTTTTACCTCCCTAATTGTGAGAATAAGAAACAAATATAATATAAATGTCTGGAACTACTTTTCAGAGCCAGAAAAACCAAATTTCCATAGCCAAATGTTTCTTTTATCTGCAGATCTATAGAAAACCTTGCCAATTGCATCACCAGAATTCCATCTCCCGGAATAATTTTCTATGGAAAGTGTAGATAATCTTTTTACCCCCCTAAATTGTGAGAATGTTTTCTTTCAATTGGAAATTCTATCAAAATTTTCTCTCATTGTTAGGATTTTTAGGAAGCTCTAACTAATTTTCCCTCATTTTGGCCTCTGGAATTCTCATTAGATCATTGTCTGCTTATTGCACACAAAAAATGTGCTTGGAAAAATCGAAATAAAGTACAGACTTATTGCACAGCAAAACGAAAAAAATGCCTTCTAAATATTGTACAAATTTTCCATTCTTTCAACATGCCTTTGTGTGTGTGTGTGTGTGCAATTTATTATAATTACCAAGTGAGGCGCTGCTGTTAATTCTCACACGGAATGCCGTGCCAGAAGTTAAGAGCTCATTGATTTTTGAAAAACATACTCCAGCGGCATGCCCCAATAAAAGTTAACAAATTATGCAGAACAGAAAGAGCTTCAAGCTAGGAGGCCACCCATCCACGGACACGTACACGGTCGCGTGTCCTTTAAGATGCACTCGAAGGCCGACATTTCTCTCGAAAAGGACAGGCCCTGCCCCGCACACTGTTCGTAATTAAGCCGAACTTGTTTAATAATTAAAAAGTTCAAGGCAGATTGTGTCGCCACGCGGTCGTCCTGTCTGTGTGTGTGTGTCTGGGAAAACGGTGCCCCAGGACAACTTGTTGGCTCCCGTTTGCCCCCATCAATGGCTGAATTATTTAGTTGGGTGGAAACGTGTGAACAGACACATGAGCAGTGATTTACGACCTCTGCCTGGGGATCCGGATGGGGTCTGCCGCGTCTTAGCCTTTGACAGATTTATAGAGTCCAAACAAGCAACCCACCCACACACAATCCCTTCCTGAATTGGTCCTGGACAACGGACAACGGACAACGGATGGATGAGTTGTCCTTGTTTCCGTGGAGTCATGGTATATGCTAATTGGCCATTAAAAACTTTGTCGGTTCGTTGCACGACTTTTACAGTGGCTGCAAAAAACAACCAAAAGGGAGCAGAAAGAAGTGGGGAGTGGGGGAGCAGGTAGAAGGCAGTGGGGAGTAGGCAGCCAGTGGGGAGTGGGTGGGGAGTAGGCGCTGAGTGGAGAGTGAGTGCCAGTGGCACGGGTTCTGCTTTTGTTTTCGCTTTTTCAGCGAGGCTTATACTATATATAGAAAGTGTGCAAATTCACTTGGCACATGTGACGTCGACAGGCCCCGTATACTCTCTCTCCGCCCCCTGCCCCCCTGAGACCCGGGACCCGAGTCCCCCAGTCGTTTCGATTCGTTTCGAAGCGAATTGGCGACTCTCGAGTGCGGGTCGTCGCTGGTGTCATCGCTCCGTGCCAAGCAAACAAATGCAAATTGATGATGACCTTGATCTACCGCTATAAAATGCATTTTAGCCCATTGGATATTACGTCTATAATGCAATATTATGAAGTATACTTTCTGTTGTTTATAATTAATGACTGTAATTTTCTGGGAGACAACTATAATTGGGGATTAAGATTACTAGTTTTGGAGTCATAAATCTGTAGATCTATAAATCTTTCAATTGTGGAAAACTCATTTCGCGTGACACATTTTTAGGCCCGTTCCTAGTCGCAAATCTTTTGCCATTGATGATTGAAAAGTGTAATCGACTTTTGTGGAAATCGGATACCATAATGCAGTATCTTGCGAATGACTTGCTGGCTTTGACACCTGATATTTATTTACCTAATTTGAAAGTTCTGCTCGGCTCTAGTGAAAAGATATCCAATGTCTAGCCTTGGTATTGCCTCGTGCCAGTTACCACAGAGGAATTTACAATTTACGTATACTACGTTTATTGCGCCACCAAACAATTTCAACTATAATTTAACTCGCATCATGAATTGGTTCACTCCCCAGTGATGAATATATATTGCTCTAAAAACTGTCCAATCATACAGACACTCGTAATTCCCTGAGTACCCACATCCTCTCTGCCTCCCAGACAGAGAGAGACAGGGAGACAGAGGGGCAGGCACCTTTCATACATTTGAAAACGTGACCATTCGTTCAGTGGGTGATAGATGGGACAGGCAGATAGTTAGATAGACAGATAGATAGTATAATGCGATTATTTACTGTTAAGCCAATTAGTTTTAGTCTTTACTCGCCAGGCAAAATGGCATATACATATGTACATATGTACAGTGGCATTTATCTACATGTTTCGAGTCAATGACATTATGCTCTGGACTCTTGGACTCGCCAACTACAGCAAAAATATGAATAATAATTTTATTTTTAATAAATACTGATAATAACATAGTTGCGCCATCTGTTGGCTAATAATAATTAAAGAGAGGGTGGGTTTTTCTATGATAAGTTCCAGATAAAAACAAATATTGAGTTTATAGAAAATGCGTCATTGAAATGTTCGCGGTTTGGCAATGGTTTCGGTGGGATTTTATCAGGAAAATAAGCCAATTTGATTGAATACGTTTGTGCGCACATTAATACAGTAAACACTCGATGGAAGGGCCATAAAACATATACAAATATCAAGTAAAGCCCTGAAGTATCCATAATTTGACTTTCCTAAGAATTTTACTGCTATAAAAAGTCCTTATCGAGTGCCCACTGTCCTATAGACAGTTTGTATCTGTACTTGACAGCAGTACTGTTATCAGTTGTATAACCCACACACACACACGCATACAAATGTATATGTCTGGTATAATATAATATTTAAAAGTATATAGTTTTTTGTGCTTTTATGGTGTCTCATTTTCACTGATTGTTATTGCACAAATGGGCCATAATCGCTTATTTCCTGTCTCAATTGTCAGTTTTGTCCCATTGTGTGAGAGACAAGACGGATCTGTTGCGAATGCAAAACACGAACATGAGCCCTGTTACCCTCTCTATCTCGCTCCCTCCCGCTGTGCTACTCATTTTTCAATGGGATAGTGGGCTAGTGCTAACATTGTATTCTTTGAGAGAGAGAGTATTATGATTTCTAGCAGATGTTTGTTACAAAGAGAAGAAATTCCCTGCACTTCTGTCTAAAACGGTGCATTGGGCAATTTTGGTTAAACAATCTGCTTGCTGACAAATATTTGTAGCTTTTTGTAAATAAACAATCTGTTAGAGTATCTAAAGCTGCGGCCTCCAAAGCTATCCTTTCCCTCCGCCTCCCACCCCCTCACTTATCCAACAGCATCTCTGTCTTTTGTTATGAGAGCGATTTCCCATTCATGAAACTACAGACGGACAGAGAGAGCACCAGATAGAGATAGAGTGAGATAGCTAGGCAGAGAGCGCCAGTCTCAGAGCCAGAGAGGGGGAAATTATGGCTGTCCAAGGTTAATTTTATTTATCTTCTGCAAGGGAAATCCGAGTGCAGGGTGCAGGAAAGATTGCGCTTCCGAATGAAAATCAATCAACAGCTGCTGTTCGCATAATTAAAAATGTTTTGTAACCAGCATTATTCACGCAAATTATAAATAAAACAAACATGTCTATAGAGCAGAGCAGAGCAGAGATGTGGGGTGTGGGGAGTGGGGGGCGATACGGAAGAGACACGCCTACACGACTGGTGCTGCTACTGCTGCTGCAAAAAAGATACACACCTTCATAACCAGCTCAAAGGGATATTTGTAGACCCGAACGGGGGATTGGAATTTCTGCACCATCTTGTTGTTGTTCTTGTGGTCTCAATTCACACTTGACACTGGTTAAAAATCAATTTTCACTTATTGCACTTTTCCGTATTCCGTATATTTTGTGGGTGGATCTCGCCTCCGTTTAACAGTTCAATTTTGAGCAGTATATTAATTTCGTTTACGAGCTATACTTTCTCATGACACTGTCATATGATCACATTTATTTGAACACTGCTCTCAATCCGTTCTCTGGTCTGGTCTGTAGATTGTATTCTTATGCACACAGGCCACAGCGTGTTTGGGTCGTTGTTGGTGGCGTTGCAACCGCAGCTGGCCGTGGAAAGCGGGGAAAGCCTTTCTCTCTCTTGGTAGAGCAAAACGCCAGTGATTGTTGGAGCAGTGGAGCAGAAGCAGCGACAGCGTCAGCAGAAGCGCTGCTTGCGCTATCGATGGCTGGCTATCGATGGTTTTCTTCCGTTTGTGTGGGTGGCCTGTTGGCGATAGCACTGACAGGGAAATCGATATACTTTGAATTTTGAATTTATTTGAAACTTATTTCCAATGTCGACAATGTAAAATTCGAGAAATCTCAAAAACTGTTTTGCCCATTTGTATTACTTAAATGTATTTTCCCTAGTTATTACTCTACAAAGTAAGCCAAAAAAAGTTTTGCGACTCACATATCTAATACAGTTAAATCTAGTATAATGCCTTGCACTCGGTTCCAAAAGTTTTCCGAAACGTGCTATATATTCCGCTCGCAAAGTAATTTCAAAACCGGTGTGCAGCGATGAGTACGTATTCCCAATTCGATGTATCGTGTAGAACATATCCTTGTTTGCGGTCCCGATACGCAATACCGCAATCGATAGTTGGCTGCCATCCCTAGACTTTAGATGGAATGGATTTTCGTGAAATAAATAAATTGAATTGGCGTTTAAATCTAAATAACAACAACAGTCTTGTCGAATACAGCAGTGCCGTGAACAAGTACACGACTTCCGATGTGCCGGACGAGCATCAAAAACTCCTCAGACAAATCGATTGTGCGACAGGGGCGACAATGGGCACGAAACAAAAACAGGCACCAACAACACCAGCCGCAGCCTCTGCCATAGGCGCCGATGAGGAGGGGGTGGCGGTGGTGGTGGTGGTGGCGCCGTGGGGACAGGAGACTGCGCTGCAGCGGCAGCGGCTGTTGCGGCTCTTGAAACAGAGGGCGTCGGCAGCGGAGGCGTCGTCGGTGATAAGGCAAGTGCACTCTCGCTCTCACTTCGTCGTGTATATGCAATTTTCAGTGGCGTTTTTCCTCCCCTCCCCTCCCACACACACAGATAGGAGGCGCGGCGGCCGCCTACTGCGCGTTGGATCTGGATGTGACCGGCTATGGAATGGCAGCTGCCGCCGCTGCCTTATCGCCCACCGATGCGGCATTTGGTGGAGGCGGCGGCGGCCTCAGCTCCAGCCGCACCTCCATGAACAACTCCACGGAGAACCTGAGCTACGCCAGCGACAACTTTTACGGCGACGATCTCATCCTGCTCGACGACGACGATGTGGAGGCCGAGGAGATATCCCTCAATTCGGACGACTGTGTGTACGCCTATCGCGGCGACGGGGCCGACTTTGACCTCTCGATGGATGCCGCCGCCATGGGACGCGGCGGGAGGCACCATCTCGACTTTGGCCTGCCCGTGGGTCTTCCGGATCTGCTCGGGGCCGATGATGAAACCGAGTTCCTGGAAATGGACTTCGAACCGGATCCATCCTCCGAGCTGGAGTTTGCCAGCGGTGCACAGGATCTCGGCGCCCTGCCGCAGGCCAATCTTCTGCTGATGCAGCGCGATTACAGTCAGATGAGCGGCATGGGCATGGTCACGCCCACGCAGGGCAGGCAGCTGTACAGCTCGCCCATCGATGATTTCCCCCAGGAGGATGCCCTGCAGCAGCAGAAGCAGCGTCTCAACAAAAAGTTTGCCCGGATTAGTCTCAATCTGGATCAGATCAAGGACGGCACTGGCAGTGGCGTGGACATGGATTTGGATGAATTGATTGGCGGAACCGAGGAGGAGGCCGGTCAGCCTCATGGGAGCGGGCAGCTGGCGGACACAGCACTGGCCCAATCCCTGCCCAGCACCCTGTACACCGGCTCGAGCTTCAGTCGGAGCACCAGCGTGCCCAGCGATCATCCCGAGCCGAAGCTGACGGGCGCCAAGCCCAAGCGACTGTCCAACTCCTCGTCGGTGATGTCCAAGAGCAGCTCCTCCTCTAAGTCGCGACGATCCCAACCCTCGGCTAGCTTCGATGAGCGCTGCTACAGCTGCACGGACTTTCGAGCCACATCCGCGTCCTCCTGCCAGCAGCTGCCACTGCAGGGAGCGGATACAGTGGCCCCCATGCTGGTGGCTGCAGCGGCCGTGGTGGCCATGGCCGCATCATCCTCGTCTATGGCACACTTTGACTTGACGAGCAGCAACGAGGAGAACTGCCTGGACTGCCTGGAGAAGGAGTTTCTGGCCAACACCATTGGCAAGGCCCTCGATATGAGCACCTGCCCCAAGTGCCGTCGCCGGGTGGGCAGCAACAGAGGCAGCAGTCTCTCCCTCTACACCCGGGCGGAGCAGACACGATGTCGCAGCGGATCGCCGGGTTACTTTGATGAGGCTGGTGGCCTTTTTGCCGGCTGGCATAGCGGTGCAGCCGGTGCCGGTCCCAGTCTGGGTCCCGCCTATAACCAAAGGTTTATTTCGTGTGATAATAATTTTGGCGGCGTGCAGGTGAGGCTGCCCTAGGGTGGAGTCCTCTATAGGGATTAGTTGCTTAATGGCTTTCCGGTTTTTGCAGCTGCTCAAGCAAAGCTTTTCGACTGAGCCGCTGGTGGCGCGTCTGTCCACAGGACAACTGTGCGATGAGGAGCATCTGGTGCAGGCGCTGGACAAGCTACAAATTTCCTACGACAAATCCCTGCTGCACACATACTTTGAACAGCTATCGAAGCCACCAGTCAGCAGTGGCGGGAATCTCAAGGAACTGCTGCTGCAGGCCTCCAAGCGGCAGTGCAATCATCGCAAGCTCAAGAAGCTGATCGATCTGGCCACCCAGCAGCAGCTTCATGTGCAATTCAAAAGGGTACGACGACCAGTCTAAAGGAAGCATAAACCATTTAATATCCTGCAACATTTATTCATAGACAAACGAAGGGGAAACCACTGCTATGGTGCCCGTTAAGGTGGCGGATATTTTGGATGCCTGGGCACGCCATCGAGATCTCTCTGTTTTGCGGCAATTGGATGCACGTTTCCATCGCGCCAATGTGCTGGGTAAACCACATCATTTGTCCTCTAAGAGCTTCGGATAACTTTTATCTTTGTAAAACCAGGAAAAATTGGTCAAATTGTGCGCCAGGCAGCTGCAACGTCGCTGGCAGCTGCGATCGCTGCCGCCTCTTCAACCTCAACTTCGGCGACGCGGCGTCCTCTGCCCGAGTTTCTGATGATACCGCAGTATTATGATAATGGAGAGCTGACATTAACGCGCAAATGTTAGAGCAAGGATCCACGCAAAACGCACATTCATCCACAGACGGAAACGGAAACAAGAGACACGCGAAACACACACTAAAAATCAAATGAAAATTGTATGCTTAGCTGCGTTTTATGTTTTGAAATTCCCAATTGAGGAAACGTATGAGAAATCCTTGGGGGTGAAAGCAAGAATCCCCCTCCCGTGTTTAGTGTGTACTTAAGAAATCAAAAAGATGAAAAGAAAAGAAAGGGTGTAACCGAAAAAACAATTTAATCGTTAACCGAGTTTTGCAATATTGATATAGTTACAGTACTACCGCCCCCAGCCCCGCCCATTATCTATGTATATGCCACACGCCCACTAAACGTATATCACCTACATACACATATATATAATATATATACACACAATAATACATACATACATACATCATTATGTATAACTCGTACATAGCTTAGCTTGTATACTGAAAAAACAAAAACCAATAAGGAAACAAAAGAAATCTGAATAAACTCTAAGTAGGAAAGTAAATCTCAGACAGACACACACACGCCACAGCATACACACACTACACATACAGCCTCAAAGGAGAGGAGGATCATTCAGATATTAGAAGAAGACACAACAGGCAGGCAGGACAGGCAGGACTGCCCCACTCCACTCCAACCCTCGTCCTGACTCGACTCGACTCCGATTTGATGTAAAACGGTGAGAATGTTTATGTTTTTAATAAAATTACGCTTTATTAATTATTAATATGTATAATCTGTATTTGCAAGCCGCTTGCTTCCGCCCCCTCCTACTGCTTCTATTGGTATCGCTGCTGCGGCTGTCGTCCGCCTGCATTGTAATAGCCACCGCCTGGACCTCCGGGTGCCCCCATATTGGGGGGCATTGGTGGTGGCGGTACCACGGCAGCATTGTAATGCGTGGGCGGCGGCTGTTGGACATTCCAGGCTGCCGCGGCATACTGTGGCATAGGCACTACGGGTGGCGGAGGCGGCGGCGGAGCGTGGTACATGTGATAGTTGGCCGGTCCTCCTCCAGGCGGCGTTGGTCCCGACAGCGCCGCCTGCTGCTGCACCAGTGACAGTGCATCGTTGTTGCTGCTGTTCATGCTGATGAGGGCGGAGGGCACGGCGCTGGCCAGCGATTTGATGCTCTGTATGTTGTTGAGGTCCAAATGGTTGCCATTGCCACTGCTGTTGTTTGTGGGCAGCGGTGGCGGAGGCTGTTGTTGCAGGGCTCCTCCGCCACTGGGATTCATGGGCTTGACCATTGTGGGACTGTCGGCACGACTGGGGGGCTTCTGGGGCGGACTATTTGGTAGCTGAGCCTCCTTCTGTGTGGACTGGTAGAGATCCAGCACCTGGTGGCATATATCCTCCAGTATATCCATCGTCACGTCCGACACGAACATGTCCCACCAGCGCTGGTGCTGCGGCTGACGGCCCTCCCAGTCCTGGACCGTGAATTTGCTCAGTTTGCTGGCCAGATGGATGAGCGCGACGGCTATGATCTCCGGCTCCCACTGCAGACAGACGACCGTGCTGAGGGAGTCGTTGACGAAATTCCAGGCCATTTGGACCATCTTCTGTAGCTTCTGCTGGTCGCCCTTGAAGCACTTGGCGTACTTGAGGAGAAATGTGTATGGGTGTTCCACCTGCAGGTCGAACTTGATTGTCTGCAGCAGAATGCGCTCCAGTGTCATTACCTCCTCCTTGGGATCCTCCCCGAACGAGTAGAAATAGTTATCGTTGAGGATGCCGCGGGCGGTTTTGATGATGTCGCGACACTTTTTGGGCGTCTCCTCCACCTTGCCGGCGAAGAAGAGGCAGCAGCAGGCGGTGACGTAGCGTGGGAAGCTCCTGAACGAGTGGAACATGTAGAAGCGATGGAAGTACACCACTCCGGTGGCCATGGTGTTGTGGCCGAGTCCCATCTTTGTGCCGCACTCCATGATGAAGCGGGCGCCCTCCTTGCGGTAGCGCCGCTCGTTCTCGTACGTGATGCCATCCAGGATTGACGGTGTTCTCTCGCGCAGTTCCTTTTTGTCATAATACCAGCAAGGCATAGCTCTTTTCCGGCTCCTGGGGGACGGCGGTCGGTGCGCAGGTTGGGTTTCGATTCGGCGGTGTGGTGCGTGTTGCAGTCAGTGCTAGGGATGGTACTGGAGCTCTCGGCACGACATGGGCATGGCAGGGCAACTGAACTTGCACTTGACTCTATTTTACAACTTTCTAACTTATTAACTTTGGTTTTATTTATAAATAAATGTACAATTGTTTTAATACGTGGAAAAATATTTCTCTTTTTCAGTCTTTGGCTGGCAACTCTAGCGGCGAGTGTTGGTAAACTGTGAAAAGTGGCCTCGAATGATGTCTCGATATAAGCACACTGGCGCCGATACATGTATCGGATTTAAACTACAGTAAGTGTTATGACATTTTTTTAATATTCTACTTGATTTTAATTTTTTAAATGAATACTTAAATATATTTTGTTAGTTATCTGCTAGAGATTGAATAGTAAAACAAAATTTTTAAGGATGTTTCTGTCTGTTAGAAGTTTGGCGGCAAGATTCCGTAATTAGATGCAATCTTCAATCGATACTTAGAAATCCACCTTGCATTTCACCGTTTTTATGGAGTTCGTTTTAATACATTTTTTTTATTGCTTTTAACAATAGTTATTAACGTAATGGAGGTGTTCAAGTGGTCAAATGCTTGTCATTGCAGCCCCTGCAATTGCTGGTATCGCAAATTACACACAAATTTAAACGCGGTAGCGAAATCCGAGCCGGCAGCAGCAATTGGAGCTACCGACTCCGGGCCAGGCCGCCGCGGCACTTGTTGCTCTCGTCCATGACCATGCTTCGACAGCAATTAGCAGCGATTGCAGCGCCTTGGCATAGTTGAGGTACGAAACTATTTATAACAAGCCTTTCCAGTTGTCCGTCTTGTCTAACTTTAAATTGCCTCTTCGGCAGACATCCAATAATGCGGTCAACAGAGCGCGGACTACTCGAATGGACGGAACGGGACGGGGACCCGTTTGTGCTAGCAACAGCTAACAGGAGTTTTGGCTATATGCCGGACGCTGCTTGAACGACGACTTCCAACTGGAGTTCGAGTCTCACTTGAATGCCTGTAGTGCCGCCCACTTTTGTCGCAGTGGGAACATTTGTCTTCGTTTTTGCATAACCACCAACCACCAGCACGGCTCGCGAGAGTTCCTCGATGGAAAACGAGTTTCTATTTTCGTTGAGGAAGTCTCTCAAGCCCAGAGGCAGACAGAGACTGAGATGCCTGAGGGTGCACGCTGCAGACAGGTAAGGAGTTCAGATTTATAGTTCCCTTTAGTTGTGTACATACATCTCTTCTTCCACCGATCTCGGCTGCAGCAGAAGCCTGCAACAATGTTATTAACCTTGGCAAAAGTGGGGGGCAGAGAGCTTCCTTTGGGAGGCTTCTTTTGGCCAAGAATTGTGCCGGGTCTGCAGAAGCAGAAGCCGAAGCCGAAGGCAGCCTAACCAGTTTCTTTGTGTCTTTCATTCTTGGCTTTTACTCCGGCTTGGAACGCGCTCTGCTCTCCCTGCCGCTGCCACTCTCTCGACGCTCGCGGCGGCTAGTTTCCAATGTTTAAGACACGTTTGCAGCTTCGCTGCGCTTTGTTCAGTCACTTTTTGAACGTCGCCACTGCCAGACCAACAAGCGGAGATCGCGGAGCGCGCACTGTCTCTCTCCCTCTCTTTTGGCCAATACCCGGGGCCCCCAGTTAACAGTTGTACATACACATACACACAGGCACACACACCCGTACATGTACTGTATTGTAGTATTGTAGAAATACCAACCATCTCCAGCTTAATGCGCGTTCGTTTCGGGCTACGCTGCGGTCTCTTCCTCAGCAAAAAACAACAACAAAAAGTGGCTTTCAGTGTGCTATACTTTATAGAAAAAAGTGCTTGCCTAGGCAGAAAAAGTTGTTTTCTTTTCAATAATAATACACTATACGCTAAGCGGGTTAAATAAAACAACAACCACAAAAAATAAAGATAAACAAGCGTGCAGAAATCAGAAAATGCCTTGCAAAAAGTTATAACTAGAAGATCGTGCAACTATAACCGCTGCTGCATTCGCTCTCTCTCTCCCCAGTACCAGTATCTCTCTGTCCATCTTTCTCTCTGTGTATCTTCTACCCATCTTCATCGTATATGTATCTCTACTGCATGCATTCTTTGGAATCATTCTATGTGGATTATCTTCAGTCGACAATTGGAATATTTTTTACGTTATACCTCAGTCTATAACGCTAAATAAGTGAGTACAAAATTTGACTTAAATTATACCTATGTATAAGAATAATTATATGGTTTAAGGTTTGGGATGATTCATTTTGAGCTTAAATTTGAATGGAATATGGAATGACATATCGTATGAGCAGCTTTTTACTGCATTTTGTTGGCCTTAGATTATCACATGAGATGATTCAGTATCTTAAATACTTTTGTATCTCAAAATGTTGTATGAAATACGTATTAGAAAGGTTAAGTCAAGGCCACAGATTATATCCTCTAATGATTCAGTGGGGTTTAAAGTACAGTTTATCAAAATTAAATCAGATTTTCTAAACCATTAATTATCTACTCTGTGATTCAATTCGGTTAGAACCCAAGCGAAATATACGAGTAGAACAAAGCTTTGAAACAGCATTTATCTCGGACTCGGATCATTCATCCATATGATTCACTAAGGGTTGTAGTCATCTCTGATTCTGTACGATTTGTACTTTAGTTTCCTTCAAAGGAATATGGAACAAAGCTCAGAAATAATGATCTTTCTTTTACTTTGAGTATTTTTGTCCACGATAAAGTAGGTTTTGAACTGCAAAATCATTTCCCAAATGGTTTCTGGAATATGATTATCACATATCACTTTCTAAGCTCAATATTTCCGCGTTCGATTATACTTTATTTTATCTTGAACTTTTGGGATGCCAAAACAGAATAAAAAGGAAGACTTTTAAAGGTTTCTACAATACTTTGGAGACCTATATTTTAGTACCTCTTCCCTTAACGAAAAATATTGTTCCATTCAATGAAAGATCATCTCGGAAGTGCATTATTTCCGTCTTAGATGTTCGCCCTCCGATGATTCAGTTGATTTTTTAAGCGCACAATCATTTCGTGTTTAGTTTTAGATATGAATATTATTTCATGTGGTTTGCTGTTTTGTGACTGTGATTTATCATCGCCGCAATCGCATTCCCAGTGGCAATCGCATTCAGCGCAGTCAGCGGCTCTGTCGTCGTCGTCGTCGTCGTCGCCGTTGGTGGAGGAGCCACAATTAAGTGCTAAGTGTATGACGATTAGATCATCCATGGGGCGCGTCAAACCGCTTATCCAAGCTAATTCGAGTGTGTTGGCCCAGGCGTAAGCCAAGGCCATTAAGGCACATGTTGCGGTACTCTCTCGCTCTCTCTATCTACCTGGCTCTCTCTGCCTCAATGAAAAGAGACAGATGTAGAGGTAGAGCGAGAGTTGATTGAACCTGCCACAGCATCGAGCGAGCATCGAGGAGCCATGTGGCATGCTGCAGCTGCTGTCGTTTGGGGGTAACCGAATAAAAATCCAAGAAAAGAGGCCTGTTGCTACGCTACGCGTCATAATTATAGGTGTGTGATACCTGTCTGGTTTTGTGGCATGTGTTTAAAATGATTCATTCCGAGGAATTTTTGGAGACGGTCTTTAAATTCTTTTCTCCCTAACAATTTCTCCATAATTAGTTGATTATTTCTCACAGTGCATCCTGCACATAAATTTAATCTCCTTTTCATCTGTAATCTGGCTTTTCCCTTCAAATTGCCCCACAATTACTTGGCTTATCGTATGCTTATTTCTCACAGTGTAGCCCATGCTGGGCCCATTCCATTGTTATTTGTCTAAAACACAATCCATGTAAATGTTGTAGCCCGCCGCTGAGTTGTTGAGTTGTTTTTCTCATTTTTTCTGTTTTTTTTTTGCATTTTGCACAATATGTTAACAATTTTGATTGGCAATGCAGCCGGTGGTGGTGCTGCTGGTGCTGGTGCGTGGTTTGCTGTGTGTTGTGCATTGTTTTAGGATCTGTTGCATGTTGCAAATTGCAATTGCAGCCGCAGCAAACAGCAGCAGCACCGCCACCGACACCGACACCGGCAGATACCCACGAAGCGTGAACAAAACTCCAAAGAGACTCCCCGAATGTGACGGGACGGCGTTGAACTCAACCGAAATGGTTATGGCCGCATCAATATCTCTCTACTGCCGCTGCTGCTGTTTCCCCTGTTTTTTGTTGTACCCCCCAAACATGTATTCTCTCCGTACATTACACATTCTTGGATGAATAGAGCCACGGACCACGGAGACGTGCCCATAAATCACGCGTGTCTTGGCCATACTTTTGGACTTACTTTTGTGGTAGCGAGCGCGCGGCAGGCAGGCAGGCCTACTCGTCGTTGGCCAGTACTTTGGGGTCCACACATCAAAGTGTCAGCTACCTCTCTAGAGTGCTTTTAATACCCATTAGAATGGAGTAGAAAGATTGGCTGGTTGTTTGAGACGAAAGAAATGTTGTGACAGCCACAATCTTCGAAATATGAAGCTAGACTTTAACAGAGTTATTTCTCCAGACAGTTTCTGTTTTTCCAATAAAAATAATTATTTTGGGATATATTATAACACGAAGAATATGTGGTTTATAGTTCCTGTGTTTAATCTAACGATCTAATGAAAGTTTCTTTGAGAGTTAGTATATTTTCCCCGTCATATCGAGAGTTATCTTTATTGTTTATCTCTAAGTACAGGGTATCCCTTGGTAGATCTTCCTTCGATATCGATTCTTTCTGGTTTTGCTTTTTGTTTTCATGTTTTCATATTGATGGAAGTTGTTTTGGCCTTTTTGGGCTTTCGAGAGACCGAGACCGAGACCGTCCCCGTCTTCGAAATGATCTTCAAAATGGTTTATTAGCTAATCCTGCGACTGCCATAATTTGAGGCCGTTGGACAGGTCCCGTTTTGTTGTTATAAATGTGGCAGGTAGTTTTTCCTATAATTTATTTTTAATGTTTAATAAATAAATGATGGCGTGTGTGTGTGTTTGCTGGTTCATTGAATTGTCACTCAAGATGGTTAAATGTTAATTGGATAATTGTTAGATTAACTTTCCACTTGGTTTCCTTTTAGTTTTGCTCTTCATCTTTGGCCTCCAGTTAGTGTTGAAAACTAAGCCTAAGATCTGCCTGTCTTTTGTATTATATATTTTTCATCACTCGTATGCCCATTCCCATTCCCATACGCAATACCCATGTATTGCCGTGGAACAATGGACCTTTAAAAAACCCACCAGAAGCTAGTAACACTCATAAATGTGAGAAGATTCCACCAGAGCAGAGCTTGAACATTTTAATTAGAATTTCCTAACCGGCAGTTAGGAAAAATACATACATACATATATGTATCTGCCAGATACATAGATACATATTCTTTGAGACTTTAGCCTCAAGCAGAAAGCCATTAAAATGTTATATTTTTTTCTGCCCGTTTGTGGCCTTTCAATGAACTGCTGCTGGCCGCACTTTGGCCAACGAGTATGTCAAAGTTGAGGCTGCTTCCATGGGGGCTTAAAGATGGTTTACCAATTGTTAGAGCCAAGCCCCAGAAAGTTCATTAAGCCTCTGCCCCAACAAGAAATGTCAGAGGGAAAAAGAGAGTGGAGCGACACTTTCTACCGACCAGACCAGAGAGCTCTCTCGCAAGAGCTTTGGATCGTGCGTGCGTGCCTTGCCTTCTGTCATGATTCAGGTCAACGCGTATAGAAGTAGAAGAGAGAATTACAAATTGTATTTAATATCGTTTCTCGTTTTGGCCAAAGGCCAAGCGATGACTGAGCCAAAAGAAATCATCGGTGGGTATCCTATTCCATAATTTCGGCCTGGGGCATTGCTTCTCCCCCAAGATCATCGAAGATGTGCTTAAAGATTGATTGCTGCGATGAAGTGGGTCAGCATTTTGCTCCCTTCTTCAGATGAGAGAGAGGAAGTGTACTCCAAGAACTCTACCTCCATGCTGTGCCAGATATACGAGTACTAGATGATTGTTTTTTCCCAGACATGAAAGTGTGACTTTGCAGATAGTTACCTTTTTTTATGGTAATTATTCCATCCTTCAAATCATCGCCTTTACAGGTCTTGTTCTCCTTACCTCTTTCCATACTGTTGGCCCTAATTTGGGCCTTAATTAACATTTTCCAGCGTAGCAGAAATACTTGTACCAAATGGAAAACCAATTGAAATACTACAGCATTTTCAACGCCCCAAATTTGGGCCGCCGCTTGAACTAAACCGATTCGGTCCACTCGACTTCAGTCCACTCCATGCTCCATGCCGCTTCACCTCCCCACACCTCCCTTTTGCGGGACAGCGTGAAGGCCGAACCGGCTCTTGTGGCAGCTTTTGGCACACACACACACACGAGCACACAGACATATACACTCTCTCGAGGCAGCCCCAGCCGCCGCATAATGACTAATAATGCCACCGATTTGCATGCTATAAGGCAACACACAGCCAACGGACAAGAGACAGGCCAACAGCTTAACTATGTCTTGAGAAACTGAATTGAAACGAAACTGGTTTCCATTGCATTGCATTTCATCGCGAAGTCTACTACTCCGATTGAGAAACACAAAAAACAATTGTTAAAGGCTTCTCTCCGGGCAGATCCGGGCTAAAAGAGTGAAGGAATGTACATTCGCACAATGTACATACCTTTGCCTTTAAGAATGGAAATGAGTTTGGGAATTGGAAAGGGAATTCATAAATGGGAATTACTAGTAAGCCAACCTGAGGACTTTAAGAATGAAAATTGGAAAGGGAATTTCATTAGTTCTGATTTAAATACTGACTATGGGAAGATTTATGGCTGGTTCTGGGAGTCCCTGCTGCGATTGATGGAATATGCATAGATGAGGCTTAAATATTCACTATTTTTAGAGGGAATATAGATTTATTTGCCCTGTTCCCCTGGGGCGCAATGATGCGAAAGAGTTTGATTGACTGTACAAATTACCCATAAGCAAATGGACTGTTCTTTCTTTAATTAGTGTTTGTGGGAGTACTGGAGTATTTTCTACCATTCTTTATTTAAAGATACAGCTATAGATCGCTTAAATTAGGAAGATACTATGGATATCTTATGGATACATATCTTTAAGTAAGAACTTGATTACACTCAGATGTATTCTTTATTTCAATGTGGTCCTAAACTTTGATCATTAAGGGTTTATATTACTATGTAAAACCCAATTTTAAGCATTTAGATAATGAATTCGTATCTGAAATAAAGTAAAGAATAGATTAAAGAGCAAATCAACTCTTCGAAAGCATTCCATTTTGCTTATAATAATGAAAAATACTTCAAAAAATATCAGAAAAAACATAAGAAATATTCAAGACACCAAAACTTGAATTTGGAATACTTTCAATGAAATATGATCTGCAATAAATTCATGTAATTATCTAAAAACTAGATCAATACTTCAGCAAGGAATATAACCACAAAAATTCCAACCAATTGCAAAAAAAAATTGCCTTAAGATCGATTTTGGTTAGCCACAATCCACGATCTGAACCACAAATGTAATGCCAACTAATTTCCGAATCATTAAAGTTTTGATTTCAGTCGAAGCGCAGAGCAGAAGAACTTGGCCCGAAGTCTGTGGTAATGGTTTTTGGTTAAGATTTGATTAGTTTTTGGAGTGCTAGATGGTTGGCTGGAGAGTTGGTTGGAGAGTTCATTCAACCAATGCGAGAGCGGGTTCTTTTGAAATGTGTTAAACACATTTGGGAAACTTCCGCTCTGGGATTGGCCACACTTTTACAAAATCCCATCATGGGGCGGTGGTCTCTTGCTCTGTCTCTTCAATCAATTGCAAAATCATTTTGTTAATTTGCTGGCAATTATAATGCATTTGATTGAGTGAGACTTGGGATTGTGATTGTGTGGCAGAGAGACAGACTTTCACCCATTCAAAAGTGGTGGCAATGTATACAAATGACTTCTCGGCCGCATCGAATCGAAATGATTTGAGTATTTCTCTCGTCCCGTCTCGGCTTGTGTCACAGTCTCCAGTTTTGACACCTGGCTCTGCCTTTGGGGGGGGCGTAAGGGGGGGAATCTCTCAGTGTGTAGGTGTTGCCTGTCTTCGAACACGATCCGATTTCTTTCTTTTCGGTTTTGTTAAGCTTCCTCTTTTGGTGGGACTCTATCTTGGCCTCAATTTGCATAATTTATGTAATTTCTGCTCATTTTTTGTTGCCCCATAAATAAAACACACACAACACTTTTTGTTTGGGTTTATTTTTCGTTTTTGTTTGGGTTTTATTTGGCTGTGTTTATCTAACAATTTGATGGTTAATTTCTAACAATTTCACTTAAATATTTGCGATATGAATTTATGAGCGGCATCACGTAGCTTTCAATGGCACGAGCGTGAGATTTGTGGCATCTCTCGATTGAAATTCGAGACAATTATTGAGTGCTAAAGATAGGGGGATTCAGCTGTGCCGCTTAGATATTTTCATTACGAATTTAATACACTTTTTAAGGTTCAATGATCATTGGGAAAATGCGCAGTAAAATGTATTTTAATATAATGATTTTAATGGGTTTTTTGTGCATTTTAATTATATATTCTTCGGTTTTTTTTTAACCGAAAACTTTCTACTTTTTCTGAAATATATCTCTGTTGTTTACTATCCCATTAAGCTTTATTCTTAGACTTAATTATGGGATGGATTGTGGCTTATTATCGAATAATTAAATTGTGGAAAAAAGAACTCAAAGATGTTTATGTGTTTTTGTAGATGATCTACTAGATATATTAACAATGAATATGTTATGCTATTACTGCCCTGTATTTAAGTGTTTTAAGACTTCTCTTTGAATGAGAATAAGCCCCTGCACACCAGCTTGACTCGTGGAACAACCCCAGCTCACTCGCTTTGCTTGCTTGCGACGATATGAGTGAAATTTCGGACGACGACGATAACCCAAAACTTTTTAGAATAATTGAGAGTTGTAATATTTATATTATCCTCTTGAATATGCTAAAAGAGATTTCTAGGTATATGATATACCATTCTATAGATCCATGATATCTGCTGAAGATCCCTCTAAATTGTTTACTCTTCCTAATGATTCTAGAACCTCTCTCTCTCTGGCTTTTTGGGTTAAAGTCTAGCCTAATTTCCGGATCTTTCGTTTCGCTGCCTAATCGACTAACAGTTGAACAGTTGAACAGTTTCCGTGTGCTTTTCTCAAAACAAAGCCATTTCTCTGTTGCCTGCTTCCCAACACAACCGCTAAACACTTTAGAAGGTCGGTCCCGGCTCTGGCTGTTGTCACATTTTCTACCCAAAGAAGTTGACAACAACTTAATTTCCAAAAAGCATTTTCGTATGACCTTGTTCCCACCAAAAAGCAGAAAAAAGAAAAACTCCCATCTAGAAACCACAGAAAGAGACACCAAGAATGGGTGAGAGCGGGAGAGAGACAGCGAGCAATAAAAATTCAAATCAAAGTTTGAGCTTAATTTACGGTCTGTGGTAGCGAGATTGAGAGAGAGATTTTGTTTGATTTGTGCAACCGGGACACGTACCAATGATCGCTACCCAGAGAGCTGCACCGCACCCACGTTCGAGAGACCTTCGTTCCCTCATGCCACTAAATCCCCCATCCACAATCCCTCCCATGCCGTCTGAAGCCGTTGATTAAACGCCCACCTACTTTCGTCATTCCCTCTGAATGTGGATGGGGCTCTCCTCCGCATATGTACATACGCGTATATGTACATATGTATATCTCTCTTCGTATATCTTTCTGTCTGTCTGTCTAACCCCGTCTTATCATCTGGAATTGCCAGTTTGCCTGACTGTCGGCCATTCATTCATTCATTTGCTGGGGGATACGAGTGTACGAGTGTAGTCTTAAGTGGCACTTTGTTGGGTTGCCGGTGCTTCTGCTGCTGCGCATGCGCTGAGGCGTGTCCAGTTCTCATCTTGAATGCAGACGCGTCATTCTATCTCTCATTCCCGTTTTCAATCATATTTTTTTTCTGGCTGTTTGTGTGCCACTTCCCTGCGAATTTGGCACACACTCAAATCGAGTCGTCTCTCGAGAGTCACTCTTGTGGTGTGTCGCCATAAAAGATACAAAGATACAAAGATACTTTGTTGTTGTTGTGTTTTTTTTTGCCGGTTTTACAACCTTTCCACACGCCCTCTTGGAGACTCCTCTGTATGTGGCTGCTGCGGTTCTCCAAGTCATATTTTTTACTCGAATTTAATTGCTTTTTTTTTCCATATACATATTTTGTAATGCAAATCTTATGCATCGCAAATGGGTTGGAAACGGTGGGATGACATGAAGATATTTCTATATATAAACTATGGGAAATTATTAAAGTATATTTAGAATTTTAAATCAGACTTTGCAATGAAGAAAAAAGGTGAGGGAACTTTATATAAAGCTTGGAAGATTGTATTAATATTTTCTTGATTTTATTAAATTTGAGACTAATAGAAGTCCCATGTTAAAAGTAATAGTCATAGCTATAAGACCTTCGGAATGGGTCTGTAAAATTATTTTCTTAAGAATTATTGATAAACAACTTCCAGAAACATATGAAATTCTTTACAAATGTTTATAAACAATCAAAAATCAGCCTTGTTCTCCATTTCAGTTAAGAAAAATCTGTTTTATGAGGCAATTGATATAAACACGGATATTCCTGTCCTCAAAAAATATATAGAATTTCGCAGATGTTTAAAGATGTTTAAATAAACATTGTATTATAGTTCCATTGCATGACAGACCTCAAAGTATAGTAGACCTGTATAAAAAGCTATTCCACATTTATTTTCTAGTTTTTACTATCAATAGTTTGTACCATAAAAACGTAGGTTCTAAGTCTTACAAGAGCATTCAAATTCATTCTTTAATGTAGAGTGTTCCACTCCATCATTTCTAACCTATAAGTTCATACCATTCCATACCATTCAAATCCATCCTTTAATGTAGAGTGTTCCGTTCCACCATTTCTAACCTGTAAGTTCATACCATTCCAACATTCCTAACCTACAAATAAAGCCAACATTATATATTTTATGGCTATTATGTCATTTCTTCCAGCTAAACCTCCCATTTATAGAATCATAAACGATTGACACCTGTAAAATGATATCAAATCAAAGCATCACGCTCTCCCACCTTCAACTTTTAAATTCTTTACAAAAACTTTTATTAGAACGCATTAAAACTTGTTCTCTGCCTGAAATATATAAAACAAAGCCATACAAAACGATGACTTATAGCCACAAATACATACATAAGTGTATTTTATTTGTTCGTATAACACAATGAGTTTATAGATCGACTGCAAATTGGAATTTTTGCATAATGACAATGACTACGTCGACGACAACGACAATGCCTCCACGTTTGAGTTCGAGTGACTTTATAAACACCAATCGAGCGCGACAATCGATTCGAATCTCTGGCAACAAGTTTTGCGGTTTTCCCACGAACTTTTGTTGATGTTTGCTCAAGTGATTTAGCGTTTCGTCGAGATCTCTACATACAAACATCTTTCTTCTTGTGTTTATCGCTGTCTAAAATGTCACCACATACACTGCGAGAAATACATGTACAATGTAAACAGGCTTGGAAGTGGATTTGGCACACTTTTCGCAAAGCCCCTCGAACACTCGATAAAACAGGAATCAAAACATAATTACACAAGTTTGAAAATGCAAAAATTAAGATTGTTAGAAAATTATTAGACCAAAACCAAGTGGCGGGCCACAAGAGAAAAATGTTACACTAGGCAACAAAGTTGAGGAAGATAAAAGGGGTGTAACCCCACACACCCCCACATACTTGTTCTCTATAAAGGGTAGATAAATGAATACTAAATTATAATAAAAACAATAATATATTATTAAACACTGCTTAAATAAAACCCCAAGAGAAATCATCAGGAAACTTTTCCAGATCTTCAAGATCTCAACAGATCTCAATCATTAGTAAACTATTTCAAGCATTTTTTCTTCAAGATCTCCATAGTCTTGTCTAATGATCTAAACCTTAAACATTCATAAAATATTAAAAAAAATCAGCAAACCATTCCAGAGCCATTTCCTTTCTCTAAGACCCAAACAGTGAGCCCCCTGAAATCTACGCCTTGATCATTAGTAAACCCAAAAGAAATCAGCAAACCATTCCATAAATAATTCCATTCTCTAATACCCAAAAAAAAGTGGGGTTGTCTAGTGCAATTCCGCTGCAAGGTTGCTGCAACAAAACATTTCATTAGAGCAGAAAATCACAAAAATATGAATTATAATGAGCAACAGAAGCAACAGCAACAACGAAAAAAACTACAGAAAAGGCTTACAAATTTGCATAAACAAAAAACGAAACAAAAGTGAAACAGTAGGCGTGGCGCGTGGCCAATGGAAAATAAAGAGGGAAAAAATAAAACTCGAGACTTCAGAGATCAATTAATGTGCATTGAGAGACCCACCTAAGTCGTAAGTTGTAGGATTGCCAGACACCGCCAGACATTTCATGGCATTCACTTTTTGCGGTTACTTCCTGCTCGACGCCACAGCTACAGCTACGGGGTACGGTTTCCCCTCCCCTCCATTGTTGAAAGTTGGGAAAACTGTAGGAAACAACCTTTTGCACACAGTGTGTCTCCGAGACAGAGATTGAGACTGAGACTGAGAATTGTGGTTATAGCAATTCACGAATTTCGCAAACGATGAACCAAAGAGACACCAACGAACAAAAAAAGTGAAGAAAGACCCATCGAAAATGTATGTTTTTGCAATTGTATTAAGAGTTTTTGGTACTCTGTAATTAAAGGGTAGAGGAGTGCCAAAGGTTTTGGCAGAAGAAAGGGTATTGATGGCGTTGATGGGTATTTTTATTGAGGATCATCAGAAGAGTCAATCTTTAAAGCAGTTGTGGTGTCTACAATTTGAAAGATTGTCTTTCCATGTTATCTAAGGCTATATATACAGCTATTATCAACCGATTTCCACAAAAGCATACCATTCGGATAATTCCATTAATTACTATGAAAAATAGCTTCTTAGTTTGAAAGAACAGCCTCATTTTAATCAAAAATTCTCATTGGAAGCATTACCATAACTTTTCTTCTCAATGATAGATAATTTTCTGTAAACTTAATGCCCGATCTCATATCTTTCTCGTAATTAAAAATTGCTTAGTTCTTTTAGTCAGATTAGTTTTACTTTTCCTCGAACACTAGTCTAACAAGTCGGTTAAAGAGTCACGCGTTATGTGGCAGCGCCCCTCGGTTGGTTGGGCGGGAGGGCTGCGTTCTTTCTGGTGTCGCTTAGGCCACTTGATGGTGCAGTCATTGCACATCAACGTCCTAAAGATAAATTCCTCTTGTCTAATGTTTTACCCCCTACTAAGTATCTTCTAGTCGTAATACAATAAAAAACCTTAGTTACTTATTTTATTGTTTTTTGTTTTTTTTGGCTGTGGGTAGGAGTTTTTGGTTTCCCACTAAATTTAAAAGTCTCTTGCGATTCCGATTGCGATTGCAATTGCAGAGTAGCGTCTCCTCATCCTACCCCCACCTTCCCCTCTCACAGCCTCTCTCCCAGACTTTTGCGAAAACTGAATGTTAATGAATCTGAAAATGTGCTCTGTTGTTCGTGGTGGAGGCTGACTTTAGTTACCCGCGAATCAAATGGAGATTCATTCATTCCATTCGTCTCTCTCTGAGTCACAGAGTGGATGGAAAGTGAAAGTCCATTAGACATCTGGAGTGGTGTGCAAAAAACAGTCCAAACCCCAGACCCCACATCCCAGATGCCAGACCCAAGCGAATGGCTTGCCTTTTGTTCGAATTTGGTGCGTTTCACACGCAAGTTTATTACACTTTCAACTTTGACTCGTTCGCAAAAAAAACCCAAGAAAACAAAAAACAAAAAATATATAACGCCAAGAGGAAAAAACGTAACGAAAATGTAAAATGAATTCGGGGCGAGTTACATGACAGCAGCGCCAGCAGCGAAAGGTGTGAAAAGTTTTGAATTTACTTGGGGGGCTGGAAGATTGACGTGAAGTCAGGATTGGTGACTGAGCGAAGCTTACGAGAGCGTGTGGAGCTGAAAGTGCACTTCGAAAGCCATTCGTTTTAGACCATTTAGAGTTTTATTTGGGGTCTTAGCAGTCACTTTAGTTTAGGATTATCTACATTTAAGACCCATAACTATTTCTTTTGATTATAATACGACAAGCCTCTTGTCAATCGTCATTGGTTTTTATTCCCGGTACTTTAGGAGTATAAGATAGAAAAAAGACTTCTATGACTTCGTGGCTTCTATGTCATCAAAGATATCTACTGGATACCATTCATCGCATTGGAATCGGATCTTTAGTCTAGACAAAATAAAGAAAACATGTGGAATATCCAATATATCGTTTGATTATTGAAACACCTGGTTTTCAAAAACTATTAATACTTAAGCCATAAAGACAGATCATTTTTCTATATACAGAAACGGAGTACAAAGTATAATAGTGTCGCGACACGTGTGCCGCGATTCCAAAGGTTTCGACTGGCTCCTTTTTGATTCCTTCTACAAATTATTCATCTTAGAAACTGTGGAATTCCTCTTGGAAAGTGTGCACTCAATGCACCCTTTAATTTGTTGGCCTAGACCCCCTTTATCTCTGATTGCATTCGTCACAATGTCCAATGGGCCTTCTCCAGATAATGGGCCCAAAAGAAACCTTAAGCCAGTGACATTGTAAGCGATAAGGTCTTATCGCTGACCAGACCAGCACTGATTGTTGTCGCCCCCCCAAAAAACAAAAAACAAAAAAACAACAATATTTTCCTTCGTGTTTTATGCAAACAAATCCAATGGCCACTGTACGATCAGTTGTGTTTGTCAGTTTGGCGTGGCATGGTGGCATGGCATGGTGGGGCGTAACCAGACAGCTCTTCAAATGCGGTAAGAGATCATTCAAAAAAATGATGCGGGGATTACGCGTGAAATTTGTTTTCCCCGTTTTCGACATATATTTATTTATGGATTGGGGGATTTATGGGCGATTCGCGACTGCAATCGCGCACGACGCTGCTGCGGCAGCGACGGCCAGCGCTGCGACGCTGCGTTGAAAAAATATGAAAAAAATTGTAAATAAAATCAGAAACAAAAGAATTATGATCGTGTGTCGCCGAGTATCGCTGACGCCTCCTCCCGAGTGAGTCTCTGAGTCGGAGTGTTTTTTTGTGTGTGTTTTTGCTAGTACTCAAACGTATCCCAGACGCTGCTGCGGTCGGACGGTCGGTTGGTCGGTTGGTCGGGGCGGTGGTTAGCGGAGCGGTCGATTGAGTGGTTCGCGCGCGCGCTTACTTTTAGCACCTTTACCGCTTAGACAGTCGCCCGTTAGGACATGTACTAAAAAAAGCACGAAGCGCACAGCAAAATTGGCAACAAGATTACAGAACCCCGTTAGTACGAGGCACCGCGCAGCGTAGCGGACGGGACGACTCTCTAGTTTCCGGCGAAAGCCATACGACGACGACGTGCCGCTGTTTTGTGGGTTTTTTTCTGTGTGTTAAGAGAATCGCCTTATCACACACGACCGCGGCACCGCACGATTATTATATTTTGGTTTACTACAATATTATAACATTTTTCCGTGTGTTTTTTTGTGTACTCCACGATAACCATACCCTATATAAAAATATATACGACATTTAACTCTCGGCTGCAATTGCACATTGAGCTAAATACGAAATTCAGTTAGTGCCTTGGTGTTAAAAACGTTTTCGGTTTTTAGCACAACGTTTAAGGGATTACAAACAAACGAACGAGCAGTTTCTCAACGACCACAGGTGAGCAGAGATCGGGGGGTGCTACCAAACACCAAATCGAAGGTTCCCCAGAAGGGTGCGGCCTGCAGATTGGTAATTAAGAAATGTAAACATTTGTTTACACTCCCCGGGAAAGATAAGATTCTTTGAACTGGCAGCGAACTGCAAAAATAATGGACTTTTATACGATTCGATACGATATAGATATATGTATAGAGTGTGGTAAAGGAGTACTGGGAAAGTGGGTGGTAAAATTATTTAATGAAGGCTTTCAATACGTGATCTAAATGGTGTGTTCGTAGAGGGAAAGAAAGTGTGGATGTACAATTTGAAATAAAGGGTTTAATCAAGAAAGATTGTGGGATTTTTTAGAAGAATGTATATCCAAGTACACTAAAGATTTTTGCTGTAAAAATTTCCTTTTATGCCTTGCCTATGTGATCTAAAGCTAATATTTTTATTTGGAAATGACGTCTGAAAGTCTGAATTTAGTATTTCCTTTGAAATCACTTCGAAGTATAACCAAAAATGATCATGAACTGTACTAAAAGAATATAGGATATCATTTTTGAGAATTAGTGAGGGCAGAAGGACTTTTTTAGTACATATTCGTAAAATATTTCATTTAGTTAAATGTAGATAAAGTCTTAGAATGTGTTTCTATACCTTCTCTGCGGTTACTACATAGAAATAGACAGATAACTATTCTAAAAGCAGTATTTTTAGTTCTTTAAATCAATTACACTCTTTCCCCTATATGTACTAAAAGTTTAACCATTTGAACTACATAATAAAACTCAAAAGATTAATTTATTTGCAAAATAAGCTGATTTTCCCTCCCCTTTTGTTACATGAACAAGTTTCCCCCTACCCAAGGTTTTTTTCGCACCCAAAACTGTTGTAAAAGCTGTGTGCTAAATGTGCTAATTCCACCTAAAGACCTCCATGTTTACATATGTGTACTACATATGTATATTTACTTGCCTATTTAGGCATATTACGAAGAATATCGCAACGTAGAGCCGCCCCTCTGATATGCAATTGTACAACGGAATGAGTCATCGGACAGGCCCAACAGCAAGCGTTTTCCGTACATATATCCAATATTTCATTTGAGCTTTTTTGTTGTTGCTGCTGTTTCTGCTGTGTTGTGTTTATGAAAGGCCAAAACGAAAAGCCCAACGGGCAAGAAATTGAACAAAACCCGAAACGAAACCAAAATAAACAGAGGATCGGTTCGGTTTGGTGATCTGTGGGTAAAAATTATCGTACAATGCGTGGCCATGCGGCTAAGAGGCCGAATCGTTGGACAGAGCGGGCGATACGGAAAAGGGGGGCGAAATAAAACAATTTATAACTGCATATTTTTGAGGCACATGGGGCAGGCGGCACGGGGCACATGAACTCGTGGAACTTTTGCAATTACTCGTAAGATCAACGGCGGCTTGGTACGGGCCAAGAAGCCAGATGGCTATGGCCCCATATCTTCCCATCCCATGCCATAGTTTTTTCCCCCAGAGATTTCCGCAATGCTCTCTCGCCCGCTCTCTCTCCCTCTCTCTCTCTCTCGCTCTGTAGTTTTTTACCTATCTTATAAAATAATTTATGCTTTTCTAAGAACATTCACTCCTGGCCTGCATGCCCTTCTATCGGAGCGTAGCCGACTCTTTTTGTGGTGCGGTGGTTGAGGCCTTCTTTTTGGTTGGTGTTTTTTAAGCATTTTATTTATAGAGGAGTCTGAAATGTGACGCATTTCGTTTAACGTTGGCATGTGAACTTTTTTCTGTCTTTTTTTGTTTTTGTTTTTGTTTATCTCTCTTGTCGTTTTTTTTATTTTTTATTCGAAGCGAAATGTGAATGACTTGTATGTTGGTACAAGTGACAATGTTTCAATTGATCAAAGCCCTGAGAAGAGTGGAGTCTCCTTCATTCTACAGATATGTGAAGGTAGAGCACACCTTATGTCTCTCGTTCTAGTTATAGATCTTTGAAGGTATAGGAGATCTTATTGGGACATTGAAGTGCAATGATTGGACCATCAATTGGCCAAAGCGGCACTAAGCAGAAGCTTGTTATGCACGAAACTCTGGCACCTACCGAGGCGCACTGCTGCATGACGCTCGACACGTGTAAGAGAAGCGATAGAATCATGAGAAGTGCATTAGAGAGGGAGGTACTGCCGATCTTCGAAGGTACATATAACACACCTGATGTCATGCCAAGAGTCTCTCTCGATCTGTCGATCTACGAAAATATATGGCAATAGATAGCACACAATTTATCATGCCAAGTGCCTCACTCACTCTACCGATCTTCAAGCACACCTTATATCATGTCCAAGTTCTCTCTCTTCGAGGGTATATCACCACCGTAGACCATGCCCGGTTCTTGCTTTTATTCATGTTTCTTTTTGCAGGCTCCAAAGTTCACCTCCAATGTGGAGGGGGGCTTAGTCGTTCCACCTCATGATGGATGCGTTGAGCAAAGCCCAAAGGCAAACAACTTCCGATTTATAATTATCTGTATGCCACCACATACAGGGTGTCTTGTCAGTCGATTTGTCAGTAATTTTCCTACACAACATTGTATTTCCCCCCGTATCTTATCGGTGGGTATACGTATATATTTTACAATTAATTTTTGTTGCTTTTGCAGAATCTACTAGAGCATGTACTAAACCAGAAAAAAATACATATTCTGTATTCGCTTGCTCTTGTCTGGTGTATCTCGCTGTATAGGTACTCCATATATCTCTATCTCTGTATAAGCACTCCTTATAGACATGAAGGCATAGTCTTGGGCGATAAGCTAAACAGATAAATGATTGATGTCACGCTCTTAAGGCACTTTTCCTCTGCTTCTGATGACACCCCTTTCTTTCTTTCTTTCTACTTTTGTTTTCCTTGGACAGCTGTCAAAGTTTTTGTTTACATGCCAAAACATCTAAATATGGTAGCATCTCATCTGCATGATTAATTAGAGTGATATTTCTTGCACATACCCGACAGCTATGACACAGACTAAGACACGCGTGGGGGAAAGTGGCGCGAAGAAAGTGAAGACTGTTTTCCTCAAAGGGAAGCGGAAAGGAGAGAAATGAATGCGTTCTAAACCAGTGCTAAAGTGTTAGATGAAAACATTCAGCTGCTGTTGTCGTCAGTGGGTTTCCGCTTTCTGGATGTGCCAAAGGGAAATGTTTACGTAGGGGGTGCTAAATGTGTGTGCTAAATGTGCTTTGGCCTATTAATCAGATATCAGATCAAAGCAATGAATGTGCGAAGGCACAAGTTTTTGGCATAACGTAATCTTCTAGTTTTAAATTATAAAAAGGGCTTAGATAATGTTCTATATATGTGTACTAAATCAGTTTAGAAAGTGATTTTTATATTTAGACAACAAATTTTTTGATCTAAAAGGGTTTAAAACTCTCATATATGTGTACTAAGTACTATTTATTACAATGAAACGAAATTGGTGATCTAAAAAAGTTTATCAGTGAACTAAATTAGTTAAGAACATATTTTTAATTGCTAAGGCAACTAAATTGGTGATCTAAATGAGTTTAGAACTTCTATGTTTGTATTTATGCGTACTAAATAAATTTGGAAAGTATTTTTTTATGTTATGGCTACTAAAGAGGTGATCTAAAAGAGTTTAGAACTGTTTTGTTGACTTATAATCCTCTATATGAGTCTTGCACAAAAGCAATAGAATAAAAACATTCTTAAAAGGTACATACAGCTCTTAAGCTCTGTACTAAAAGGTTTCCCAGCTGTCTAAATTATTAGTCTGTCTGTTCCATACCTTTAGAGGTTTAAAACACCTGTACTCAAACATTTTCCTAAAGATCTAATTGACATTTCGTGCAAGCTCTCCCCAGTAATAGAAAATACTACGTTTTTATTACCTTTTAAGAAGCTAAATCTATGAATAAAAGTTCCAGCAATCTTTAATCATACCTAAGTACACCTTACCCACACATTTCTTTCGAAATGCACGACTCTCCCGCCTTGGCATAGATGGAAAACCTGGAGAGTTGCACTTACCCTATAAGCTGCACCTGTGCAACGTTGATGAATAATGTACCGCCCCTAGAGTGTCCGCCATGTGGGTGTCTTTAATTGCAACCTCTTCTCTGTCACGCTGCCCCCAATCAAATGCTAATAAGCATTTCTGTAAGAGTACTCGTTGCTCGAATGCCTTGCACATGGCAAAAATTATAAATATAAATCAAAAATAGCTCCTCGGAACACCCCGCCGCCAGCTGCATGGCGATCCAGTGGGCGAACCAACCGCGTTCGAGTGGGGCAACAACTGTGCCCCAACAACAGAGGAAAATATTGCAAAAATCTCTGAATTTGTTTTTCACAAATATTGCCTCCAGTTGCAGTTTTACAATTTACAGATTATTCTGTAGTACAAAATGCTGATAACCCAGATTCTGAATTGATTCCGATTCCCCATTTCAATGTCATAAAGGGCGGGGGGCCACGTCTGGAGTCTGGGCGCTTAAATTATGCCCCAAATGTAAACAGGGGGGCAGAACGGAACAAATATTTGCGCTAACGTCACTGGGGCATCCGTGTGTACACCCGTACACGTATTTATTTCACAATTCCGCTATGTAAACTTCAGTGGATATTTATAAACAGATTGGAAACACAACACACCACACACACACACACATTACACAACACAATTCGAGCAGAAAACGGCTGAAAAAAGTTTCTTTACAGAAAACATTTCAATTGAAATCCAATGCCCGACCATGATATGCTGCCAATGCAATGGCAGGAGGCAGGAGGAGGGGGCCAGAGATTGGGCTATCCAATCGATTAAGTAGAGTATCCCTTACATGAAAGCACAATTCAAAAATAGTTCTTGGTCCATTGACGCACTTGCATTGATGGGAGATTGAGTGGAGCCATTAAGTGGAGAGAGAAATCTATTAGAACTAGAGAAAAACCATTTAGTACGAAGTTTAAAAGTTCTAAACACTTTTAAATTAGATAATTATTGTGCACAGATGTTTCGGAGCAACAAATGGCTGCTTTTTAGAGTTAGTTTTAATGTTATTTCCCCAAAATGCACTTGGATCTGTGGGAGAGCTATTAAGTAGATCCAAAACTCATTTAGTTTGAAGTTTCAAAGCTCTAAATACTTTCAAATTAGTAAATTAATGATCATTAATGTCTTAGAACGCCATGCAGGGTTCCAATTAGTCAATATTCGAGTTGTAGAGTAGCTTAATGTCTAAATATGATAATTAGGGGTATTTTGAGTGATAAAAAGCTGCCTGTAATGTACAGTAATGAGTGAAAGTGATGTATTTAGCCCCAATATATGTTCCAAATATGGTCTAAAGAATTGAAAACATTCTAAATACAATGATTATGGGATATTTTGAGCATTTAAAGACTTGAATATACTTTCAAAGGCATAATCAAATTTTAGAAATATTATTAAATAAAGTATTTAGACCTCATTACCAGTTTTTACTGGGCTAAAATGTGCTAAAAAAGTTTAAATAGTCTAAATCGAACATTTTGATGTATTTTAAGCATTTCGAAAACTGTAATACCCTTTTAAAGTCGCATAAAAACTAGAGAAATGTATCTTAATATTTAATTTGGACCCGATTTCAAGGTATGATTGTGCTAAAGTGTTCTAAAATGTAAAATTAGTTGAAATCGTACAATGTGGCTCCTTTTTGAGCCTTTTATGGCTACATTATAACTCCGAACGTTGTTTTAAAATATCCCAAATATCTTATAAAAGAATTTACATTATTTTGGGGTTATATTATTAAACCAATTTGTATTATTAGCTCATATTCTCATACCTTCATACACATGACTCTCAATTCTTATCGCAAACAATGGAACTAACGTATTTCTCCCCCACCTCTTTCTCTTGTCTCTGTTTTCCTACAGATATCGTTTTCGCTTATCGAAAATAGAACAAAATTCTGTACTCCGAATGCTGCCACCGAATTGCAGAAACAGCAAAATAAAACAAAGCAAAATAACTGCACAGGCAAAGGCAACACGAATGGAAATGGAAGGTGCTCTAAAACAACGCTCCAGATGCACTCAGACTCACACTCACACTCCGATTCACATTCGCATTCGCATTCACTGAAGAGAAACTGACCAAAAGGCGAACAACCGTCTCGAACGAGAGAAGCAGAAGCCGCAGCATAGAAGACACGAACCGATGTGATACTTGGAACCATAAAGAACTATAAAGCATTGCATCAAACGATATATAAATTAAGCAACGTATTGAAATTGACAAAGACTTGAGTGCTAAAAAGACTTGCCAAAAAATACAGAAGAAAATGGAGCATCTCGATCTGGCTGGTTATCTGAGTAATGCACCCACAACATGGAACAGTTTGGGCAACAGTTTCGAGCAGCAAGGTAAGGAGGAGGGGAGGGGCAGTGGAATGTCCGCCTTTGGGTCAGCCGCCTGGGCTCGGGTCTGTCTGCACTGAATGCCCTGCCATTATGGCAGGGGCTTTATTAATAAATTGCATAATTAAGCGGCATGAATAATGCCGCAGTAGAGCAGATAAGATCGAGAGTTGCAGCTAAATGGAATTGGATGACAGACAGATGCAGTGGCAGTGGCAGAAGGCAGTGGCAGAAGGCAGGGATAGGGCACAGGGATAGAAACTGCGAGACACAGACTGTGCTGTGCCTCTTTTGTGGCAGTCTGACAGATTGTCGCTTGGTTTCTTGGTTTTAGTTTTGTTGTAGTCACAGCTGGAGATGGTTCTTCCACCCATGAAGATGCGCAAATGGCAGGCCCTGATGCTAAGTGGGGACCATAAAACAGAGAAGATGCGCGGCCAGACAATTAACTTATCTTCTTTCTGTATCTTTCAGATGCCATTTACTTGTCCAATTCCCGGCAAATGCTGGAGCCCATCATAGAGGAGACCAGCGAGGATGAGGAGCATGCACAAAACAGTTGGAATGGCTATCACGAGCAGCAGCAGCAGCATCGCGGCTCCACTGGCCATTGCGGCGGCGGTGGGTTCTGGAGCTCCACAGAGTCCGAAACGGGTTCCGTAATACGCATCGAAGTGACAAAAGGTAGGCAAAATCACTACAAATATCATTTCGATCCGAAATAATCAATTAAAACTGTTTCCAGATATCGATGCCATTTCGGAAAGAGACTTTGCCTGCCCGCCCAAGCGTCCCAGACGCTGCCAGGAGCCCGAACAGCCGCACAGTCTGGAGGATAGTGTCCAAATGCGACTGCATCGTCGCTATGACGCCGAATCGCACAACAGTCTCGAGAGATTCCTGGCCCTGGAGGCCTGTGCCCGGGATAGCTATGGCAGTCAGGGCCAGAGGAGCAGCACAGGCAGTCGTCGTGGCGGGATCTTTGATGATTATTACTCCGACAATGATTCCTTTCACTCGCTGTCGCGCAGCTCCTCTCTGGTGCAGTTTGAGTCCCTGGAGCGGCAGCTCACGCTGCAGGAACAGCACCAGAGCATGAACAGCCTGGGCAACAGTTCGCCCTCGCTGTTCAACTGCGAAATGGGTGGAGCCAGTGCCAGCGACAGTAATCCCGAGAGCAGGCGGGGATCGGCCACCTCCCTGTCGCTGATGAAGCGCTACGAGTCCAGCGACGGGCGACTGCATCAGACATATTTCGAGCTCAACAAACTGAACTTTGAGGAGCAGCAGCGGGAGCTGTTCGCGAAGAACCTCCTCCAGGCTGAAATCAAATCGGATTCCGAGTCGAGCACCAGCTCCTCGAGCGACAGCAGCGGCCACAGTCTGCTCAGCTCCTGCCAGGGCGGCGGAGCGGCAAGTGGCAAGCAGGATGGTGGTGCCGCACGGCGTATACCACTCAATTCGGCGGAGAATCTATCAGAGGATTCCGGCTACTGTGAGCCGAGCACATTGCGACGCGAGAAATCTAAATCCATACCAAAGAATTTCGACAAGCTGTGCGAGGAGGAGGAGGAGCTGCTGCTGGAGGAGTCTGCAACCGTCGTGCCACATTCCAAAAACTCCAATGGCGGACATGATTTGTGTCAGACGAAAATAGAGCAGACTACGACGGAGACTACAACGCCAGCAGAGGCAGCAATGCCCATGCCTCTCTCTCCGACGGGGTCTATTAATAGCAGCACGGAGAGCGCATCGTCAGCATCATCGCCATCGCCATCGGCATCGCCACTGCCCTCGCCACTGGCATCGCCCAGCGGATCATCGGCAGCCTCATCGTCGTCCGCCGCCTCGTTCACTTGGCTGCGCAACAGTTTGCCCGACATACGCGAGCCGCGAGGTTCATCGTCATCGCCAACGTCCGCCACCAGTCGCCACCGCCACAGCCACATCAACGCCGCCATCGATCCGTCGTCGTTGTCGTCGTCGTCGTCCACGTCGCCCAAGTGTTTCCCAGCGGAAAACGATATACACGGCTACGTGCTGGCCAGCAGCGGAAATCCACGTTGCAGTCGGAGTAGCCGCGGCAGCAGCAGCAGCTCCTCCTCCTCCGCAGACTGCTCCCCTGTCCTTGGGGCCACCTCCCTGCCCAACGAGCTGCAGCAACTGGGACGCCGCAGAACGCGTACGCGCCACAATCGTCCCGCGCCACAGCGAAATTGCCACAGCAACAGCAGCGGCGGGAATAGCTCCAGCGAGGAATACGACTTGGAGGAGGAAGAGCGTCGCGACGACTTCTTCCTGGACTTTTGTCAACAGCCAAGGATTCGCAGGAGCTGCAGCTGGAACGTGGGCAAGAGAGGACTGGGAGGAGGTGCTCCATCTTCTGCCGCGGCAGCATCCACCGGCGCGGGTTACATGAACGCTAGTTATCAAAACCTCACGCTTTTGGATTACACGGATACACAGCCTGAGGCGGGAGATCTGCAGAGAAACTCGAAGAGGAGTCTGCCCACCGAAGAATCCTTGGAACCCAGTCAAGCTTTGGATATGTCTGACAGGAGAAGTCAACGCTTGGAAATGTCCAATCGAAGCAGCCTCTCCGGCGGGGACTACGAGCAAATCATCTGCAAGGGCAACTTCCTGTTGGATGAACTGAGCAAAATCTACGACAAGAATGTGTCCATTCTGAATGACAGACCAGCAGAAGAAGCAGCGGAGGATCAGGTGGATTCTACCCACAAATTGGAGGCAGAGGAGCCGCCACAGGTGCAGCATGTCCAACTGACCATCAGAAAACCCCCTCCACGCCAGAAAAAAGTCAGTGCAGAGGCCCAGCCCACGTCTACGCCCACACCCACACAGAGACCCAACCTGCCGCCCGCGGCTGTGCTGAGTTTCTCGAGTTTCGGCAAGACCTTCGATCAGGATCCCACAAATCTGCGCACCTCCTATGCCCAGTCCCTGGAGCAGTGCAATTTCGATGCCAAGGAATTGAGTCCCACAAAAGTGCCGCCACCCAGGGCGCTGCCCAAGAGACGCTTCCAGTCCCAGGCGGCGGCTGCCAAGCAGAAGAGCCTCGTCAGCAGCACGCCCAATCTCTCGGCCTTCGACAACAGCAATGGGGAGACGGAGGACGACATCTATGTGAGCAGTGCCCACACATCGATGCACCAGCTGCCGCAGTCGGCGAATCAGCCCAAACCTTTGGGTATTCTGCTGCCTGCGGGCTCCAGGAACTCGTTCAGCAAGGAGGTGAGCTTCTGTCCTGTGGTCAGCAAGTACTGCTGGCAGGAGCAGTCCTCGGAAGAGCCACAGGAGGATCCAGGACTCGGCAGCGACACTCCCGGGCACTCCGACGACGATGATGAGCTAATGGACAATGTGGACGCCACTGTCATGCACAACACCAAAGAGAATGAGAACATTGCGGCGCGCTACAATCAAGAGCTGCAGAAAAGAGAAACTCAACCGGAAGAGAGTGTGGTGGTCGAAGTGAGTATCGTGCTGGAAGAGCGGGCAACAGGAGAAGAGCGAGCAACAGCCGAAGAGAGTTTAGCAGCGATCGCCACGGCAGAGAGCGATGCCGAAGAGAGCGATGACAACAACGAAAACATCGCAAACATCGCAGCCGCAGCCGCTGGCGCTGGCGCAGCCGAACCCGATTCGGAGCCCCGACACGAGCCCGTTTCAAGCACTGCATTCATTCTCGAACCACGCGCCGTCGCGCAACCATCGCAATCGACACCGTTATCGACATTGAACTCACCCTCGCCATCGCCATCGCAGTCGCACTCTTCGCCCTTCTCCGCCAGTCGTGATACCGCCGCGCCCCCTCAGCGTCCCCTGAGCCTCCATCTGCCGATCCTCAGTGAACCGCCCACGAACCGCGCCCACCACATACTCTACGCCTCCCAGCAGCTGCTGCAGCGCTACGACGAGGAGGACCCGCACGAGCGCGAGGATCGCCGCCAAATGGCACCCGCCGCCAGTGGTACAGTGGAGTCCCCCACACAGCAAAAGGGTGGAAAGTCGCCGGGAAAAACAGATGACAAGCACCCGAGCTCCAAGAGTTTCCTCTCCAGATTCGCCAACGGTCTGCGCTTCTCCCTGAGGCGCAAGAAGAAGCAACAGCAGCAGCAGCAACTCGAACAGAAGCCACCGCTGACAAAGGCAGCGCCCGTGAAGGCCTCCAAACAACAGAGCAATGGAAAATCGGCGGACTTTATACACATACCCCTGAAGCCGCCAAGGAGTGCAGCAGCCAATGCCCAGACGCTGGACGACAGCAATGCCTCTGAGGCCAGCACCGCGAGTGTGCACAGTGGTTCGACATTGGCCAAGACATCCACATTGCAGAAGGTTACCGGCAAGCCGCCGCTGCCCAAACAGCCGCCCAGATTGACGCATGCGCCTCCGCCAACCGTGCCAGCAAGTGCTACCCATGCCTACGCCTCGGAGGCTTTGCTGAGCGCCGAGCGGGAACAGTATCGCGAATTTGCGGACCAGTTGTCGGCGGGCATGCAAGCGGCGAGGATGCGGGACACCGAGTCGCCCTCGCGGGCCACCGTTGCCCAAAAGACGCAAATGTTCAATCAGCTGGGTGCCGGTGCCGGCGCCAATGCCGGAATGCGCCCCACAATGGTCACCGCTGTGCCCGTGCAAGTATCCCCCGTACTGGATGATGAGGAAGGATCCGGAAAAATGGGTCTGATTGAGACGAATCTGGACACCCACGAGACAGTCATCTCGGGCAAAACACGCTCCCTGATGGACATCACCTGCAATCCACTGAGCCAGCCCCACAAGCGGTATCTGGTGAAGCGTCTGAATGTGACCAGTGCCACCTACGATGTGGATGCGGATGATGACCTCCTCGATGGGGATTTGGTGGTCAATGGACACCATATCAAGTCCTCGCCAGCTGCCGGCGGTGTACAGATTGCATCCGTTAGGAGACCGCACAAGAGCATGGAGTTTCTGTTGGATAAAGAGAATCAAAGGAATGTTTTGGTGAGTACCACAATTCTACACCCACTTCCACACCCACTGCCACTCCCACTGGCTGGCTCTCCCTTTTGGTTAGAAACTATTTCGTATTCGCATTCGTAGTTTTTATGCCTTTTGTCTGGCATTCCAGCCAGCAGAAGCAGAAGCAGCAGCATTATCATCCCTTAGTGGTGCTACACGTTGTATTTGGGGCATGCCGCTCCCATCTTTTGGTTTGGGGGTAATCTTTTGTTTTGAAGGGGTTTATCAGCTGAAAGAAGTGTTTTGTTGTTAAGAATTGAATAGATTATGTTTCAGACAAGTTCTTCTAATAATATCTTAAATTGATACAAGACTATGAGTTTTTATGAGTATTTATCTTGAAAATTAATAATCTAATAGAAATAATCGTATATTTTTACCAATTACTATTATATTATTATTATTAGTCCAAGTTCTAGACTTATTGCCATTGAAAAATGCTTTAATTTTATCAAGTTTTGATTAGATAATGTCTTATAAAAGCAAAACAAAACGTGTTTCCAACTTATGTTTGATTACTTGGTATTTTTTTAATCGAATCATGCCTGAAGTTGGTAAAAGTTAAGAGCTTTGATTAGATAAGTTAGGAATGGGGTATTTTGATATGCATTTTCACTTTATAGAGTATATCTCTCTTATAGGGATATATTCTTGTCTTCCTATAAGAACACGTCTTTTATCTGTCGAAAATCAATCAGAACTTAAAGAACTTTGCTTCAAGGCTTATCCCTAATCCCTACTCGGAAATTTGAATTCGAATCTCCCTTCCTTTAAGAGCACTTCCAATTCGTTGCCTATTCCTTTCGCTTACTTTTGCCCCCGATTATTGCGACTGTCACAGTGTGTTTTCCTTTCTGTTTTTCTTTGTCTCTTTTTTTTTTCTGTGAAAAGGCACGAAAAAATTATGCAAACGATGCAATCTTTCTCGAGAAGCACTACTGCTGCTCCCAAAGTTTGTTCCCGTTTCCGCTCGAACGGCGACAATGGGCGACTTTGATCTTGTCTTTCTGAGGGGGGGACATTATGGATGTTAGTTGATTTGGTTGGTGGGCCCAACACCCCCGTTAGAAATGCTCAATGAACTGTGACAACTTTAATACTCGCTAACGCTTTTCTTTCTTTCCGTCTTTGCGCCTTCCGTCTTCTTCTGACTCTGTGACCCCAAATAGAAGGAAGGATACTCGCACCCTGTGCTGCTTTATCATCATCAGAATTTCTATATCCATTATCCTTTCAACCCTGCGGGTGGCTCTGTCTAAGCGGCTTAGCGCTGACTGAGGTTTAAAGCGACCCAGTCAGGCAGGCCGTTACTCTCGTGATGTTATTCTTTATTTTTGATTTATTAGGCGACACATTACATTCCCTCCTCCCTTCCTCCATAATCCTTGGGCATAAATCAATGGTTGATGTGGATTTTCTCGCCTCTCAGCCTCAGCCTCAGAGCAGCCTCGCATTTTCCTCAATTTTCTTGGGTGCTTGGTGCGTTTTTTTATGGCTCCTACAAATTACTTGCGCGATGATGCCCCGGCGATGCTGCTGCTGCTGCTTGCCACAGAGACAATGACCACTTGACCTTAGTTTTCGTAATGTGTGTGTGTGTTTGGTGTGTGTGTGTGAATGCCTCCGACTTGTGTCCGTGCCCCACCACGCCCTTACGCTTCCAGATGGCCTTTGTTTTGTGGGGCTCTCACGTTTTTTCTTCTGCCTGTTTTTCTCTCTCATTACGTTAATTGAGTCGATGGAACGATGGGCGCTGGGGCATAGGGGCGATGGCTTTTGTTTAATAACTAGAGGAAAAAGCCCTACGGTTTTGGTCAAAAGTTTTCTTTTACTTTGGCGGATAGTCCGCTGGGCGATGGGCGGTGGGCGCTGGTGAATGGGCGGGAGACCCAATTAACTCGATGTTTACTTGGCACTTTTTTGCTCGACTCTGACCCATTAACATCATGGCTTAAAGTGCGGTTTTTGGCTAACACCGGCTTGAGGGGGGTTTTTTGTGGGAGAGGAGTCTGCAGATACTTTGTTAAAATTTGAGCTTAATTATAGTTTCAATTTAAAGTTTGGCTTAGCCTTGGGAAAGATGATAGATCTACATATTTATGACAGACCTTGGCCCCTTGAATCTCTCCATCCTTTCTTGTTTTTGATGATTTTCGATTATAAAAAATTTGTTACCATGCTACAACATTTTTCGCGAAAAGAAGAAAGAATTTTCTGATTTATGGTGCAATATTTAATATATAGGAAAAAGTCTCTAATTTAATTATATATATTGTTTGTATACCTTGGAAATTTTCTCAAATTTAATGATATTTTTTTTGTTTTTTGTTGACTAAATATATAAAATTGGGAAATATTTATTGTTTTTTGTGTTTTTTATGGTGGCCCATGTCTGCTAGCATTTTTTTATGTAAGATACACATCTAAAAGTATGTTGAGCTTTTCGTTTAAGTTTTCCACTCACGTACAGTGATATTTTTTGTAGAAATCGTCGGATCGTGATTAATAAATATAATTAATAATGTCATATAATAAACAAAAAACTTTCTGGGGTCTCCAAAGGTTTTGTAATAGAAAATGTTGAAACTTTGAAAAGGGAAGGGTTTTAAAAAAAGTAAAAGCTGGGTAGAAAAAAGGGTAGGGCATACAACTATGACATCTACTGTAATCCCAGTGCTTCTTAGAACTTGGAAGCTTGCAAAGGGCATCTGAATGTCGACTAAACTGAACTTTTATTGTGGCACCTCTCCCACTTTTTTCTGTCTGCTCTGCTCCGTTGTCTGCCTTGCCTTGTAAAATAGAAACAGAAAAACTATTAAGCTGCGCCTTCTTTTTCTTTTTTCGTCTGTGCTGTGCTGCTTCTTGGTTTTCATTCGAATTCGGATTTGGATTGGAGTTGGTCTTGGACTTGGAGTGTCCCTCCTACGTCGCTTCGACGTCTCGCTGTCTCTCCCACTTAATGCCAAAACTTTCGCCTTGATTTCCGCTTAAAACCAAAAACTATTTCAATCCCATGAAAATGGAGTTTGCTTCGAGCTCTGTCTGCTGCCTAGTGTCTGCTGCCTGCTCTTGCGGAAATTTGTCGCTGCTGCGCCCGACAGTTGTCATGTGAATAATAATACGTACTACAAAAAATAATTACGGGATCCAGTACGAAAAAAAGAAAGCAGAGCTAACGAAAAGAAATGATGATGATGGTGCTGGTGGTGGTGGTGGTGGGCCCCCCGGCATACAACAAAATAAACTTTAATTAAATTTTTCATTATTTTCACATGTAATGTAAACAAAACCAATGTCTGCTCTTCCGATAAGCAAGAGAGTCCCAGAGAAGAGCAGATTGTGTGTTCTGTGTGCGTCTCCCTGTTGGTAATCCCTCTCCTGTCTGTCTGTGCCTGTGGGAGGGAGGGAGGCGGAGGGTAAAGTGTGCCACTGGCTGTGGACAAAAGCTTATACTCGTACTAGAGGTGGTACAGGGTACGGGGTATATTGTTTATGTACCACATACCGAGCAGGAGCCACAGATAGAGTATGCGATCGGTATCTCTAGGGTATCCCATAGTCTACACCCGCATAGCGGAAGCATTCTTACACGTTCCTTTTGGTCACTCCTCCTCCCACTTCAGACCATATTCGGTCGCTAGTTAAAACAAAAAGAAAGCATAAAAGCAACAACAGCAACAAAAGCAGCGTAAACCAAACAAACTACGTCTCTATTTATTTGCTTATCTTTTCTTGTACAATTTCATGTTTTGCTGATAAGAAGCACCAAACACCGATGACAGCCGGCGACATTACTAATACTGACACTAAAGTTCAAGCTAGCGGTGCTTCTTCCTCTCCCCATCTCCGCCTCCCTTTGCCCACTCTCCAAATTAGTTTCTAATGTGCTTTAAGCAAACGGTGCTTTTCTTCAATTGTTTTTGTGCGTTTGGATTTGTTTTTCCCTGTGCTCCTCAAATATTTGTTGTTGGAATTCTTGATTCTCATTCAGTTTATGGCCCCGTCGACGTTGTAAATTCTGAAGGTAAAGGCGAAGGCGAAGGAATATGGAATACATAGATGGGTGGGGGGCTGCTTGGAGGTGTGCCAAAATGCAGTTAAAGAGAGCAGCTTAGAGAGAACTAATTTGCTTGCTCTACTGCAGTGGAATGCATAGCTTGCTCTCTATCACTCCAGCTCAAAGTACATGCGCACTCAGGCACGATCTGCTGTAACAGCCTCACCTGCATTTGCGTATGCCCAACCTTATACAAATACATACACCTTGTTCAGAAGCATTCTTTGATTGTAATTCTGTTATTTCAGCTGTCCATACTTTGCTCTCTTGTTGAAAATGTAGAAGGCAGAGAGTAATCTTCTGTTACTTCTGTATCTGTTACTAATGTACCCTTAACAGTGCTCTGCCAACAGAGCTGTTAACATTACTCAGGTAATGTGAATTCTGTTAGATCAGCTCGCTCTCTTCTGCTGCTGCTGCTGCTGTTACAACTCTCTTATGCTTTAGCGCTCTCTTTCATTTACACTCTCTGGCTGTTTCGATGTTTTTCGTGGCTTTACCTGTTTTTCCTTTGGCTTATCTCTATAGATGGACTGTTTTTGAGGAACCGCCTAAACAATTTCTTTGCCATATTTGTAGCAATTTGTTTTGCTTGAACGATTGGACCTCCCTCTCCTCCCATCTCCTCTTCTTTGTCCCCTACTCTCTTCACAGTTGTCAAAGAAAATTGTCCACAGAAAAAATACCTGGAAAATGCAACCTGCTTGCGGAAAAAGTCAAATTGTGAAATATTTGGTACGAAAAATACTTTGTAACCGCTTTCTAATGGCAGTTTCGAAGTCCCAGTCCCAGGCACAGTAAATTAATTAAAATACTTGGGCATTTAGTGGATTGTCGGATTGTTGGGTTGTCCGGAGCTCTGAGATCATTGCTCAGGCATTTTTTCCATTGTCCATGACGCGACTGTAATTTATTCAAATTAAAACGGAATTTTGTCTTCCATTAAAGACAGGCAGACCCACAATCGCTTCACGCAATATTGAGTGTGATTGTGAGACTTTTTAGCCTGTAACACTGGCCTCTTGCGTTATTAGAGCACGCCTCTCGCAACATTTGCCGCCCCCCACACTCGCCTCTCGCCATATTGCCTCTGTCTTGCTCTACTTTACAGACACTCGCCTCTCGCAACATTGCCCCTGGCGCCTGCTCGGGGAGCAGGAAATTTAATTAATTTAAAGTCCATTTTGCGGTTTGCTTTTGTTTAGAGCCGCTTGATTTTTATTTCATTTCGGATTTGCGCCACAATTTATTTTTCACACTCTTTTAATTTCGTTTTGCATTTGTTTTTTCGCAGCGTGTAATTTTCCGTTTTTCGTTTTTCTTTTGGGTTTTTCCCTCACGGGTTTCCTTGCGTAAACAGGCATTATTTGTGTTTTTCCAGAACGCAGAAAAATGGGGGGACGGACCCGGCACCAGTGGGTGTGTTTGTGTGGGTGGGTGGATGGGCGTTGTGCTTGGCGAGGGGTTAAGAAAAATTGAATAAAATTAAGCTCTAATTGTCTCAAATTATCGTCTTGTTTTCCATTTAATTTGCTTAAAATTAGACAGAAAGTGGAAAAGCCCTTTGGTTAACTTTTGTGGCACATCTCGGTACACCATCAGCCTTGTTTAGTACTCGATTTACTGTCTATTGGGCGTGTCCGTCCGTCGGCCTGTCCAAATCTTCTGCGTCGAATGTTTGGCCTTCGCCGGGAACTTGTTTATAGGCGGCTTTCCGTTCAGAAATCACATCACTCTGGCCTGGTCTGGTCGGGTCGGGTCTGGTTTCGCCCCTCAATCGGTGGAATCTGTTTTGGATATACGTGAAATGAGGCACTTTATCTATTGCTTTTGGCCATTTCGGTTCGATGAGACTAAGCAGATTTTTGTGGCTATCTATAAACAGAGCATCTTTGGGCTGTGTTGCACACATGCTTTCCCCTTGAATGAATCTGTTAAACTCCAAGAAAATATGCAAATATTATGACTTGATTTATTTGCTGTTTTAATACCATTTAACGCCTACAAATTGCCATTTAGCCTGGTTTTTATCTAGTCACATGCCAACCCCCTTTGTGGATTGACTTGACTCATCAGAAAGAAAACAGATTCCGATTCAGATTCAGAATTATATAAAGCAAATCCCACACCGATTGTCTGTTGTTTACGCTTTTTCTTCTCTTCTTTTTCTTCTTTTCTTCTTTTTACGATGGATTTCAAAAGCAATTTTTACACTTAGTAGCCAGGGCTATTTTTCACAAGCCGTTAATTATTCGTACAAGTACAGACCCGAGTATTTTCGTAGCATTCGCAAAATGTTTTTGTGTGCAAAATGAACTTGCGATATTCGTTCCAAAAATAAACGAACCGAAAAACAACCGAAAATCCAAACCAATCAAAACATACAAAAATCCGAAAATATATTGGAATTTAAATCGCACGAGTTTCGAGTTTTTGTTTATAGGAATTTTTTGAATATTTTGGATATTTATTCGCCAAGTGGATAGCTCGCTGGCCGCGCCCTAATCTTTAGATTCTGATTACTTTTCTTTTTCTATTTTTATTTTGGAAATTATTGCGTGACCAGGCAGCTGTGTTTTTCGTGCAATATATAAAAGATATAGATACATATAGCAGATACTCATCATAGAATATGATTCAGACTCCCCTTCTGCCCTCTGCTGCTGCTGCTGCGGCTGACTAATTTATGCATGGGCGACAACAATGGCCATGCCAATGGCAGGCAGCACCAAAGTCCAATTACTGTCATGATTATGTGACACGACTGTTTCTGTGTGTGGTGCTATCGCCCACAGTCTGTCGACTGCATTTGGTTTTTCCCCCCACTAATTATTTCCACAGATTGCATTTTCACCGCCCCGTCACGCCTCCCTCCCATCGCTTTTGAAAACCAATCGAATGTGTGGCATTTAATTTGAGTTTTAAATTAAATTTCCATCCATAAAATGTGCTTTCTATCAGCCAGCACTGGGAGTCCTTTTTGAGTGCCTTTCAAGGCTTAGACTTACATAAACCCATCATCCAGTGCATGCGGAAGTTCCTGGCAAAACGAAAGGAGAAAAGAGAGAAACAAAATCTAGGGGAAATCTCGAGCAAAAGGTTAAAGGACTTTATTATGTCGCGAACTGTAGCGTATAGCGTGCGGGTGGGTGCCTGCCATGCCTCCTCCTCCTAGTCGTTGGTTGTACGCCTCCTCTGGTGAAGCTAGTGGCCTTAAAAGGCAACTGCCTGGAAGCTGAATGAAAGCTGAAGTGGTGGCCAAAAGGAGCGACGACGATGACGAGCCACAAGAGAGAGAGAGAGAGAGAGGGAGACGGAGAGAGACAGTCGCCGGAGACTGTAGTTGGATGTTGGCTGTTGGGATGTTGGTTGTGTGCTTAATTTGGCTTGGTGCCTGGTGCCTAGTGCCTGCAATGTTGGTGAACTTTTAAACCGTTTAAATGCAGGCTTAGACGGGGCTGAAAGACTTGAAAGATTGTGAATGAAAGGCATGAAAGGAGATGGTTTCCTGTGAGTATTACAGTTTTTATGACAGTAAAACGCAGTGGAGAATGGTTTTAAGAAAGATTTTAGCTTTCAAAAGGTGGTTTTTGATTGGGGGAAACCCACAGAAATATATTTCATAGTTGTTTTTGTTAAAAATTGTATAAATGTGGAGAAATTTTTTGTTTTTATAACAGTTGTATAACACTTATTATAACAGGTTAGCCATTTGTGGAATAGTTTCATTTGTCAACTATTTCTAAAACATTTTCTGGTTGTATAACAGTTTTAATCTCGGTATAACAGAAAAGTGTATAACACTATATGAAGCCATGAAGCAGACTAAACATATTATATGGATTTTAATTGCTCTATGACCAATTAATAGTTTTTATCATTTTTATAATCTTGTACCGACTGTCATACTATCTACAATTGTATATAACAGTTAGATATGACAGCACCTCCATCATATAACACTAATTTCGTCTAGCAGTCAATGTCAAACTAATTATCGCACAGATAAGCTGCACGACATCGTCTATAAATGAGTGGATGACAGAATAAAAGATAACTATAGGATGCATCATTAGATGCAGTTTGGGAAGAGAAATATCTCTGAAGAGATCTAACAGAAGATTGATCTACAGGGAGAAATCTTCAAAAGAAAGAGCAATTTCTGAAGATCTCTTTAAGCAGAAGAGAACAAACCACTTAATAGTGCTTCTACCTTTGGTCTCCACCGATCCCAAAGTGTTCTCTTGCCACCTACATGGAATGGCATGCACGATAATGTGGAACAGGCCGTTTCATAACAGTTTTCGTAACAGTATTTGTGGGTCATGTACGCCTAGGCAGGCAATCCAAAAAGTAGTACAAGTACAACCCACATGCCAAAGACACCTTCCAGACTGCGAATTTTCAGACGAATTTGCGAGACCGCAGCTATCAGCAGTGGAAGCAAACAGAGGAGAGAACCGATAGAGGGGACATTCGACATTCTATTCCATGCAAAATACCTCAAAGATATACATACATATGTGTGTGTGCGAGTATGTGTGCGAGTGTGTGTGTGGGGGGGTGCCTATGGCAATGGCCTGCAAATTAAAATTAATTAACGATTTTCATGGCAAACCCGAATGCTAATTGGAAAATGAACAGACAACCAGAGAACCAGAGAAGCGGCGAACCAGAGAACCGAAAACAGAACCACAGATACCCAAAAGAAGAGTAGAGAGTGTCAGCTGTCGCTCCCCCCGTACGAAACGATAATGCACACCTGCCTCGGGGCTCAGAGAGAAAACACACAAAGAGAGACAGAGAGAGGCGAGAACTAAAGACTCGAGAGAACACCCCCAAAGCAGAACCGGCAAACAAATAAAGCGCACTTCCTTTTTCCGCTCACTATACTCACTATACATACCTCTCCTCGTTTCCTCTTTTCCCCGCTTTCCCCTCTTGGTTGCATTCCAAAAATAGTTTTCCCCGTTTTGGCATTTTCAAATAAATCACATTTTAATGTGCGCCACACATCTTTTCCTCTCAAAAGATGCCCATTCTCGTTGTTGCTCTCTGACGTTGATGCCAGCAGCGGCAGCAGTAGAAACATTCTCGTTTTACCTTCAACATGTGCCACATGCCACATGGAGGAGAGATTCAAGAGAGAGAAGGAGGAGGGTAGAGGGAGGACTGGTCTGTGGTTTTGGGAATTGTGTGCCCGTTATGTAAAGTGCATCATACTTCTACATATGCGGGAGAATAGTTTTAGGGCTGAAGTATTCGCTGGGAATTGTGTGTGTGTGTGTGGAGAATTTCCACTTTTGCTATTTGTATGCGCTTTTTATTCCCCTGGAAAATGGTTGAAGGACATACCATAAATGTCATCGGATTGTCCTCGGAATGGAGGCCATTCAGGGTGTATGGTATGGGGATCGCTGATGCACTCTAAATCTTAAGTTTCATTAAAGGGTGTGATCTCTCAGGGAATCAACATTCAGGTGCCTTTCAACACCTTTTTGTAGATGAAAAATAGGGGTTTTTATGACTTCAGAGATGGGAGAGTAAATATAAGAAGTCTCACACGGATAACAGATTTCTTTAAGTGAATTTTGGATGTATTTTCAGTAGAAGAACATTCACAGATTACTTCTCTTTGCTTTAAGGGAAATGGTGGCCTTTCGCTTAGGGAAAATATGTGTAGGGGATCAACGATATTCGTTTTATGCGATGAATGTCTCTCCTGAATGTTGTACCCTAGCCGAAAAGGGGCATCAAACATTTCTCCACTAAATGGTAGTTCTGTTTCTGTTGTGGAAAGAGCATGCCCCCTGCCACATGCCACATGGTCCACGAGTATAGTGGTCCCAAAACATTTCATTTACACAAATTTCCTTAGGGTCTGCATATATGTGTTTTTCTGTGTTTCCCGTCGGGGGACACATGCAAATGAGACCCAAAACAGAGAACAGAGAAACTGAATGCCGAAAGCATTATCGCATCCATCCAGAGAGCAGGCAGCAGGCGACTAACCGCCCCTCCTCCTCCCTCTCCTCCGCTGACATTCCAAAACAATTAAGAAAAAGGTCAGGGCCGTGTATGTGGAATGTGCTGGAGTTCAACGGCGAACGACAGCTGATTCATCAGTGAATTATACGAATACGAGTATATGGTATATATATCGTATTGTTCCACTTGAATGGATTGTGCGTAGAGATAGCCCAAGCCCAAGCCCTCCCCGGGGATCCCTCATTAGTCGTACGCTCCTCGGTTCAGGCAGGCGTGAAATGCGTCTGATAAATGCTTGGCACGTGTGCACGGGAGGGAAAAGCCTATTACATTTACAGTTTTCCAAGTGGCAGAACCTTATAATTTTCCAAAGTGAAGAGCCCTACTTGAGGTTGGAGCTGGAGTTTGGAGTTCTATTCCGTATTTGGTGCCCCAACATACGATTTGTTTTTGTGGCTTGTCATCAAGCAGATCTGGGGAGAGCCTCTCGATGCCACTTCACACGACAACGCCTCCAGACATCCCCATTTTGCCTCTCTGTCTGCCAGTCTGCTAGTCTGCCTGTCTGTCTGATTGCCTTTTTTGCCCATGCCCCATGCCCATAATTACCTGACATGTTTGCCTAATTGCAACTGCCACAGCGGCTGCAACAGGAAGCGGCACAAACAGAACTGCATTATTCCCGTAGCCCATAAACATAATTATGCAAGAGACTTGCATACTGCAGTTTTTCCCCAACCGAAACCCGTTCTAAAACGATTTTCATATCCGCTTTTCCCGCCCAACGGGCTTCATTTTTGGCAAAGAGTTGCCTCCCGCGAGGGCTACTCCCATGGAAACGGAAGGGGGCACTAGGCAACAGTTGCCACTCCTCCGTTGTGGCAGTGTCAATCCATCAACAACAACAGAAAGCGGAGGAGTCACTGACCCCCGGGTGGAGGGTGACCACAACGACTGTGGCACTAGCACTGGCAGTGGCAGTGGCACCCTGGCTCCAGGGGCAGGTGTTCCCTTCCCTTCCATTCCATTCCATTCCACCGAATGAATGAATATGAACGGAACGCAGTGAGGCACAAAGTTTTCTCTGCTTGCAGCAAAACAAATTGCTGTGCCAGAAGAAGGGTTGACCAGGGTTAGGGTTCACCTGGGGCCACAAAATGGGGGTTGCAAAATGTGAATGCCACGCGAGGTAGGAGCTTATCAACCTGTATTTCATCTACAGGTAAATAACTTACCCTCAAGCAATAGCTCTATGGGTAGAACAGGTAAAAAACGAAACGAAACGATCCAAGTGGAAAATGTTTGAGTTCCGTGATTTATTGAGGAATTGTGAGGAGAGTTTTCACAGGGATGGCAGTTTTCTTCAATTGATTCCTAGAATTATTGCAAATTAGTTGTTTAAAGACTACGATTAAGGAAAAGGATAGATAAAGATAGTTTCATTGTTTCCAAGTACACTTTAGAGTAATTAAACCATAAAGAACACCCATTAAAACACAGATGATCTATTCCGAGAATAATAATCTATTTTTAATGAAGATTACAGCTTAAAGATCATCCGAAGAACCGTATAAAACGTATTTCTATATAGTTTATTTAAAAGATTAAATATTCCAAGAACACTTCAACTGTTGCTGTTTCTTTGTAATTAGAATTCAGAACATTTGCTGTGCTACGAGGTCTACAATAGTTTCTAGAACCTATAAGCATACAAGTGTCACCTCCCATCTGTACGATCGTTGCTCGGAGCGACCTCCAGAGTTGCGATTTCTATAGGTTTGTGGCCCACATTCGTACGAGTACGAGTCCATACAAAGATTGACCCGATGGCTTATCAAAGTTGATTCATTCGCTCAATTGCTGAAATTGCTTGATATATGTATCCGCTCCACTATTCTGTATTCTCTATTCTGTTTAGGTTTTTCGTTTTTGTCTGGCTGAAATTAAGGTAATCGGACAGCCGGAACGAAATGGTTTATATATCCATCAAAATGTTCAAGGTCATTTATAAATTATAATCATATCAGAGGTCTCTCTCTCTCTTGCTCTCTCTCTCTGTCTCATTGTCCCTTTCTCTATTGTGGTCTCTGAATGATTGATGACATCTTTCAATCATTGAAACTGGAATAATCATAGAAATATTGTGTGCAAACAGAAAACAGCTCTCGAGGCAAATTATTGCATATTTATTTATAAAACTCAAACCGAACGATTGGCAAACCTTCTGCTGACTTTGACAGAACTACAACACTCGTATCTGTCTGTACATATATACAGCCGATATGTATATAGTATATATCACTGGTAGAATGAACAAATGAGAGATAACCCAGACGGAGACGATTCCGCGCTGAAACTCGATTTCTGTTGACTTTGTGCAAATTGTATGTGTTTTTTGTGTTGATATTTTTTATTGTAATAGAACTCGTTTATTGTTTATTTATTGAAATTCCAGTCGCTACTTTTGGCGTTATATGATATCCATTGAGTCAGACGATTACGCTTGCGCTTACGCAATGACTGGATCGTCTAGGGTAGGCCAACAGGCCAAGATGGTGATGATGATGATATATGATGAGAGGATTATAAGCGAGGGTTTCTTAGAGAACATGTTGTAGATTATATGAGACGAACGATGGAGGAACTTGAATGAATGGGAGGATAGAGTATAGTATTTCTTATGGGTTCTGTAGTAGCTGATAATTCTTCTATATGAGAAAAACAAGTGAGAAAATGTTATGAAAGAGAACTTTATGAATAGTAATGGGGTAAATGATACTTAGGGGTTCCTTCTTTGTAGTTTTTTCTTTGATAGATAGATCCGTACGGGCAGAATTTCTATAATCATGGATCCTCTTTTAAAGAATTTTTCACTGGTTATAAGAATTATAGTTCCTCAATGAAATATTTGCATATTTCCTATTATTTCTTTTTCCACCTACCAGAATTACTATAATCCTTGGTTTTTCGATACTCCTTTATATCTTAAGTATTTCTGCGATAAAAGTACTGATCTTTCTTTAGTTTCCGACTATCTTTCAGAGGAATTAAAGTTTACAAATCCAACTACATTCCAAATACATGAATATGCCATTTTTTCCATTACAATTTATTACTAAAAATTCCAGAATTACAGACAGAATCACTGGAATCGTATGCTCTATGTAATCCTTTATTTTGCTCCAAAGTTTCTTGGGATATTCATGTACTGAGAGGATGCATTCTCTATCCTTCTTCCCCAGATCTTCTTCTACTAATCAACTCCTCTACCAAATCTTTCTGATCAAAGAAACCCCCCAAGCACCCCTCGTTTCATAAGCAAGCATTGAGACACAACACTCGCCGCACTCGCCTTAACGCCTGGGATGCTTGGGATGAGATGATGTCAGCAATTAGGCTTGATTAACGCCCCAGCACCAGCCACAGACCCCACAGACCTAGAGCTTAAGGCAATTAATTCCAATTGCCAAATGCCCCATTGGGAATTATGTAAAGAGACGCACTTTTCCCTCTCCAACAGCCGTCACCTTTCCCCAATTCAGTCACTGAGTCAGCAATTGGCGACACAGTTTTTCCTCTGGGCGATAAATGGGAAAATGTTAAGGTGCTACGAACTCCCACTGACCGAGTGGCCTCAAGCAAGCGATTGAGAGAGATTGAGAGATCTTGTCGTTTATCTGCCTTCTGCCGCATGCCACAAATTGTTTCCCTGTTGAAAAGTTAATTGTGCAGCAGTTTTCATTTCACTTGGCCCAATGCCCACAAAAAACAAAGAGCAGCAGCAGCAGCAGCGGCAGCAGCAGAAGGCAATGCAGATACTCGTACTTACTTGTCTATTTCTTATTTAATTTAAATAAAAATTCAATTTGCATTTTGATTCTCAATTTCTCTCCATTTTCTTGCCCTGCGTCACGTACTGTGCGTTTGCTTTGGGTCATGTGCGGCGTGCGGCTTGTGGCGGCGCCTTGTGATTCATATTATGTTCAATTTCCATTAGTTTATATATAGTATATATGACGGAACGATTCCCCCACAAGAGCTCCGCTCCGCTGATAACTAAACGAAATTGAAATGAATATTCGCGTTACCTCAGAGCCAAAGGCGCCCCCAGGGGAAATGCCAGAGAAACACGCGCCTTTTTTGTGGATTGCATGGAAGCGGAAAGAATTACTTAACAATGGGAGATACTCGGGGGAAATAAGGCTCAGAGGAAGCAGAGAAGAAGTTCTGGGAATTGCAAACAAACTTAACGTTCAAAAGTGAGACAAGATTTCAGGAATAGGTTCTAGAAATTCAACAGAGAATCCAACTTAAGTAGGGAATACTTTGAAGAGATCTATTCTATTGCGATTTCTTCAATTGAGAGTCTTTATCTGCTCAATCTCAGCAGATCCTTTAATCATATATTATCTTTTAGAAGTTCTTATTTAATAGAAATTGTTAAAGGAATTGAAGAATATTTGGTAAAAAACCAAGAAAGAAGCTTAGTATTAAGGTTTACTACTTTTAGGAGCTAAATTGTGCGTCTTTCCTTGAGTTAAGAACCTTTTTTTGGATAAGTCTAAGCACAATCTTTAGATTCATTGTCTTTCCTTGAGTTAAGAATCTTTCTTTAGATTATTCCTAGCAGAATCTTTGGAACCTCCCCTCAGTTCCAACTGTAATCTCGCTTCAAATTTCAGCTTCAATCACACTTTAATTCCAATTTAATTTTCAAGATTTTTGCACGCATTCTTAAACGCCTCCACACTCCCCCCAATTATTTTCTGTAGATTGTTTTTGCGTGGGGGGCGGGCAAGCAGCCTCAAGTGCAATTTTCAAGCGGTGCAGGCAATTCTCTAAAGAGACAGCCAGAGTGAAATTCGCTGGAAAGATAGAAAGCCATAAAAGGTCGCCAGAGTAGAGCTTGAGTGTGCGATATTCGATATACTACGAATACGAATACGACTACGAGTATGAATACGAGTGGCTGCCATGTGCCATTTATCATCAAAGCCCCGTCATTCATGGGGCCACGATATGCACGATATTCTGGTACACTCGTAGAAAGAATTTGCAAAGAGAGAATCAGTGGAGAAAAGGGGAGGAATGTACAGTGTGGAGAAAGAGTGTGCGACGAGAGTTCAGTGACCCCCAGCAAGTGAAAGAATCTCTGGCAATCATTTTGTACGCGTAATGTAAAACAGAGCCACAGCCCACAGCTATAGGAATACCCTACCCATATTGCCTCGCATTTTTCCTAGATGAGATCAGAGTGGCGACTCTTCATTGATATTAGGTGTAGAGGGAGGGGGTGGTGCTGGTGGTGGGGTGGTGTTGCTGTAGCGGATGGCACATTAATAATAATTACATGACGAGCGGCCGCTTGACATCTGTTTGAAGTTTTTATGCTGGCCAGCAGCAGTCCCCGACCATGGATTCCAGGGAGAACGATCGTTCTCCTCGCGCCACTGAAATGCTGATGAAGTTATTACAATGGTTCTATAAATAGAGAAAAGATCACATCCAGAACCCAGAACGGAGGCCAGAGATCCGATCGGAGGCACGCAACCAGCAGCAGCAGCAGCTGGCGGCGGTGGCAACTTTTGTTTTCATTTGTGGGGGGCTGACCGAATTATTGCGGAGTTCAAGAAAAGGCAGAGGGATCGTCATTTGTTGGCACAGGGGTGTGGCTTTCAAGGGGGTTTAAGAGTAAAAGAAGAGGTTGGAGGGGTAGAAATGAAAGAGAACTAAGAGTTCCAAAGGGAAGATTGAGAAGAATTTGTTGGAGAGAAAGAACAAATGGATCTACAGCCATAATTTGCCGCAAATCTGCAATACTTTCTACCTCTGGATTAGGGTAATATTATTACGATCGGAAGTTTATCCCTTCTACTGTTTATAAGAGCACAGAATCAGTATGGGATTACTATATCATATAGCTTCTATGGCAACATAGGAAAATGTTTAATTTATGAAGATAAACATAGCAGGGATAAGTATTCGCACTTGTTAAAATGTTGAATCATATTTTAGCTATATTTCTCTTAGAAAAATCGGAATTAAAGAAACTGTAGGTAGTCATAAGTTCTCCGTTTTCGAATATATTTCAATAAAACATTCCCATTTGTTGTATAATAGGTTTCTTAACAAGTTGGACAAATTTCAGAACTACCGTATGAGAATAGGTATCGTATAATGATGGACATACTTTCCAGGGTATTCTCTGAATCGCTTCCCAAAAAAAAGAAGCACCATCATCTACTTGTTGTTTCTTGTTTCTGGAAGCAATTGAAGATTTGTTTGCTTGGTTGAATGGGGAGGGCAGGGCAGGGCGTGTCCAGGAGAGTCCACTTCTTAACCCACTCCTACACCGCATCTTAACCCCTTGCGTCTTGTCATTTGCCAATTGGCATTTTATGTGTACGATTACGAGTGCACTCGCACTCTGTGTGTGTTTTCTTGTAAATTGATATTTCCGCTGCTGCTGCCGCTGTTGCTGCCGCTTCTGGGTGCAGCAGCAGCAGTATTTTCCTTTTACATTTCCCTCGCTGCCAGCCATAAAAATACTTGCAACGCATTTGAAAAGCAATTTAACTAATTTGTTCCACTTTTTTCATTGCAGGTATGTATCTCCCCCACCCCCTTAACCGTTTAAACCCGTTTAAACCCGTTTCGGGTATCGCATTTCGATACAACAAAAAAAAAGACACTCAAAATACTTTGTATCGTAAGTAAATCAAATTATTTTCGAACAAGCGACTGTCGGGGTTTTCAAGTGTGGCTTTTATTTTATTTTATTTTATTTTATTTTCAAGGCAATTAATTAATTAAATTTGTGTTAAGTGGCAACCGAAAAGAGACAAACAATTTGTGGCTCATAAAAAAAGCCAACAAGGGGTTAAGTGCCCCTCTTTTAAAAAGAACTTTTCTTCGGAGGCGGAGGGGAAGGAGTAGCATGGAACGTGCTTAATTGGAAGTTCAATGGATTTGCTCCTCCCCCTTCTCCACTTCGTTTTGTTGAAAGTGCAGCAGCTGTCACATTGCCACTGCCACGCCATTTGCATGCCACTTGGACAAACAAAAGACTGAAACGCCGACCTTCTTCCTACGAGATTTTGGCAGCAGCAGCAGCAAACGTCATTATTTTTAGTGGAATTATTGGCCAACTGGCGACAATGTCTCGCGCCCTAGAGAAAGTCTAGACAAAGGCCACATCCCAGACCCATCCCAGCCCTTGACTTCCATATGGGAGATGGTCTCATGGTCTCTTGGTCTCTCACTCCCTGTGGCTAATGTAATTCCTTCAGTCGCGACTGTATAACGATTACATGCCATGGCAGAAGATACAATATATGTGGCACTTGTAGATATACATAAATACTCGTATCTTAATGACTCTTCGTCGTCGTCTGGCTGTGAAATTACTCTTTTGGGATACAAAGTAGAAGCTAGCTTAAATAACTCTTTGGCTACTGAATTGGTAGCTTGAATTAATTGGCTTCAAAAGAACCCAAAAGATGGTTTAAAATGTTACCAAATTATTGATTTTAAGAATATCGCTTGTCTTCTTTGGCTTAGCGCCAGATTAGTTGAAGATTATCATGAGCTAAGATTAACCAGGCAGAAGTCTTCCCAGGTTCGGTTACATGAAGTAGGAGGATTGGAAAAGGTCTATGTTTATCCTTGGGCTTCTAACGTTTCAGGTTAAGCAAATAAACATAGTCAAGGTGTCTATTGATCCTTAGATCACAGCGTACCTGTCTTGGGATATCCTTTGGCTTGAGAAGAAGATCTTGAGAAGTTTTAGAGATCGAAAACTCTTGGTTCTAGCCATAAATCTAAGCAATCGCTAGACCATTTCAAAGATTGACTGTCTGCAGATGCTAAATATTATTTTGGTAAAAAAAAAACACTTTTAGGGTTCTAAATGTATGTTTTGGTATATTTAAGAATACTGTAGGCCATATTTAGACCATAAGACCTTTTCAGATATTGAACAGCGGTTTAATCTATATCATATATGTATATTAACATTCGTATCCAATCTTATCCAATCAAATCTTTAGGTATTTAGTAGTTATATCTTTTCAATATTTCTCATCTCAAACTTGTAGTAAGCTAAGCCCTTGGAAAATACATAGAATCGTATCCCATGGCTCCCAATTCCATTTGAACTCCTAAAACACTTGAAAATCCCTATATATTGAGCACTTTCTATGTTTAATAGAAAGATAAATAGCATGCTATGGCCTTCTACATGTCATTTGAGTGTTTCTAGACCCCCTTCTCGTTTCCTGTGTGACCTTAAACAACTGGACAAATCCCTCCTATAACTAAGTATATCCACTTATTGCTGAGATTCCTTGTGTCTCTAATTCTTATATAAACTTGTGCTGTTTTATATTGATTCGCCCTCTCCTCACATTTTCGTGTCATCAGTGGAGTGTCCATGGAAATGGAAATTACGTTCTGATTCAGATTCAGACTTTCAGCACAAAGTGGGGTGGGACGAGTGGCAGAGTGGCAGGGAGAGTGCTGCAAATTGTTCCGAGTATTGATTTAAGGGAGAAGCCAAGCAATGCCATTCCCATCGAAGTATTTATACAATATGCATGACCAGGTGTCAAAACCAGACGGATGTCCCAGAAGAACAAGGCCCACGGCCCAAGCAGGAGGAGGAGGAGAAGGAGGATTGGATTGGATTGTGGATTGTTCGGGTTGTGCATTTTATGAAGGTTGCTGCCTCGGCCTGCCTGCTGGACGACCTTATAAAGGCAGAACACGTGTGTGTGGATTATGGGAAATGCCAGAAATTAAAAAGCAATCAAGGAAATACCCAAATGACACTGCCCCATCATCAGGCTCTTGCCTCCTGCCTTCTACCACCTACCACCCATGTGTCTACCTGTGGTATGTGGGCTGATTGGGTGGGTCACAGGTCAAGCGAGCAGGCAGGATAATCCCCTACCTGCCGCAGCATATAAACCACTGCGAAAGGAGCATCCATCATCAGTTGCACAGCAAACAGCAAAGCTACAACACCTCGAAACATCTCTCGAACCAGCAACAACAGTCATGGCCGCCACCTACACTTCCACTCAGTTCCTGAGCCTCAACGAGAAGACGTCGACCTCCACGACGACCTTTACCCTGGATGCAGGACGCTTTGGCCAGCGAGATCTGAATCTGTTCATCGAGAGCCTGGAGACCATCTCCCGGCTGGAGAAGGAGCGACATGAGCGTCGCCAGCGAAGGCGCCAACAGAAGCTCCAGCAGGCACGCATCGCCGAGCTGGAGGACGAGCGGTGTGTGAGTCCCACGCCCAGTGCCGAGGAGGCCATCGATGAGCCACTGATGTACATGGAGGCCAAGTGCCTGCCCTATGCGGTGTCCGAGGCAGTGCCCACTGGCCACAAGGGCAGCAGCCAGATGCTCCCCGACTACTACTCCTGCGACGATGAGGCCTACGGCAGTGCTGCCCATTCGCCCAGGAGCAGTGTGACCTATTGCTCCTGCGGTGGACTCTCCAGCACCAACTCTGGATCCTCAGAGTCTGGCATCTATGGCGCCGTCTCCTCCTCGCCGCCCCCACTGCGTCCACGCTCCCAGGTGATCACACAGCCCAAGCACCGATCCACCCGCTCCCGCATCATCAGCATGGTCCTCAAGCGGGAGTACGTGAAGGCGCCCTCCGCCGAGGATCTGGACCAGAAGGAGCGCTGCAATCGGCTGCTCAATGAAACCATCAAGCACCAGTACTCCCAGCTGTCCACCAAATCCCGACGTGCCATTGCCTGCAGCGAGGGCTCCGCCGAGGAGCGATTCCTCGACAAGGCCCTTCGCTACCTGACCTTGTGACTTTGATATCTGAAATCAGACGTATCCTTATAGTTTTTCATAGCACTAGCCTTAGCCTTAGATTTTGTTTGTAAAACATTTAAATAATTAAAAATTGAGAAAGCTTTGAAATTGCAAAGAGGTTTTTCGTAGAATTTTGAGAGACTTGAAATTCCAGAAAATAATATAATAATTCAATTGAAAAACTTCAAAAGGACATCCAAATTTAGATTGTTCATTAAGCGACTCTAAATCGCGGTTTTTGTGATCGATAACCGGCTATACAAGACATTGATCGCTCTATGAATCAGGCCAGTTCTCCATTCACATCTTCATTCAAATTCATTTTGGACGAACCATCATTTGCATTGCTTTAAACGAATAGGTGTAACCGCCCCAAGTGTACCAATACATTCCCTTATACTTCATGGCTTCCACTTCTCCATCCACATACATGCCGAAAGGCTGACTGAAATGATGAGATTAGAAGCAATTATTAAAAAACAAAATGTACAAACATACCAATTGGCACAACTGTTGTGCCACCAGGGATTCATTTGGACAATTGCACAGTTCTCCCCCGGCCTGCTATCGTTGTCCCTGTCGTAGGTGGTAAATTTCTGGTTCTGGCTGACTCTCATCGAATCACCGGCATCTCCAGTGAAGTTGCCCAACCTTGTCATTCGATAGAAGTCATTTTCGCTTTCAATGTAGAACTCGTCGTATCGGGCGAAGCGCGTGTTCCCCTCGAAGTCCTCCACGTGTACGTACAGATCGTGGGTCTGTGACTTCGTTATGGCATGCAGCTTATCCAATCCTATGAAGAAGTCGCCTGTGATGTCCCCGAATCCCCTCTTGTACTCCTCCCAGTTTCGAAAGAAATTAACAACTCCGTTTGTTCGACGGGCGATCACAGTCCAGCCAGGACCCGCGATCTTTGCATCGCAGGAAACTTGAATGGGTTCCAGGTTCGGTAGGATTACAGTGTATACACCATGGGCTCTGGGATCAGTAGGACACATGCTATAGGGATCCTGAAATGCCAATCTACTCTCCGTTCCGTTAACGACATTCTGAAAGTAGGTTTATCTTTACTATTTCTTGTAAACTTGTAGACTTTACCACTGCAACATCTTCTAGTCCTGTGCTGCTTTTGCAGAGGAAAAACAGTAGCAACCAGTAATATGTACACACTGACTGCATGATTACCAGGTGATGACTGACTGCAGAATGCCATTCAATTGCGGCTTTTTATATCTTATATATCCCTTTGACTAATTTTCTTATCACTCTATTTCTTTTTGGCTGATTGCACTGTGAGGTGATGACTGATTGCAAAATGCCATTCAATTACTTTTTGGCTGATTGTTTTCAAGAATTTGAACCTTTAAGAGTTTGCAGGAAATAAGTGGCGTTAAAACAGAGCCATGAATCATAGATATCCCGGTATCAGATTAGCTGTATCGGTATCAGCGGATTAGCTTTATTCCTATACCTTTTTATACATATAGCCTTACCCAATAGAACAACCTTTCTGTCAGCAGGCCGTAGCTTTCTCTTCGATTCTAACTGGTGATGGCATAGTTCTACTCAGAACTCAATCGATTGCTGGTGTAAATCGCATTGTAAATCTTTCATAGCATCAACAGTGCCTTCCGTTCCGTCTGTATGAGCACATCATTCACATCTATCCCCATTAATTCCGTCGCTGCCACCCTACCTCCCCGCCTTCCTGCCCCCCTGCCTCCCTGGAGTTGTGTCTTTCCGTTTCCCGTACTTGTTGTTGGGCGGCGACGACCCAGTGACATGATTGTCTCCCATCATGTGGACCCCATCCGTCTGGGAGATAATCTGCCTTGTCGTTGATGTTCCAAGGGATTCCCTGGCCCCCCGCTCGCTGAGCTCTGACGCCCCTCCCCTCCCCTCCTGGTTTGTCAAGTGTTTTTTTCCATCTTGTGTCTAAAAATAGATAGACCAAGTGGCGCCTTTTCCTCCTGCCCCTGCCCCGGCCGCCTAAAGATGTCCCCACCCCGTAAATGCGATGCCCCTGCCACCACAGTGGCTGCCACTGCCTGTTGCTCCTTTGTTTTGGGTTTCAACACAGGGTGTAGGCAGTTGTCACACAGGGCGTCCCTCCTGCTTGCTGCATCCTGTGGTGCCATAAAAGCCAAGGGGCAAAAGAGAGCTTTCTCAGGACGGACATGCGCATAAAAAGCTGCCATAAACTTGCGCTGCTGCTGCCGCTGCTGCTGCTGCTGCTACTGCCGTGGCGTGTGGCGCTTCCTGGTTGCAGCAACGATTGGACGCCCGCCGCAGTATCTATCACAAGTCCAAAAGCGAAGCATACTTTCGTGCGCCGGAAATGGGCAACGGCACGTCGTAGTGTGCCTTCTGCTGTGCTGCGCTCCTTGCGCGTGTCTCTGTGTGTGTGTGTGTGCGTGTGGCAGTCCCAGCAGCAGTGCTTTTGTTGTTGTTGGTGTTGCATGTCGCGCGCGCCATGTTTGCTCAAGTAAAAGCCAAATTTGATTAATTAATTTTCGCAGCTCAAAAGAAAATGTGTGGAAAATCGGAGAAAGAAGAAGGAGAGGATGAAGCCCTAGAAAATTTGTGTCCCTTCCTCGTTCAGGGGTGCTCTCTCCTCTGCCTCTTCCTCTTTTATCTGCGTTCCCACTTTATGCCATTCCCTCCTGCCGTACACCCCCTGCGCCCTCTACTTTTTTTTTACTTTTACAATCAAAATCTGAATTGATGCGCGCGCTGTGCCGTTATTCGTTTTTTTGGTGCGTGTGTGCGTGTTGCCCTATTCCCTTTTCTTCCCCTTTTTCCTCCCCCTCCTACTCCCCCTCTGTTTCGTTTCTTTTTTAAGGTCACACAGCATACTGTGATGGATACTCTCCTATTTATAGAGGGGACTCTGGTCTCTGCATTAAAAATAAATTATTGCCAAAAAGTTATTTTCATCAAATATTTATGTATACTCCCATTGCTGCGACTGAGGGGGGTGGGAGGGGGGCAGGCAGTCACCGTTCATCTTTCTTTTTTGCCTTTTTGGGTGTGACTTGCACTTCCCTCTCTGCCTCTTTCTCTCTCTTACTATTACTCTCTTTCTCGTTCCCTCCTTCTCTCTGTGTATGCGTGCGTGTGTCTGTGTGTGTGTGTTTATTGACTTCCTTTTCTAGAAGTATGGTCCTTTGTGGCTGTGTCTGTGTGTGTGTACCGTCCTCTGTTTGTGTGCGTATGCTAATTGAGTTTTTCTTTTATATTTTTTAGGGTACCTTTTGCTTTTCCCCTGTTTCTTTTTTCTTTGGTTTTGCCTTGGAGTTTCCCTTGGATTTTCCTATCAAATTCCTATTCCACCTGTCAAATTGTTCTCATAGATCTCGTGCGTTTTATTCTTTATCTTTCAAAATTATCAATCAAAAGGAATAACAAAACTTGAATCAATTGTATGCTGTCAGCCATATAGTGAGTTATGCTGCAATACGATCAGGTAAATGAAAGTAAAGGCTACAAGACTTTAAAGATTTCGAATGTACTCTTTAGAGGGTATTGCGATTTGCAGGGGGTTTCCCAAAGAATGGAATGGGGCACCAGTTTTCCATGGTAGCTTTCGTCACTAGTTGCTCTTTAAGAATACTTTGGAATACTTCTTGAATGGGGAAATCATAGAAAAATCATCTCTGATTTCAGACAGTATTTAAAGTACAACTTTCTATACATTAAAAAAGTTTTTTTCCTACTTTCTTTGGGGGACTTCACACCTGTAGTTTCATCAGTTTCTTTATTGCTATATTCAAATCATAGGATTACAAATCACAACTGTATCTCTCATGGCATCACTCAACCTTCAATGGATATTAAATGTTTCGACCCCCAAAAGCTTTTCTCATGTGTTTAGAGCCGGGGGAAAACGTCACAATCAGCTGCCAAAACGAAATATGACCCAAATCGGGAGATGACACTGTCACAGCCTCTGACGCTGAGACTCTCAGCCTCCGCCTCCGCCTCCGCCTGCATTGACGTCGCTTCTGAGAATATTCAATTGCAGCAGCTGCTTGCAACAAGCCGCAACAACAGCCGCAGTCGCTGGGGGGCGGAGGCGGAGGCAAAACAATTGTCAACGACGTCGTTGTCGTTGTAGCTGCCGGCATGCCATGCCATGCCGTGCCGTGCCACCTGGCTGTGGCGGCTTAGACGCCCCCTCCCGCACACACCCACACACACACCTGATTCAGCAACCTGCCCCGACCCGCCCCTGTTGTTGCCACCTACTCCGTGCCCACCTCCCTCGAGTGCCACTGACGACTGTGATTAACTTTTGTCTCTCGTTTGTCCTTTGCCTTCTGTTGAGGCCTGAAGACAGAAGCCAAAGCCAAAGCTACAGCCAAGGCAAAATGTTGGCACACTTTGCCGCTTAAGGGGGTGGCCTGGAGAGGGGGAACTTTTGCGGGGGCATTGTTTGCACTTGGGCTGCAGTCTTAAGGTTTTTGCAATGCTCTTGAAATCCTTTATTAAGGAGGAGGCGGTGAAAGCACTGGGAAATGGTCTGTGGTTCCCCAGTTAGCAGATGGTTAAAGTCCACTTATAGTCTGCTTAATGCCTTGCCTCGCCCTGTGGCATTCTCTAAATTCTCTGAAAATTCTTTAATTATTTTCTTAGGATTGTCAGTGCTTTAGCCTCTTGGCAGGCGATTCTTAGTTAATCGTTCTTCGATTGTTGACTTTTTAGCAGATAAATGCTTTCCTTTTGAGTGTTATTCAATAACCAATACCCCTATAAAAACATACACGTATCAACAGGTCCTCCATCCACACTTTCCCATAGACAATTCCATGCCACCCCCCATGCCAGCCCACTCTCCTACGATTCTTGTAAACTTTTTGGATTACTTTAAGACCCATCCATAAATTATAAGAGTTTTTGTTTGTTTTTGTATAAACCGACACTTGCGATGATATAAGCTGCCATATTTTTGGGGCACACATCCTCCATGTCTCCGTGTCTCTCTGTCTCTCAGTTATGATGAGTCATCAGTGGCAAACTTCCGTCCAGAATTCTCGGGGGTAAAACTTTCAGTTTTATTTTGTTTGTTTGTTGGTTTGTTTGCTGGTTGTTTGGGACATTCGTTCGTTTGGTGGGTCGGTGGGTGGGCTTCAATTGTGTCAGTCGGGCGGCTGTAAAAAACAAAGTTTTTCTTGCGGCTCATATATAAAAGAAAAGCTTGGCATTAGAACAGACATTTAGCCCCACACTCCCCACGGTAAGAACAACAATGAAATGCATAAAAAGCAGCCAGCAGAGAGCCAGAGAAAAGTTTCTCCATGACATTTCTGGGTTATGTGGCATGTGGCATGGAGCTCGCTCTGTGTGTGTTGTTGTTGTTTGGTCCCGATGAATGCGTATCAAGCACAAGGTAAATGGAACATTGGGTTAGGTCTGGGGCACAGCTCCCTCTCCTCCTCCTCCTACCTCCTCCATGTGGAAAGTTCTTTGGGATGGCAGATGATTTAGATGTGTTTTTGAATGGTTTTCTTTTGGCATAAATATCTCTAATCAATATTATTTTAAGATCTATCTTTCGATCCACAGAAGATACTAATTATCCCCTTCTCTTTCTATTATTTACAGCCCCCTGAGAATGAGCTACAGAAATCGCACGATCACAATCCGGCCGCCCTGAGTGAGCATCAGCTGCGCGTCCAGGCCTCGCTGCAGCGTTTGAATATACCCGACTGGTTCCGTGCCTACAACCAGAATGCCGCACAGGCGCCGGAAGGTGCCGCTTCAGGGGGCACCTCGACCTCTGGCGGCGGCTATCGGCCGGGCAATTTCACGCGTAAGCGCACCCAGGACTCGGGCCGCTGGCAGGGACTCAACTCGAAGACGACCTCGCTCAGTTCGCTCGGCTCGCACTCGCAGCGCTCCGATCGCAGTCCTCTGCTGTTGAGTCCCTCGGCGCACAGCCACCATGGCGGCCAGAGCAGCAGTGTGAGCGGCGGCTCGGCGGCAGGGGGCCCGGCACATGGCCATCATGGACACCAGGGACAGCAGGCGGGAGTGGGGGCCACACGGTGGTCCACCTCGCATCTGAACTCCACACAGACCTCGCCGAGCGTCTCGCAGCGAGGGAGCTTCGCCCGTGGGGCGCCCATCAACAGCAGCTTCATGTCGGTGGCCAGCAACAACAGCAGCGTCCTGAGGAACTCCTACCGCCAGCCGTATCTCGGATGGCGAAGCACGGAGAAGCTATCCCAGCGGACGCCACACGAACGGTCAGTGGATGTGGCATACACTTCCGGAGGAGTATAACTAATCTTCGTCTCTCTTTTTCGATTACAGTCTCGCCAGCTCTCTGCTGGCACAACGCACAACCCCATCCCCCACATCTGCGGCGCCGAATGGTGGACGCACTCTGCAGGCTGTAACGCCAGAGATCCAGAGCTCCATCAAGGAGGTCACCTCGGCGATTGTGCACTACGTGAACGACCAGCAGCTCTCCCAGCAGCAGCAGCAGCAGAACCGCAGCCGATCCGCCAGTCCAAATTCGAGGTAGGCAGCGGTCGCCAGTCCGTTGCGCCCTTTGCTCAGAGCTAAACGAATATCAGAGCTTGAATAGAAACCCAGAAAACTTAAGCTTTCTTGTTGCTGTCTTGTCGATGTTGTGGCACCATCTATATTCATCTGTCGTATCCATCTGTTGATCCATCCCATCCACCCAGTGTGTAGCTGTTGCCCACCCACAACCCACAAACCCATCTGCAAACCATTCTAGCCATCTGTGTCCACCTTCACCTTCGATTCGAACCCCATTTCGATGTTCCCATTTATAATTTTCTTCTTTCAAAAACCACACACAACGCGTAGCTACCTGTAAAAGTCTTCAGCACCACCACAACCACCAACACCACCACCGTTCAGCAGCACCACCAAAAACAAATTGACAATAGCTGAATAGAAAACAGAAAAACAGAAAAGAAAAGCGAGAAAAGCAGACTTTGTCAGAGGTAAGATGCCCCCGCAGAGGTGAGGCTCCTACTCCTCCATGTGGCTAATATCTGTGACTAACTCCAAAGAACTACTATCTACTTGTTAGTACATATACGTATATGTATTTATGTGTTTATCGGTGTGTGTGTCCCCTAATGCTAGCTACTAAAACAACTAAAAAAGTACACTAAAACAACTTTCCTACTCGCTTCCAGCACAAAAACTTTTCTGTCGTTTGTGGGCTTTTGGAGCGATGCCAAAATGGAGATGAGAAATAGGTCAAACAGATGCAGGAAAAATAAGTGAAAAAGATGGAAAATTAGAGAGAAATCTTTGAGAAAATGATTAGAGGAAAGAGCAGAAGGAGAGAAGGGAGCTCAGGATGGTAGATAAATGGATGCTTTTTAGTTCTAACGGTGGAGATTAAACTCTCAACTCGTTCCTTAAGTGCTGTACTTCTAGTGCCTTCCTTTGAATGGCTTTTCATTCTTTGATTCTCAAGATATCTTCCAGTAAATGTTCTGTGATGATAAAATGAAAGCCCTTTGTAAGCCTGAGATGAATATTTTAATCACATTCTTTCAAATATTCCTTCATTCCTGTTCTAAGAAGAAGCTTCAAGTCATGTCCTTCTCTCAAATGTTTCCCCTTGAGTGGCTTTGCCTTGAAAACTGCTATTTGTAGAGACATATTGCAGCTTTATTCCAATTCCAAGTATTATTTTTCTTCCCTTAAATGCTTTTCCTTTCACTGGAACTCTTCCCTACCTTTTTGTATCTCTGACAATAGCTTCTCCCCCCAGCAATTCAATTATGAGTGCTCTCCTTAACAAATCTGATTAGTATTTCCCTGTCTCACACAGACACAAACAATGCCTCTATAGAGAGTGAGAGTAGGTCATATGCCATATCTGTGGCATGTGGCAATCGAAATCAGTTGCATTTATGTATCTTTCGAGTATTGTGCCTCGTGTACTTCAGTTGCACAAAGCCCGGGGTCCATTCAAAGCGAGATTGATTGAGAACCACAGAACTCTGTGGCCCATATGTAGTCAGGGCTCCGCTTGGATGAATGCTCCTCTTGGATGCGCCTCACCTGACTCCCTTCCTCGCTTCTCGTGTATGCCATTCAAATGTGGTCCGATGCCATTAATATAGCGACATAAAAAGACTCTCCACCACCGCTCACATGTCCCTTCTGCACCTAGCAGTCCTCCTCCTCCTCTCATATGCCACTGGGCTGTCCGTTGCCAAGCAATTTAAATGTCAGCCATGCAACTGATGGTCCGGTATGCATACCCGAGTATAAATACGTTTGCCGAAGAGGAGCAGGTCATCGGAAAGACCAGGTGGGGTCTCCCTCCTCATCGCTGCCTCAACGCTGCACCCCACTGCAATCAGCGGAGGCCACTTGTACACGTTTCGATTCGGTTGCAATTGCCACCTCCTGCACTCGCCCTTTGCATTCTTCTCCGTCCGGCAGGGCCCGCCAATCATTATGAAAATCAATAGTAGTAGGACTTCTGAAGTAGAGCAAAGCCCCCCGCAGACAGGGTGCGCTAGATTTTCCTGGAAAAACAAGGGATTTGAGGGAGCCTCTTTTAATAGAGAACAAGGTTGCAAGGGAATAGTAGGAGAAATATAGTTGGGAGATTGGCTAGTAGTACCCATATGATTCTGCTAAATAGGTGGAATAGATAGAAGAAAGAACACGTTCTTTAGGAATATATAAAGATGAAAGTCGAAATTAACTTTAATTTGGTTTTCTAAATATCTAGGGATGGTTTACCATAAAGAAATAGTCCTCTGCAACTTTTATACTTATTTTTTGATTTGTGTTCTATAAAGATGTTCGTGAATCTTTCCAAATAGTACACTTCTTTAGATATCATATAAATCTCTTTTAAATTCACATTAATCGTAATTTCTTATGCTTCCTGTATGTAACTTTAGTTCAAGTTCTATATATTCTATGGGCCCCTATATTTTGTTACCTTTAAGGATGCTTAATCTTCTCTCATTGCATTGATATCTGTAGGGTATACATTGTATCTGTTTTGAATAGCGGCAAACACTCTTTCAGTATGGGTTGTTCCTTTGCTTCGATCCCTAAATCTCAATTATTGTCCCTGCTATAAATTTCCAATATATTATCTTCCTATTCCCTAAGACATTCCCTTTTGCGTATCATCTCCAGAGCATCTGGAATTTCACTTTTCTCTTTGTTGTCACTGTAATCAGGCCGCCATATGGGCGCCAAGGAGCATCGGCAGCATCCACCACATTTGCTCTCTTTTCCTGCGATTCTCGCGTGCGCTCTCTCTCTCTCTCTCTCTCTGTGTTTCTGTGGTCCTATCTTTTGTGTATCGCAGAGGACAACCCCAACATTTGTGAGGCCGACCCCGTGGGCCACCCACTTTTGCCCTCTTTGGCTATTTTTGTCCGCATCCGCTTTTCATTCGTGTGCGACGTCTGCTGCCAGTCGCTCGCTTCATCAGAGACGGAAAATTGCCAGATGCAAAAGTGTCAGTCAAGAAATTATATAAAAGGAAAGACAATTCAAAGGAGGGTCAAAAGAGCTGAAGCAAGAGATATTTTGAAATCATTTTTCGGTTGCATTTCCAATTAGCTAAAAGGCTGCAAAGCCAAAGAACACAAAACGAACGAAACTTTTCGAGTGCCGCAATTTGTGCAGAGTTGTCGGAGGTTAGTGACACTGGTTCGTGGCTGCCCGCCCCCCGCCCCCTTTTGTGGCAGCCACAAGTGCAGGGAGCCGTTTGTGATGTCATTTATTGATTTTGCCAATTTAATTGTAACGAAAATCTGTACTGGGACTCCCACTAACGAGTGTTTTTGTTGTATCTTTCGAATAGGAAATGCTGGCTTGAGAGCAGCTTTGTGGGCACACGACCACTGGACTCGCCGCAGACACCCGTGATTGACAGCAGCCCCCCCGCCACAACCCTGCAGCAGCAGCAGCAGTACCAGCAGTACCAGCAGTACCAACAGCAGCAGATCTATCTGCAGCAGCACTATCCCCATCTGGATGCCACCTCGTCGTCGGTGGTAGCCGCTGGACAGCCGCCCCTACGCATGAACGGACTGAGCCGAATCGGCGGCGGTGGCGGTGAGTCCACCATATATATCTGACATCTGAATTATCCGAAAACTACCACTACTCAACGTAGATGCAAACCAATAGAAGTAGTTTCCAGATGTGATGCTTAGTTCTTGTTCTTGTTTTTTTTTAATTTCAAATCACACAAATTATCGGTTCTGTCTTTAGAGCACACACGAAGCAAGAGCAAGCAGGCACATGAGAATATCTGAGAATATATCTATTATAGATACATATATCTAATATATCTGTAGAGTAACGTAACCCCCCCTACCGACACCCACACACAAACACACACAGATGAAAATGCAATTTTCTACATTTGTTTGTCTGTTTATAGATATATTTAATTACGAATCATTTATTATCGTAGGGTGCATTTTTTAATCGACTGTAAATTAAACAAAGAAATTTACTCGTTTCTTTTGTTTTTCGATTTTTGACAAATTCACAATTTGCTCAAACGTAGTGTTTAATAATTTTATTAAATTTAATACCTTAATTTTATGTTTAATTTTTAAATAAAACACAAAGCAATGGTCTACAATTAATTATTGTATTATTATCATAATTTTAATTATTAATTTTGTCAGCGAAAACCCACAATAATTCATAGAATTTTTATCTTTGGATAAATTTGCTATGAATACACCCATCCCCATCCCCACCCCCACACTCATCCCATACCCATTGTCATTTCAATTGAAATTTCCCCCCAATATCAATCATTTTGGAATTTTCTATTTTAGGCTTGGTTTTTAAAACTAGATAAATTCACCCTTTTAAAATTCATCCCTATTCGACTTTCGACCTTCGACCGGCTGACAAGAACTTTTAAAACCCTAAGCGTGCTATAAAAACTCTTACAAATGATCATTTATGCAACGAAGATATATCTTTTATACAATTATTGGAACTACTATATATCATATTTTGTATAGACTATTAGATACGTGCTTTATATACGATATACAATACAATACAATCTGGCCAAGCCCTTGCATTATATGGTGGCTATATAATAAAAACTGATTTATATACCTATTGAATTTCCTATGTTTTTTTATTTTCATTTAATTTTATTTATGTTTCATTTTCTAGTCAACGTTTGTATGAATGTTTTTTTCTCATATTCTCACATTCTTAACACTCGACACATTTTCTCAGTGTAATTTTGAGCACATTCAAACGATCCTTAGACCTCACTCTCAATCTCAATCACATCTCTAGCTAGTAAGACCATCATTAAATGCGTCCAAAAGCCTAACAATTTATTTCCATTCTTTTGTATTCTTATGCGTTTTTTGCCCCCTAAAAATTATGTAAACGCCACAACATCGTTTGTGGCTTAAATTGAAAACTAAAAAACAAAAAAAACAAAATTAAATACTGGTAAAAGTAGCGCCCGAACGCTCCTTGAGCAGCGCATCGCTAGAAGATGTCCTTGCCTCGCTTCTAGGACTGCCAACAGCCTCCTCGTCCCAGAACAGCCAGAACAGCAACAACCATCAGAACAACAACAGAACACAAGCGAATAACAAGGCACCCCCCACGCAGACGACAGGTATGAACCTGTAAGTTTTTGTTCCAATATAAACCCAAAAAAAACAAAACAAAACAAAAAAAGAAAACTATTACACAAATAAAACTGAAAACTTAATAAAAGATAAAGTGAAAGAAAGAAAGTGAAATCATGGGTATAGGCAAAAACTACTTCCGTTCTTGTTTGTTGTTCGCATATAATAATATAATATATAATCCTTATAAACGTTATATTCTATGGACCAAGGGATTACCCACTGAATGAACCATGGATCTAAAGGGAATTTCATTTATAATATGGATTATCCCGTACTTCCAGTTCATTTTTGGGAGCTTCCTTTGTGTCCTTTTTCTATAAAAATATAATCCTTAATGTTCTTTAAAGAAATATTTAAGTTATATTCTTTTTGATTTCATTTTTAGTGTAGTTTCTATGAACAATATATCGATTCATCTTTTAAGTCCAGTTATTCATAATTACACTGAGAAAAAGAAACTACATGAACAATTCTACGCCCCCATATCGTTCCTTCCAGCATGTTGGATGACTTCCTCCATTGAATGCTCTTTGTTGTTTGTTATTGTTGAACTATAGAGTGATCCTTGGATGTTCTCCAAGCTGTAAGACTAATCCTCCATATCTTTCCATTCTCTTCTGCAGCGGGAGATTCAGCTAGTCGCCAACAGCTGGAGGTGCTATCGGCTGCCGAACAGCAAAGACTGCGGCGCCGCAGCGAGGGAGACGCCCCCAGCCAGAAGAAACAGCAACAGACGTCACAGAACCAAGCACAGTGCCACAACCAATCCCAATCGCAGTCAGCCGGAGTAGGAACAGCAGCAGGAGCAGGATCGACAGGAGGAGCAAAAGCAGGAGCATCAGCAGCACATCAGCAAACAAATGCCAGCAGCGGGAGCAGGCGCGTCTCGTTGGGCGACTCCGCGAACACGGACAAGGGCTGTGGAAGCGGTAGCCAACTCAACGGGGAGCCGGGACTACAGATCCGCTGCCGGAACACCAAGTGCGAGCAGAGTGCCTCGCCCGCCGATGCCAAGAAGCTGTATAAATCATGCCACAATTGTTCCCATCTATACTGTTCACGTGAGTGTCGGCGCGCCCACTGGGAGAAGCATCGGAAGGCGTGCCTGCACTCGCGTGCCTCCAACCTGTGCCGCCAGGTGCTAGCCACCTGCAAGGACGATCTCGACTCGCAGCGGCACCTCAGTCTGCTGGCCCGCAAAGGTAGCATCTCCCAGGGACGGGGCGTGGTGCGCGTCCTCTTCCGCAGCGCAGAGGCCGCCGAGGGATTCATCAAGAACGGATTCCAGTGTATGGGAGAGGCCTCCTACGTGCGGTGGCCGGACCTGATGCCCGCCGAGATGGGCCTGGAGCTGTATTCGGAACTGCTGAAGCTCAGCACGGAGTACAAGCCAGAGTCGAAAATGCTGATCTACGTGGCCATCTGCGTGGTCTCCGAGGCGCCAGGTATGGGACAGGCACCCGTGCGCTGGGAACGACAGCTGGTCTCGCGCTGTGCCAAGCTGAAGCTCTGCAAGAGTGTCCTGGCAGAGCTGGAGATACAGCAGCAGGCCATGCAACAGCCCCTGGCCGTGGTGGCCGTGCCAGAACGCACTGAAATCCTCATACTCACCTTCAATCCCGGGCTGCGTGCAGTGCCTGGAAGTCGGGAGCTGATCCTGTCGAACATCCTGGACATTCTGTCGCGCCGAGGAGTGCTACTGCGCAAGCACTACCCGGAGATCTATCAGCGCCTGCAGACCTACACCGAAGGCCAGACTGACAAGTTCCATCCCGTGACGCTGCATCCGCGGGACTCGCAGACGGGCCAGAGCTTCGTCTGTATCATCATGCCGGTGCACACGGATAGCGAGTTCGTCAAGCTGCCCTCCGCAGCCGATGGCGGCAATCGGGTAACCACCATCGATGTCGGCTCGCCGGCAGCTCTCGCCAAGCTGGATGATGATGAGCTGCTGACCCGCACCACGTCAGCGAGTTGATTAAAGGCCAGTAGCAGCAGCAGCAACAGCAACAGGCCTAGGCGAAGTGGCAGCGTGACGCCTCCACACACCTCATTATATAGCGACGCCCTGGGGTGTGGCCTGGAGAGCACGCGGATGTGAAGGTTGCTCCTTCCCTCAATGGCTTACAAGCGGCTTCTATGCATTGTTCTTTAAACTCTATACATATTTCTCATCGAGGGCACTACAATCTAAAAGAAGAGAAGAGAATTTATCCAAATTAATATCTAAACAACTTATAACCACATCAAAATCTGTCATTCCATCGTGGGACATGATGTTGTAGTGCCCTCGCCTAGTTAGTCGAGATATTCAGTTAATCTTCGAGTAGTTAGCGGGCGTGTCTGTACGATGGCATAGCCAGAATCTCCATATATCAGTAGGGCCCTCCACTTGTTGTCTGAAACACCACAAAAAGCATATTCGTATTTGTATTCGTATAAACTCCACAATCAAATCATAAATACCAGCAGCAAGTTGGTTAACCTTTTGAACTCTATCTATCGATACCAAGCCAAGCTTTACTACTACCTACATAAACGGATACATCATATATCTGAGCTTATGGGAACTACATTCAGTTATATAGCATTTGAGCCACTTACAAGGCGATCTAAACCCACATACAATACATACAAAAGTATATCCTGCAGCTTCCAATCCAAAAAATAAACACCAATTAATACTACTTTATATGTATGTATGTATGTATGTCCTACATAAGCGTGAAAAAGAGGAGTGTAACCCCAAAAAAATAAGCAAGAAATTTCCTACTAAGCTGCAGCGCAACCTCACTTTTTATAAAGCAATTCAAACGGAATATCACACTACTTAACTAACTGTAATTGTCAGACGTATTCTATGTGTTGATCCAATGCGAGCAACTATGTATTTTTGCTTATGGCCTTATTTAAAGTTTGTTAAATTTGTTCAGCCCCCAAGTAAAAAGAGAGAAAATCATTTTGTAGCTTTTCGAATTAGGTTTTAATGATTTGTGTGTAAGTGATTGAGAGCAAATATAGGTTAGCTAAAATATATATGTATATGTATGTACTTGTATTAGTTAAATTTCTTTACCAAAAAACTCGAGTTGAGAATCAAAACCAAAACTAAAGTCAGATTAAGAAGATTTTGAATTTCGCATTTAGCTAACATAAATATTTAGATTGATTAATTAACCCTCCGCCTTCCCCCATTTCCGCTAGTGCGAGCTGCTTAACTCAACGTCAGACTTTAAGTGCATACCATAAACACTACTACATTTTTGTGTAAATAATACTAAGCAAACATGTATTTGATGACCCCCAAAACATACTACAAAATTAACGAGTATATATCACTTGATCCTGAGAACAGGTTTGCAGATTTCATTAATTCTCGCAGAAATAAAACAAAGTTGTTTAGTATGTATGTAAGAAGGACTTGACAAAACAATAAATAAAAGGCATTCAAACTAATAAAAACTAAACAGAATTCATTAGTTTTTCTTTCTAAATCTGCATTACCGGATAAAATATCCGAGATCCTTAAAAATCCTTGATCCTTGGTAAGGGATTACAAAAAATCGGTTTGAAAATAACCGTCAATCTGTGGCGCCCCCACAAGCTACGGTAAAATCTTGAACTACGCTAATTTAGTTCCCGCATTGTCCGTCGATAACAGGTGAACCGCCACTTGTGAAAATTTAGTTCGAAAAATCTCCGGCGATAGGTGGAGGCGCTAATGTAACTGTCCCGTCCTTTTTGACCTTTGCTACACTAAGGTACGCTATATTCTG